>OZ020516.1:15958500-16263340 GCA_963971425.1 Bryoerythrophyllum caledonicum
ATATGTGTGTGTGTGTGTGTATGTATGTATGTATAATACACAATACATCCATATACTTCTTTATGCATATGTAAGTCTTATTTTTGAGTATGAGTAGAAATTTGTGATTCCCAACACATCACCTCAAGAATAATTCAAAGATATCAGATCAATCACACCCTTTACTTCACATCCCCTTTGTTCACATTTTTATCACCAAGTATAATTGAAAAATTGATATAATTACTTCAAATATACAATCCAAACACAACTGATGATCTAGCACACAATCATTAAAGTAATGGCAGACACCTAATCACCATTTCTACTGTAAGACTTCACTAGTTGTAGAACCAACATAACAGAACGTTAAACACTTCAATTAATCTAGAAATGATAACTAAACCCTTTGAAACAAATATCGTATGGCTATGCTCATTATAGCCAAATGTCATGTTTACAAATGACAAATTAACAACAAGAGGCAACACTCATTGAGGACGTGACCGCTACAATGACAATGGAGGATGTTGTTCACAAAGATGATGGCGCCACCCTAGCATACAAGATGATTGTTGTGCTAACCTACAAACACGGCGCAACACAAGAGGAAGCCAGAGACACCAAGATAAAAGGCAAAGATGATACTAGAGATGGAGACAAAAACAATACCAAATGCAAGGAATACTTGTCAGAATGCAATGAAGGAACAAGAGAAAAATTCAACTTACAAAAAGTTGTTCACAAAGAAGGAGCCACCACCCTAGCTCATAAGGAGAGCATGCCGGTACACAAAAAAAGTAGAAAAAAACATAACATCAAAACACAAAAATGACACAACATAAGAAGATGACAAAGTCATGTAGAAGGAAGCCGAAGATGGCACCAGAAACAAATACATAGGCAGTGAGGTGGAGGCACCCAATTCCGATCACTTAATCTAGTTGGAGACTCAAATGACATTGTATGTCAAAAACATTTATGTAGGAAGATGCAGAATTAGGAATGAAACTCAACAAATATTTTTTCAAATTTAATCTCAAAGATTTGCAATTGGTATAGAATTTAGAAGCCCAAAAACCACCGGAGCCCATAATCAAACTGTAGAGTAGGTGAGATTTGGTGCCCTCCTTTGTCCCAATGCCAACAAGTGAAAGTGAGTAAAAAGAGAGAAGACATGCCATGGATAACCAACTCATGGAGGTACCCAATGCCCATCAACCTTGTTCGACTTTTGAGGCAATGCCACCAATGAGAGCTCAATTGAGGTGGAGCAACCCAAAATTGCACACATCATGACCCAATGCCGATAATGACTGGAGTTTTCAGATTTTGAGTTATTGGTTTTGGGTCGCTTCATGCACCATTTCATGCATTTACCATTTTCATGTACCATTCCATTTATACTCTACTGATTGGAATTGGGTGGCCGATGGGAATTGGGTGCCTCTACCTTAGTAGGCAAGGAAATAAGGACAAATGTCACCAAATTGGAAAATTCAAAGATACTAGGGAAGATCCAACCACACCTAAGATCTCATCAAAGCCACTCAAGTGAAATTGAAATACACAATAGAATGGCAACTTCATCACCTACCACCAACCTACAAAATCAATTACAACCACCCACACTAGGTGAGTGCACTAACTTGTAACCCTCCAACGTACCAAGATAAATAAGAAAACCCTTTTTGTGTACATTAAACAATAATGCATCTATATATTTTTATGATATACTAAAGCAAACACCTAATCACAAGCACCAACACATTAACATATTAAAATAAGAATAACACACATAACCTTAATAAATCCAAAAACACAAAAAAGAAGACAAATAACACCACACTAGTAATAATTCGTACATGATAGGGAAAATTGTTTAATGAACAATATAAAACATAACATTAGTCTTATAAACCTATGAAATATTAAATTAAACTCATTTACTGACAAGGAATGAAACATTGATAACACTATCACCACCAAAATTTAGCCATGTTAAAACACACTACTAAATTAGAAAACAAGTAATTAAAATAAATCACATAATCGAAGAACAGAGAACCAAAATCACAAAGCGGAAAATCTTGTATGGATCCAAGTCAAGAAGACATCGAGGAAGTTAGAAGAAGCTGTTAGTAGTAGCAAGTAGAAAACTCCATTGAACACAAGTTATGGCATAAATTTGAAATCAATAATTGTGCGTTTCAAGTTTCACTAAGAGTTCAAACCACGGATGCACTAAGGTAAGGCCCCCTAAAACCGACAAGTTAAGGAATGTGCATATATAGAGAGAGGAGATAATTATACAATTATTTTTCCAGTGATAGCCAATAGAATTACAATTCCAACCCAAGTGATTTCATATTTTTTCAATGAAAAGTGAATTAGTTATGAATTTTCAAATTGTGCAGCCATGTTTAGTGGGTGGCCAGCACTAGGTATGATTTTCTGAGATTTTTGGATGAAAGGGCAACTTTTTATTAGCTTCCCGTAGACAAATTTTTTTTTTGTAGAAATCCAACTTACGGTTCAAAAGTTACAGTTTTTTTTAGTAACGTATACAAATAGTGCAACATTTTAGTGTAACATATAATAAATAGTGTAGAATTTCTTTAATTAACTCTAGATGAGTAGAAATTCGATTTTTTGTCCATTCAAAAAAAATCTCTTGGAAAGAAAATGGAATACTTTGCATCTACTGTATGGATTTTTAAATTTCAAAAATATGAGAACGACATGGTTTATGCAAATCTTGAAGTGTATTGTTGATTCTTAGCACATAGTTGCATTGCAGGATTTTAAGGACATCTTCTACCCCTCTTCTACTTCTAAAATTTGGTGCATATGTGCCTAACATGGTCCTCTTTAAGTTAAAAATGGGAAATCAGGGAGCGTAGTGCAAAAAAATGCCATAGAAGGAGGTCCAAATTTGTTGAAGGTGTTTAGTATGACCTCAAGAAGAGTTTATGTCTCACTTCAAAGGCTAATATCTTTCAATCCGTGCAGTCAAACTAAACAAAAAATTTACTACATACACTTGTACAATCCTAGTACAAGATCCTACACTTAGATCATATGTAAAAAATGTGTTTGTTTGCATTTTGTGTTGGATGCATTGAAACTCCAGTTTTCACTGAGTTTGGGTGCTAAAATTCCTTGGGCCTTTAGGGCTAAAGGTAGAACAACCCAAACCGAAACTAAAGAAGCAACTGTTGTAAAGGTGGCATATTCATGCATCTTTCAAGTATAATATCCAATCAGTAGAAATGAAGTAGACAGCGAACATTACAACATGGAATCTAAAACAAGAATGGATCTGGTCAGAACTGCATGCCAATGGAAAATCTTAAATAAAGAAATCTAAGAGGAAAATCAAGGGCAAAGAACAAATAACTAGAAATCTGATGGAAACTAAGGGCGGCTTCACACTATGCCCAAGTCGAGAGGCTGACCGTCAAGATGAGTGGCCAAACTATGGCGAGAGGCCAAACTTTTTTGCCAAAAAAATACATTAAATAATATAGATTGAAGGTTTGGCCGGTCGTGGTGTGAAGCCCCAAAGTCCAAGTCCAAAGTCCAAACCCCATATCATTACACCAAAAAAAATCAGCCCAAAAAAATCAGCCCAAAAATTTGGTCTCTTTCATCTAAGGTCTAGATCTTGTCAATTTTTTAATTATTTTAATTAAAAAAATCGACGGACTCTCAATTGTAGTTTGGGTCGACTAAAATGGGCCACCCAAGTTTTGCTCGAGAGGCCGTCGTTTTGGCGCCAAAACAACCCAAAAGGATTGCCATGTAGGACGACGGCCTTTGGAGTTTGGGCACAAGTGTGAAGGCCCAAAGTCCGGACTTCGGCCATTCTAGCAATCTCATTGGTGGAAATCGACGGCCTCTTGACTTGGCCACCAAGTGTGAAGCGGCCCTAAGAGGTGGGGATCAAGAGACTTGGAGAAGAGCAGACTGGCATCTAAAGAAACAAACTACATGTGGGATCTTATGATAGAAATGACGAGTTGAGAAGGAACTGATGTTGGGTGAGCAAAAAGGTCCTTGCTTTATATTAGAGCATCCGTAGCGGTGGCCCGTGCAAGGAGCATCTGGACAACTGGCAGGGTGAGTATGCAAAGAAGCTCCGCCTCGGCACTCGGCGCAATGAGTGGATGGTGTCAGGCCCGGCAGAAAACACTTGTATCACGGTCAAAATGGAAATCTTGTTGTACCCTGTCTAGATGTATTCTAGTATGTTGGTTTCCTCCGGAGATCAAAGAAGGCTGAGGTGGCAAGCAGCTTTTGGTTGAGTGAGGGTTTGTGCACATCAGTGTCGTGAGGACGTTGTGGATCTTGTCCGGGGAGAAAGGCTGGCAATTTATTTTAGCCACATCTCACATGGTGAACTTGGCTACGCCGGGCTAGTTCACCGTGTGAGGCTGCAGATGCTCTTAGCTAGTTGATTAGAGGCAATTGGTGGCTTTTGGGGATGACATACGTAATCTCTTGGACAACCTCATGCATACTATGAGAGGACCATGCCTAAATAATCTTGAGGGCCTAAGACCATGGCTACCACAAGGACAACAGGTGCATTTGTAATGGTCCCCATGTACCAAAGAATTATCTTTAAGTTAATTACATGCATGCCAAATTTCAAGGCCAAAAGATTCACCGAAAAAAAGTTATTCAAAATCTACCAACATTGGTAGCTGTGGAAATTTTTTCACTGCTCCCAACTTTGACAACCTCCCAAAGATTGAATTATATATTTTTTGCCATGAAATTCTTGGAACAAAAACCTCTTCATGTTAATAACATATGACAAAAATTTCAAGGCCAAAAGATTAATACAAAAAAATAAATCCACAATCTACCAACATGTGTAGTTGTGGGAAACAATGGGGGAAACCATTTCATTGCTACCAACTTTGGCACCCTCCCAACGGTTGAGAAATTGTCTATTTACCATGAAATTTTTGGCACAACATGCTCTTTATGATAACAACATTCATGCCAAATTTCAAGGTCAAAAATTTATACAAAAAAAATATTTACAATCTACCAACGTGTATGTCATCCATTTGCCTCAATCACTGCTTGTAACCTAGAGGGCATAGAATGACATAGTTGAAGGAGCTTTGTACCATTGATTAACCTCCACTCTCTTTCAATAAATACCTTCAAGTCATCTAAATTTTTTGGACATATTGGGCCATGTTGCACAACATCTTTCAAAATCTTCCAAAGGTTCTCAATTGGATTGAGATCGGGAGAATTTGGAGGCCAATTGAGCTTCTCCAAAAGGTGTGTTTGTCTCCATTCTTCACATACTTTGCTACGATGGATATGTGCGCCATCTTCCATAAGCAATCCCTGTGGCACTCTACTCATAAAATGAAGCAACTCAACATTGTAGACCACTTCGACAATCCTTAGCAGAACGTCTATCTTTGGGCATAAAAACAAGTTGTGACTTTTGCCCTCCAGCAAATGCACCCCAAATCATCAAAGAAGTTCTCCCACTCTTAAAAGTTGGAACTATACAACTTGATGAATAGCGCTCATATGCATTTCTCCAAACATGAACTTGTTTAGAATTTTTTCCAACTTCAAAGGTAGACTCATCTGTCCAAACAACTCTCTCCCATTCTTTTATAGTCCACCCACAATACTTTTGAGCTAATGTCAATTGTTTAGACATGTGACGACGTGTCAAAAAAGGTTTTTTAACAACAATTCGACTGAAAATGCCACTCTCATGTAAGGCCCTTCGAATAGTTGATCTAGACACTTGAGTAGAACATATATTAGTGATCTCAGAGAGTGTCGAGCGACGATGAGTTTTTGAGACACGTATAATAGCACGGACATCTCTATCACTAAGTTTTTTAGCATGACTTCCACCACAAGGTTTGCACTTATAGGTTCCATCTTCTCAAAATTTCTTCACTACCCTCTGAACTGTTCTAACATGGACTCTAACAATAGCTGCAATGTCAACTTCTGTCTTCCCTACCTCACTCAAATCTACTATGCGAGCACGAGTTTCATCTGAAATAGCCATCACTCAGTGACCATGATCTAGCCTTCACTTAATCACCATGATCCAGCCTCACTCACTGAGCACATATAAAACCTCACTCAGTCATCAGAAAAAAATTTCACATACCCTCAATCACTCACCATCATCCTGCCTCACAACCTTCACACATTCATCAGACCTCACCAGTCACCACATGTAAGTTATAACCTCACTCACTCTTAAAGAAAATCTCACATACCTCCATATATCCTCAGACAGTCATCCCATGCTTCATCCACTCAGTTATCACATAGCCTAGACTTACTCAGTTAACTCATCTTTCATGCACTCAATCACTCATGTTCACAAAGTTTCAATCCTGTGCTTAGAAAATAATCACCCATCACTTGCTTCTCTCATCATCCCACATCCCACCTCCTATAATGCTCTATTGTAAATGCAAGCATTCTTATTGAGAGGAAAAAGCTTCTTCATGCATATATGGTCTCCAATTTTTAAACAAGTGCAGTCTTTGAGATGTGACAAGTGCACACAACTAAATTTGGCTATCCTTGATTTTTTTGAGAAGCATTTATGATTAGAGATTGCATCATCTGGAGAATTTCAATCTAGAAGCATGATTGTCTGACATACTTCAACAATTTCAATGTCTTTAATAAAAGGTATCTCACAACTACACACATTGGTAGATTGTAAATGATTTTTTTTGTATAAATTTTTGACCTTGAAATTTGGCATGAATGTTGTTATCATAAAGAGCATGTTGTGCCAAAAATTTCATGGTAAATAGACAATTTCTCAACCGTTGGGAGGGTGTCAAAGTTGGTAGCAATGAAATGGTTTCCCCCATTGTTTCCCACAACTACACATGTTGGTAGATTGTGGATTTATTTTTTTGTATTAATCTTTTGGCCTTGAAATTTTTGTCATATGTTATTAACATGAAGAGGTTTTTGTTCCAAGAATTTCATGGCAAAAAAAAATAATTCAATCTTTGGGAGGCTGTCAAAGTTGGGAGCAGTGAAAAAATTTCCACAGCTACCAATGTTGGTAGATTTTGAATAACTTTTTTTCGGTGAATCTTTTGGCCTTGAAATTTGGCATACATGTAATTAACTTAAAGATAATTCTTTGGTAAGACTTTCGTGGTATAATACCAATTATTGAGCTCTCATGAGACTTTCAAAGTTGGCAGTACTGAAATTTTTCTCACTGCAAATTCAAAAACGACATTTTGATTGGTACCCCACTGTACAAGAAAATAATAATTTTTTTAAAAAAAAAATTATTAAAAAAAAAAAACGAGTGAGTATCTAATGAGAAGTTATCCCATATCCTATGATTTAAATCTTTTTTTTTTTGTACAAGAAATTCAAATTTTAAGGTTTATAATACACATTACCTTTGGGGACTAAACCATATCATGTTTCCAATTCACATTGCATGATTGGGATGATGAGAGCTGCACCAAGATCTTGAAGAACTGCTATCAACATACGCGCAACTCTTGCTTGAAATCAATGAGACTAGAAGAAAAAGAAGAAGTGCAATGTGGCCATATTGACCAGCGTGAATGGAGAGACTGTTGGAGGTAGCACTAATGTGCAGGTCACTTATGAGAATAAACGGAATACTAGCTTACAAGTGTCAACGTTCATGTTAAATTATATCGAGTAGTAGTTGGATTATGTTGAGTAGGAAAGAGGAACGTCGCCACAACTGGCGTGGTTTGCGTCGTTTTCTCCCTGTTTTGCTTCTGGAGCTTAATTCGACGCATGAGAGGCGGGTGAACTGTATTATTTTGTCTTCTCAGAGTGTCATATGTTGCGTGTTTTCACGTGACGAACGGATGTCTCGCTTACTACCGGGCATATGGACTGGAGGACCACGCAACCCCTGTGCTCCTTGTTCGGAAAGACATGCAAATCACACTACTGATCTTCATTTGATTTCTCAACTAAACGTCGTGTAAATGCAGTGATACCGTCCACTGTTGCTCTGCAGAATTCAGATAAGCAGCTTTTGCAGACAGCAGTAGGTAGTTGAGGAGTCGTGTCATGTTTGAAACAGTTTCAAAAGATGCTCATGCACATGAAAATCTGCATTTGTCGTGAAATCAGGATTTCTCAACGTGCAATTTGTTTTACATTAATCTTCGTGCGGACGTATTTGAGCATTGATAGTTGGATTTACAAGACTCTTCAATTTAGAGAATTTTGCGAGGATCACTTGCTAACGACGATGACACTTTTTGTTTCTTTAATGTTGCATGAAGCTGCAATTCCTGCTCGCTTAGCAAAATCTTGGTGCACTTCAGAGCTATCGATTTGGTTATTCTTCAGTCAAACTTAAACCGAAGCTGTTTCTATGAACCTCTGAAACACAAGCCCATTATTATACGAGATCACACATGAGAGCACAAATGGTGACTATTTTGGTATGTATGTTGAAGTTGTACAGTCAACTGATTTTGGTATATATATTTGAAGGTGTGGCAGGTGAAGAGACGTGAATGCATGCTTTCGCATGTGTCAAGGCTCTTAAGCTGAATGGATATACAACCAAACAGTCATGCGAGCTGAAATTCTTTGCTTGAGAACAAAGTACAAACTCTTCTCTCTTTTCTTCCTGGATGTAAGAGTACTTTTAGAATCTTCTACATTTGTGCATTTGAACTGTGTTAGCAGCTTTCTGCCTTTGATGATTGCAACTTCCTAGAGATGGTTCAACATAGCGTCTTCTTTTTGAGGATTTCCACTTCCTTCAAGAAACTTGCACTTTCTACTTGTAAGCCTTAACTCTTTAACCCTTTAGTGCCGAGGTGGTCGTTTTTGGGTCGATTTTGTTGCTTTCCGGGATATAGCTCTTTCTGTTGCTTTCATCGATGCACTTGGGAACTGTTCCATTTGGAGTGTATGAACTATTGCTAGACACGTTCCTAACAACAAAAAAAGTGCATCTAACCTATGTAGGAAGTGCTATGGCCCACCTTGAAGGAAAATTTTAGGAAAACTTTGCGGCAAAGCAAGATGAGCATTTACTAGGACCGGCACCGCCAAAATTGATGAAGCGTTGGTGAGCTACAATGATTTCCGTGAAGTGGGGTCATGATAAAATGTACCCATTTTGTAGATGATGTTCTGCATGATCTATTACACTTGTGGATTCTCCTAGGCCTTGTGAACTCATCGTCCGTACAGGATTAATAGGCTCAAGTTTCCATGCAAACATCTCTCTTGACCTACCAATGATAGTATCAATGATATACTATATTGCGATTTGATTGACTTAGTTTTATTATTAATTAGATAATTACATCTCTAGACAATACGTAAAGTCGCATCCTTATTACACACCAAGAGACACTCATCTCTTTAGCTCTCCTTAAACACATAAGTAGTATTATTAAAATATAATACTTCATATATTGTGAATTAATTAATTTTTTCTAGTAATTAATTCCTCACGTAAGGAGCGAAACTTAACATTTTGGACTCCGGGTCTCCTACAACAACATCAATTATGGATCTTGAGCTTCCAAGACCCCGGCCGCAAGAGCAATATCACGAGCTGAAAAGGCCATATTCATTGAATTGAGATGTTTCAGAGTCTGAAATGAGTGACTATGAACTCGACAGTAGTAGGGATGGAAGTCTCAAACTTTGTGAAATGTCTCAATTTAACGAATATGGCTATCAAAGGAGATTCTTTATGTCGCATTGCTTGATTTTGCACCTTTTGAGATTATGCCAGAGTGTTACTCATACCCATTGGCATAGGTATCCAAGAGTCTCATGACGGAAGATATAAAAGGGGTGATGGTGAGTGTCGTTTTCTTCTACCTTCACTTCAAGCCACCTTGTCGTTCCTCACTCAAAAAGTGTCGCCCTTCACTTACTTAGAGCATCTCTACCCGGAGACAGAGAACCACCAATTTGGAGTTTTGTGAGGTCAAAAAGTTGCACCCGACATCTCAAAACGGGGAAACTTTATAAAATTTTAGAAGTTTTGGTGCATGGCACACAAAAATCTCCTTGGATGGAGGGAGTGTGCCATTTTTATGTTGGCTACACATCCATACCCTCACGACATGTGGCGCCATGTCATTGATGGCGACACGTGGCGTTGTGTCATTGGTGGCGGGAGGTGAAAGGTGAAAGCGTTTTTTTGGGTTGAAAAATTTGGAGCTTGTGGTAGAGCTCTTATGACGCCAAACCCTAAATCACTCCTGGCGTGGAGTAGATTTTCCGACCTAGCGTGGAAAATTCCACGCCAGGAGTGGAGATGCTCTTAGAATGTGAAAAAGAATGTTTTTTCTTGTCTTTTGTGACTCGACAGACTCACCAACTTCTAAAATGCTTGAAGTATTAAGTGAAGAGCAACAAGATTGCTTCTAAGTGCTTCGAACCCATAATTGAGATGCCTAGGTACTGGAACTGTACATTCATAGAGTTGTAGCACTGACTTAGAGGTTACCTGATTCTCCCGTCTATAGTTAATGATATGAATGATTGTGTCTGTGGGATTTGGGCTTGATTTGTGGGTGTTAGGGGCTGTTTATATCTAGATGGTTTGGGCTGGAGCCCAAAGAAATCCCGAGTTGTGATTGGAGTAAAGAATTGGTACCCCGGAAATGGGTTTACATCAATCAAAATATGGGCTGTGGCCCAAAGTGTTTTCCGTGGATGAGAAACCTAGTTGGAATCCTACATGGCAGATTTGAATAGTGTTTTACGGAACTTAAGGAGACTTATTTCCTACAACCTCTAGGAGGTTGTATTTCCCGAAGGCCGGGAGAGTATTTTTCAAAACGAATTTGAGCCAATCATTTATAATATTTTACTACTGACATTTCCTGTTGACATTCACTGCTGAAATTTACTGCTGAAGTTAACATTTACCGCCGGCATTGACTGCTGAAATTTCCAGCTGCAATTTACTGTTGAAATTTACTGCTGAAGTTACATTTATGTTTTTGTAATTTAAATAATACAAATTCTTTCACTATGGGGTAGTTCTCAAAAGAGCCCATTTTCATATAACTACTTAAAAATTCAGCCCAAGTACACAATGGGCCACAACCCTTCTATTCGAGTTTACACCTAATTTTTGGGCCACAACCCACTTAGAACTCCCTTGTTTGGTGGAAGGTACCCCGCTTACAATGGTTTCATCCTTCAAGCGGGGTACCACTTGTGTCTATGGGCTCCAACCCAAACCTTCAGGTGTAAACAGCCCCTTAGACAGTGTTTGAACAAGCCTTATCCCTTTGCAAATTTGCAAAAGTGAGAGGGGAAGGCACATTCCTTTGCACCATTAGAGGTCAATGCCCCTTTGTTTTAAGAGGTAGGCTGCAAGCACTACCAACACACTAAATATCATGTGGTCAAAGATGTCAGCTTGAGTTCACACAACCATGTTGTAATTTAGATATTGAGTGAAGTATTTACAGTAGTATAGATGAGAATGTTCACATCAATCATAGATATCCTACCATCACTTCCTAGTGGAGTAGTTTAGCTTGTCTATATCTTACTAGTACTCTAAAAATGGTTTTTAGTGTAGTGGACACTAAATATGAACCCATACACTAATTGTAAAGTTAACAATTAGTGTAGTGACAAAATTATACACCAAATGTCAACCACTACATTAAATGTCAATTCTAGTAAATAGTGGAACATAAGGTTTTTTACTTGTGCACATTTACGGTATGAAACCTAGAAAATGATAATGTGTACATTTTGAGCATCAAAGTAAAGAAGATTTTGAGTGCATGTAGAAAAACAAGAATTTGCAAGAGAAATACTTGGAAAAATAGAATGTAGATATGGAACAAAAGGAAAATCCCAAAAATTGGACAAAGAAGAATGTACATATGGAGGGAAAATGAAACTACAAGTACAAGGTTAAAAGAATAAGAACTTTGATTTAGAATAAGTGAGAAAAGAAAGGAATATTAGAAAAGGGGGAAAACATGATATAGAATAAAATATAGAAATATACATTAAATACTCATTATATATTCATTAAATATGCATAAAATATGCATTAAGTGTTCATTAAATATTCATTAAGTATGCATAAAATATGCATTAAGTGTTCATTAAATATTCATTAAATATTCAAATACACATTAAATATACATTAGAAATTTATTAACCATTCATTCAATATTCATTAATATACAAACATACATTAAATCGTCATTAAATATACATCTAAAACTCTAAAGATTCATTAAATATTATTTTATTATTCTTTAAATTCTCTTTAAATATAAAAATATACATTAAATATTCTTTAAATATACAAATGTACACTAAATATTCTTTAAACATACAAATATACATCAAATATACAAACATTCTTTAAATATTCTTTAATAATTCATTGAAAATTCATTGAAAATTCATTAGATTTATATTAAATATATAAATATACATTAGAAATTCATTAGATATTCGTTAAAATTTTCAAGGAATGCAAGAGATGTGAATTGGAATAAGGTAAGCCCCCTAAAACCGACAAGTTAAGGAATGTGCATATATGGAGAGAGGAGATAATTATACTATTATTTTTCAGTGATAGCCAATAGAATTACAATTCCAACCCAAGTGATTTCATATTTTTCCGATGAAAACTGAATTAGCTTTGAATTTTCAAACTTTGCAGCCATGTTTAGTGGGTGGCCAGTAGTACGTACCCCCCATAAGCAACGACCAAAAGTAAGGGTCTTGACTAATAGCAAACTTCCATTTGGAGGTGAGTTGGTGGTAATGGGATGAAAGAGGGTTGGATATACCCCAATTTCATAGGTGTTGGCCATGAGTTTTTGTTGGTTATGGGGGGCTTACCTTTATGGGAATGGGAGGATAAGGAGATGAGGTTGAGGATGAGACGGGGAGAATAAATGCATGGCGGCCGGTAGGGAGTTGATTGGGGGCTAACACCATTTATCAACTTGTTAACAAATTTTTGTGCTAAGGTAGGTGGTTGATTGGGGGCTAATATTAAGCGTACTAGGGTAGGTGGACAATTGAGGGATAATATTCATGACAATGGCGGCTAACACAAATTGCCAACTTGTTAACAAATAGTGCACTAGGGTAACTACACTATTTGTACCATTACACTAAAAGCCATCTTTAGTGTACCTACTTTTTGCTACTATTCATGGTTGCAACAAAATCATGGAGTGTGCCTATCTTGTAATATTATTCTATCTTGTTGCTCATATGAATCAACTCTAATGCTACATTGATTTTGATGTTTAGTGTTATGGGCAGTAAAGGACTTGTAAATGCTATAAGTTTTCACTCTTGATGATTATTTTTACCAACCATGTCCACTATGATCCCTCTCTTTGAGTAGTATAGATTGTTGTGCTCTTAGTAAAAATTTATATCAAAAGTAAAAACTTATAGCATTTACAAGTCATTTACTGCCCATAACACTAAACATCAAAGTCAATGTATTGTGCTCGCTGCGTCACTCTTCTATTCGCTCTGATTCACACAATGTCTTACCTGACCAATTCTCATCCACTGATCCCACACCTACACTATATCCATCCACACTATTTACGGCAATATTAGTACTTTCACAGCCCTTGAATTTGTATTGTCTTGACGCTTCCATGTTTAGTTTAGTTTAGAAATCGCCCCGTAGTGGGGTGACATATACAAAGCATACGCACATGAGCACCATACGGTGCTGTCATGTACCAAATTCGGCGCCTAGGGGGTTGGGTTTGATGTCTCACACCCATATCAGGTTGAGGTGGAAAACTAGTTTGGTTACGAACCAAACCATTTGTTCCCCCTTCTTCGACTTTACAATTTTTACCATATTTGTAACTTATCTGTTCCGAGTGTATTCCCACATCGTTCTCATGTGTTCCCATTCTTCCCAAGTGCATTCCCAAGCAAGTTCCCAAGTGGGCATGGTTGTTCCCTAGTGTTCCCAATGTGTAACTTTCAAATGTGAGTAAACAAAATTTCACGCCAGGTAGGGGCCCACCATTTGGCTTTGGGATCCAGATAGGAGCTCCGTCTGGTTGCATGTGCGTTTGCTTACATTCTTCTCTCTCTCAGCTATATGGTGAAGGAATGATGAGGAGCTAAAGTTAGGAATTAGATACTAGAGCTAGGAATGAGAAGTATGTGTTTAGGACTTGAACTCACTGTAAACGTATTGGAAGGACCAGCTGTGATTTTGTAACAACAGGTATTGATATTCAGCCTTAAACCCTAGGATTGTGTGTTGAGTTGCAAGGCTTGTGAATTACAAGGTGTTGTGAAGTGGAAGGAAATATGAGGTAGATCCCGAACCATTGAAGCTACTTATAAGAACAACATCTGAAGATTGAAGGTTTGAGCGTAGAATGAGTGAATGGAAATTTTGGAGCAAATCTACCTTTAATACTTATACACCAATTTTTAGACGTAGAGAAGGTGTACAACATATTCAAAAAAAATATGCAAGGATTAGAGGTTCAAAAATTGCCAAAACACCTTTTATTTATAGGTTGTGAACTCAATATTATGTTTTTGAATGAGAATCCAAACAAATAATAAGAAAGTTCGAACCACATTGTGCTATACAAAAATAGAAAATAGAAAATATTAAAAAACGTATTTCTTATGTGGAAATTAAGTTTTTTTGGTACGTAACTCAACAAAAACATGCAATCAAGTAATTATGAACTTTGCCAACTGCATCAAAGAACGGCAAGCTCTAGCACAAATTTTTTTAAAGACTTTAAAAAACTAGCAAGAATTTAGTATCTTTGTTGTAGTAAATTTTCATGTCCCTTGCATTCAACATTGGCCTCCTCATGTGCACGTAAGGCAACACAATTGCAACACAATCGTAGAAGATTGCCCTTCAGATATTGCCCTTCAAATTTGCACTTCACACTGTAGATAATAGCAATTATATATCCCCTAGTGTAATTAAGGTAAGCCCCCCATAACCAACCAAAATCCATAGCCAACGCCTATAAAATTGGGGTATATCCAACCCTCTTCCATCCCATTACCACCAACTTAGCTCCAAATGGAGGTTTGCTATAAGTCAAGACCCTTACTTTTGGTCGTTGGTTATGGCGGTACCTATTGTTGGCCACCCACTAAACATGGTTGCACTGTTTGAAAATTCATAACTAATTCAATTTTCATAGGAAAAATGTGAAATCACTTGGATTGGAATAGTAATTCTATTGGCTATCACTCAAAAAATAATAGTATAATTATCTCCACTCTCCATATATGCACATTTCTTAAGTTGTCGGTTTTAGGGGGGCTTACCTTAGTGGTTTTAAGTCGAGTCACTTGCTCATAATAAATCATAATTGTCCTTCCAAAATGAGGTTGCTCTCATTCAAAAACTTGAATAAGAAAGTAACACACTTTAGAAATACCATCTACAAAATCCAAGATCGCTCCCTTTCAAATGTACCTTTACAGACACTATACATTGTATATAGTGTGGATTCATTATTGATGTGGATCACCTATACTAATTTACATCAAACACATACATGTCAAATTTTGATTGGATATTTGTTTTCAAGCCAATGTGTGCCAGTTGACAATCACATCTAAATTTTCAATTACTGTAGAAACTCAAACTACTCTGGTCTAGACTACATTGGTAAATGGTGTAGATAGCAACAATTTTAAAGTAAAGTAACATACTAATGGATGATGGCGGTTTAGACTCACTGATGAATGATGGTGTCAATTATTCATTAAGAGTATTGATGAATATCGTTGATTTCATCGGGAGCTCGCAGATGGCCAAAAGTTGGCACAAATTTAGGATTTGTGTGCACAATCTTCCATCGTCGCTCACCTCGGATCCCTTTATTTACCCCGGGGTGAGCGTTGCACCAAGCCTCAACCTTGGGTGGATCCATTTTTTTTGGCTTTCTCACTTTTAGGGCCCTAGAGGCTTTTTTTGGAAATTTATTTGCCAACTTTGGGGCTTGCGGCCTCAAAGTACCCTTGGAGGCCCCCCCTTGATAGTAAAGCCCCCCTCCAACATAAAAATAGGGGCCGGTTTTATCCCCACCCTCCCGAGCCTGAGGCTTGGTGCAACAATCGACCGGGGTATTTAGAGGGATGCTCCATCGTCACAACAGACACATTCCCCGTCTCCGTCCCCATCGCCTCCTCCATCTTCATAGCGCCTCTCATCACAAGAGCGCTCTTATTGTGCGAGCTGTTGGGCTCGGATGACAAGGCTGACAAAATCTTTCCGCTCTTCACTATGGGAGTGGGCGCAATGCAGCAAAGTGAATGCATCAATTGAGATGGTGGTCATAATAGAGATTGAAGGCTCAGGTGGTGCGCATTCCCACAACATACGTGATGCTCTGCACTCCAGCTCTATATTCACGCCCAAATGTTGAGGTCTCACAACCGACGCAACATCGCCAATGGGGCCGTGGCCATGCGGTTGACCAATGTGGTGGAGGGATGACCTATGAGAGCTGAGGTCACAACAAGGATAGCGCCACTAGGATTTCTGTGAGGATAGCGCCGCTAGGGTTTCGGTGAGGATAGTGCCGCTAGAGTTTTAGTGAAGATAGAGCCCTTGTGTTGCAAGGATAGGGGCTAGGGTTGCAACTTGCTAGGATTTTGTTAGTATGTAGAACACCCAATTCCGATCGCCCACACAATTCCGATCAGTAGAGTATGCATGGCATGGTGCATGAAAATGGCAAATGCATAAAATGGTGCATGAAGTGACCCAAAATTGATAACTCAAAATCTGAAAACACCAATTATTATCGACATTGGGTCATGATGTGTGCAATTCTGGGTTGCTCCACCTCAATTGAGCTCTCATTGGTGGCATTGCCTCGAAAGTTGAACAAGGCCGATCGGCATTGCATACCCTCCATGAGTTGGTTATCCATGGCATGTCTTCTCTCTTTTACTCACTCTTACTTGTTGGCATTGGGCAAAGGAGGGCACTAAATCTCACCTATTCTATAATTTGATTATGGGCTCCGGTGGTTTTGGGGCTTCTAAATTCTATATCAATTGCAAATCTTTGAGATTAAATTTGAAAAGATATTTGTTGAGTTTCATTCCTAATTCCGCATCTTTCTACATAAATGTTTTTGACATACAATGTCATTTGAGTCCCCAACTAGCTTAAGTGGTCAAAATTGGTTGCCTCTATTTTATTGCGTACAACTTCAATCTCTCCGCTAGGATCAAACAACTTCAAATCCACATTCCAGGCTCATCCGAAATTTCAATCTTTTATACAAATCACTAAAGGACACATAACCTTGTGTTAACACTAAAGGACTGGGCCTTGTGCTTCACCATAACCACCCCAAAACTACCACTTTATATGAGATATTAATAGACTCATTAAAAAATCCATTTACTATTTTCAACCGTAGGATCTTCAAGCTAACTACTACAAGAAGACACCCTAAAAAATTCGTAAAGGTTGACCGTGCGGATTGTAAAATACATGCATTTGAAGAGTGCAAAATTGTTTTTTCCACTGTACCTCAACACAGCCACTGTACTTTGACTCAAGATAATGGCATATTTTTCCACTACACATTGCATAAGCTCAATGCATCTATGTTCTACCTTGAGTTAGGTCATTGCATGCCAAAAATCACAAGTAATGGAGGTGTTTACAATAAGAAAAATGGACCTACAACGACAGGGGTATAGAAAGTGGCCCTTTACTCTAAAAAGAAATTTTATTTTTTAAATAGAGAAATGATTGGTAGATCTAAAATCCAAACAGTGAATAGAATTCATGATTTATTTTAATAATAGAAATATATTCAAAAGAAAGTAAAATCCTTCATTTACGTGCATTTTTTAAGGGAAAACAATGAAGGTTGCCAAGAACTTTCCTTCACTATTGCAATATCCGCCTCAAAAAAGTGCAATTGTCAACCCTATAGTAGCTCTACACTATTCATCTCTATTGTACCCTTCCCAGTTGTCAAAAGGAACATGCTTCCTACGTTTAAAGCGCCATAACTTTTTCTCTATAAGTCCCAAAAAAAAAAAAAAAATCCCTGCAAAGATAACCCATATTTCTATTCTCACTAAAAAAAATTCCATAAGTTATCTTGAAAATTGGATTTTTAGGATTCTGCTCAAAATCAATTTGTAACCCGCAAGTACAAATGGACCTTTAAGGGTAAAAGCAAAGCATATCTTTGAGTCCAGAACACACAACTTTGTAAGCAATTGATCGGGTTTTTGTAGGTTCATATATCATGATTGGGGTTTAGGTGAAGGTTTACCGCTAGCAATTCACCTTGTTGGTGAACAAGTGCAACAAGTAGAGTTTCCATCATGTGGCAACCTAACCCTTAAATCCTTTAGTGCCACAAGACCCAAAATGGGACTCTGGAGGTGTTAAAACTCAATTTGCATGAAATCCATGAGGAATTGTGTTGTGAAATTTGAAGTTTGAATTTGCGCACACATCACATAAATACCCAGTAAAAATCAGATCATGATTTAGAATTCTAGAACTCATGGAAAGCAAGGAATACAACACAAAATACATCAAACACACTAAAATATAGTGAACACCATGCTGCATACTATGTTGTATTTCATACACATGCAAAATACTTTGGGTCTTAAATTTTGATTGAAATTTTCCTCAAAGAGATTTCTTCATTGCTTTGTCATTGCTGATCTCTCTAATTGCATACACAAGTTTTTTTTAAATTTGTATAAGTTTGGAACAGTTGTGTATACAATCAAGTAGACAAAAGTAAAAAAATCATCAGTAACTACGTATCAATGTTTTCTTCACGTATGATATGTCAAAGGAAAGCTATTGACCTAGTGCACATGTGAACCTCTTTTAATCAAAGTACAAAAATTCTTGCAAGAGTCTATCGATGGATAAAGTAGTATACCCTCCAAAGTCCACAATTTCCATTACGAATATACGGTATCTTTAAACACTAAAATCAATTCCATCAACCGTTGGATGTTGTGCAAATTTTCCCAAAGTTTAGGTCATGGTTTGAGTTCAATTTTGTAAGGTTGGACACCTAAATTAGGCATTGTATTTCCATCAAAGTTAGTTTAAAGAAAAAAATCAGCACATATTTTGGTTTTGGAGAAAAACGACTTCGGCACTAAAGGGTTAAGAGCTATGAGGACGACCAGGACTAGAAGAGTCTATGAGTGTAATAGATTTTGTAGAACTTCTTTTACACACTGGGTACATTTCATCACAAGTGGTTGTCACGGAAACCACTATAGGTTGTCTGTTAGACTCTAACACACATTCTCACTGCATTTGTTGGAAGTGCACAAATTCTTGGAACTTAACTTAGGCCACGGATCGAAGAGAGATGAACTATTGGTTCACCAAATTCACAAATTACTCCAAAAATGGCCACCTATGGGCTTCTCATCCTTCAGTGAATAACTTATACACTTACTTACATATTCTAATAATTCTATGTCTATAGTCAAGTATTCTATTAAACATCTAATAAAAAATAACATTTTTTCTTCTCGAAGATAGTTTGTGTAGCAATTCATGTTAGCTTGTTTGAGTATCATAATTTACTATATCTATTATTTCTTGGCACCTTTTTAAAATAGTAAACTTAACTTGTTAATGACAGAAGTCCCAAGGTTGGCTTTTGCATATCTCGGGCACGTTTCCATGGTTGCGATTTATATTTACAATTCTTTAAATTTTGAACAAAGATGCAAGAAGACAAGAGGTACATGGAAATATAATTTTCATTCTCATCCGATCTATGGAGAAAAGTTGTTTCATCTGAAACAAAAACTTCTTAAAATTGGGCATGTTGGGCAATTCCAAAAGCTTTTGTCAAGACGCTCTAGTAAATGTGAGATTTTCATTGCTAGAAAGTAAATTTATAATTTCCTTCCATAGTGTCCAAAAAATTCTTGTCTTTAGTGAATCATAGCATGAATTTGATCCAAGTCAAACATTTTCACACATTGTTGAACAAGGTACCAAAAGATCTTATTTTCCACATTAAACTCAAAGATCTTCAAACTTTTACTTTTTATTTTTTCCACAACAATAGTTGGTATACGCCTTCTTACTGACATGAATAAACGTGAATAAGCAATTTTTGAACCTCCACTCCTTGCACAATTGTTTTGGGTATGCTACACCCCTTCACTGCCCTTTAAAAATTGGTGCACAAGGAACTAACATCATGCTTACATGACCATGGTAATTACTTTAGACCTTGTGTAGTGCAAAACTTTGACACCAAGTAAAGTCAAAGTCTGCCGATTCACTCCACACAAGGTAGAAAATGAATCGTGTTCAACTCCAAACACTATAATCTTTCAATCCGTGCGGCCAAAGCTTATGAGATTTTGTGAGTATGTAACTTAATAAGTCATGATTGGGATCCTACGGTTAAAACTGGAAATAGAAGTTTTCATTTCCTTCACTACTCATTTTACTAGGGAGTTCATTAATCAGCAGTTTCAAAGTGTTTTAGAGTATTTTTCTAGGCAGATCCTTCAACAGCGGAATTTTTTTCGCAAGCAATAAAATCTTCTAATACAACAGCAAAGCAGCTCTTCCTCCACAATTGCTACCACAGCACCGAGAAGCCGCTCAGTAAACCCTGCAAGCTACAAGGACTTTTGGGAAATACTCCAAGAAATATGAGGCTGATAACTACAGAGCAAGCTGCAAGGACTGGGAAATACTCCACGAATTATAAAGGGTGATAAATACAGAGTATTTTTAAAAATAGCTGCACCAAGTTGTACTGTACGAAGTGGTCACTTTCAGACACTACTTGTCAAACCAATTGTTTTTCAAGATTGTAATGGTTTGAACATAATGGGTATCACCTGGGCATTACACGGGTATCACCTAGACAAATCTCTTGAAATTTCCAAAAATTATGGACATTCTCCATTTTGAATTAATTATGGACAAAACTGACCACTGCCTAACGTACCTCAATTAGTAGAGTGGGTTAAAGAGTTTCACTAGGCTCCTGCTTCTTACGCTGCTTGCTCTAGTTTGTTTTTGTTTTGTCTCGGTTACCTTTGCAATCAAACTTCGTTTGTTTTGTGCCCAATTTTTTCTTTTTAAATTAATTTAAAAAAATCATGCCATACAAACTGGAAGGTCGAGGTCAAACACCGTGTCAAGAGGAGGGTCAAAACAGCGTGGGACCGTGGGTGATGTTCAACATGGCCGGCGCCAAACATCTTTAGAGTGACGCCTATTCAAGAAGTGATGTCTAAGCCACTGTTAGATATGGCAATTTAACCGTCCTTAAAATACTCTCAGAAAAATGTCATTCAATCACGGCAGCATCACTCCTTGTCTTTAGGTGTAGGAGCCATTTCTGCTGGGATTTCTGGCGGTAAAGCTGGAGTCCCCTCAAAGCTTTTGATGAAAGGCTATGCTGGTGGGAAATTTTGGAACTGTTTGCAATCGCAATTACTACAGTAGCAACCCTGTTACTCCTCACTTACCGATGTTTCAAGCATTTTATGAGTGGATGGGTCAATCCGGTCACAAAAGAGAAGAAAAAGCACCCTTTTCCACATTGTGTCGAAGAAGGAGCGACCGTGGTTCCATTTTCACTAGATGTCCGACTGTGTTCACTTCAAAATCTATGTTGTTGAATGTTTCCACTGGGATTCGTACACAGTGCAAACTATACTTGTACCACCTTCTGCTAGAAAACATCAATGTGTGCTCACTGCTACGTATGCATGTCGGTGAACCTCAATTTCAAACCAATGACAAACTCTATCTGAAACTTCGAACTAAAGCTGGATAAGGATGAAGGTTGCTAACGTTGTGTAGAGCTTGTGAGTGTGCATCATCTGTGCAACTAGGAAGTAGTAGGCAAAGATTCGATTCGCGCGTGTTGCACGTTGAGCAGGGTGTGGACCAACCAAGTTGAGAGCAGCCGGCAACTTGCCGCGCGTGACGTCCTCCTCTTGCAACTGGCCGGCTTTGACTTGCTTTGCTAGCCATGAAAATAACCAGGAAAGCTGATTATCCGGCGACGTTGAAGCAGATCACGTGACGAAGTTGACGCCATATTTTATTGGCGAGCGGTGGTGTTGAGGTTGGTTGTTTACCTGCCTGCGTGAATGACTGGAGGAGCTGCAGCAGTGGCCCCACCCTGAGCCCACTTGCATCTCCGGCGGCATCGATCCCACCACAATCAGGCTCCTTACTCCATGGAGGACATTTTCTCATCCGTTCCTCACGCAAGATCGCACCAGTGGTGCGCGCGAGACGTGAAAGAGAGAACACAGGTGGAGTGAGTAAGTGGATGTTGAGGTTGTCCTGTGGAGGATCAGGCGATGGTGGTAGCATTCTAAGGTGAGGAGATCTGCACGATCTGTTGTTGAATTCGCCTCCGCTTGTCCGAGGAGCGTTGATTTGTCGTCGGCTATGGAGTGGTGAGTCCATAATTCAGTTCGTTTGGGTTTTTCGATCTTACACGTCGGGTGATGAGGAGGAAGGTTTGTTGTGATGGTGGGTTTCGATGCGGTGGGCGGGATAATTTTAAGCTCCTCGAGTGTGCGTGTCGTGTTAGTTCGGCTTGTTTACGGTGTGATAACTTCCACATTGGTTTTTTGTTGAGTAACCTGGTGTTTCGTCTGAAGTTTTGGAAGGCCTTTCTTGTTACATTTGAGTTTAGGGGCGGGCGTTGTTTGGAATGCAGTGTTGTTCTGTGCTTGCAATGTAGCGTGAGAGGGGAATAGTTCCATAGCCATGGCAGAGTCTTGGATCTGTTGTACATCACGGAATATTTTGGGAGCGAGGCTGCTGGGAGTGCGGTACACGTTTGTTCGTGCGTGTGTCGTGCGTCGTCCTTCTGTATTTGTATGCAAACGAGGGAGCACTGACGTTAATGTTCGTGTGGCATTTGTGGTGTAGATTCCGCGGGCGTAGATTCCTTGGGAATCCAATAATTCGGGCTACTACCTCGACCTTTGCCAACATGAGCCTCCTGTCTGTGTGGTTGGCGTTCATCTCCTCCGAGGCGTCCTTGGAACAGCCGGGCAGTGGGGACATCGGGGGACTCGGAGCGATGTTCTTCAAGCGGCGATGCGTGAAGAAGGGGGAGAACGCGGAAGACTTCTCGGGCTCGTGCCTGTCCGTGCTGGACTTACCAGAGCTCGCGCTGGAGGGCATTCTCGGCCGCCTTCCCCCCGCTTCTCTCTGTCAGATGTCTGGCGTCTGCCAGGAGCTTCGAAAGCGTTGCCGCAGCGACTTTTTCTGGGAAAGCTTCTTCAAGGAGAAGTGGGCGCGCATCATCGGTCCCTCGGCGTTCCAGGAGTGGCAACGTCAGTTAACCTTGCAAGCTGAGCAAGGGCCAGCCGCGTCAGAGCGCCCTCCTCGCCTTTGGGGATGGCCACTTTCTTGCCTCTGGCCCTTCACGTGGCTCCAACTTCACCCTGGCCAGCCTTCCACGGCTTCGCTCTCGGATACTCTCATGGCCTGGTACTGGACGCTGGAGAGCGGCAGCTTCTGGTTCCCTGCCCAAGTCTACAACCGAGAGGTGGGTAACCAAGTCTTTCATCCTGCCAATCTTTGCCGAAAACCTGTGAGTTTCGTCAGTCTCGGCTTTCAGATCTGAGGTTTCACATCTCAATCTGAAGCTTCTCTTCGTTTCCGTCGTCTGACAATCAATTGCATTCTTGTAGCAGAATGGGCATGTGGGCTTCATGCTCTCGTGTTACGATGCGGAGCTTAGCTACGATCGCGCAACCGACACCTTCAAGGCGAGGTAGTTTTTGGAAACTGCCCTAAATTCTGTTTCTCGCAAAGATCCTTGTGATGTTCAAGGCTCATGTAGGATTATCCTCGTATTGAATGGAGTTTCATGTGCCTTAGGTACCCGCCACACGGTTCCCGGACACCCGTGGTCGAAGAAGGAGTGCGCTGGGAGCGTCTTCGCGCTCCACCTTCGGATACACCTTCACACGACCTGCACGCATCCGATTGCCTGGAGGAATTGCAACCCGGCGATCACGTTGAGGTGCAATGGCGCAGGAACAAAGAGTTTCCATATGGTAACTTGCTCGATCTTGCATATGGATTACACTTTCTTGTCTCATTTTTCAATCCCATTTCGCTGAAGCGGCTTGAACACCATATCCGCTATTGTTGCAGGCTGGTGGTACGGTGTGGTTGGCCATTCTGAGGGCTGTGATGGAAGCTCTCGCCGTTGCCCCTGTGACTCGCTCGGTATGTTTGATTCTCGGATTGATTTCTAGACCTCTTCAATGAGGTTTTTTATCATTTACTTCTTTTTATTTCATGTTACTCCAGCAATTAACAGGTTGGTTGCATTGCAGAGACTCTCTGGTTGGAATTCAACCAGTACGCTATGGGCTCACGGTGGCGGCGAGCTGCTATGAACCGGAAGACTCACCGCGAGGAGGGTAACGAGGCCGAGGGCTTTTACGGCGGCATCAGGAAACTGAAGACGGAGGAGATTAACACCTGGAAGAAGCTGTGGCCAACTGAGACCTTGGAATGAGCTCACCATGAACCCTAAAACCTAAACCCTAAAATTTACAATTGATTGTGAGGTGTAAAGAAGACATAATTTAGCAGACTGATTGGCCGCCCCAATTTATTACACTATTCTTTTCTGGTTTGTAGGAGGAAGTTCTATTTCCTAGGATAATATTCTGTCTAGGTAGGAGGAAGTTCTCATTTTTCTAGGATAATATTCGGTGCAGGTAGTTTTGATTTGTAGGAGGAAGTTCTCCTCATTTTTTCTAGGATAATATTTGGTCTTGGATGCTTGTTATTGTGACATGCATTCCATTTAACAAATTCATTACGATTACTGAATGATTTCCGGAGAATGTTATTATAGGAATGTCATCTTCTCTAGTATCTTCCTATGTGAATATATTAATAATACTGGTGAATTAATGTTGTTTAAGAATATGCAAACAAATGTCTTGGACATATTATGTATGTGTAAGGTGAGTGCTTATTGTTTAACTTCTATTGCAACATATGAGAACATAACGATTTATGAGAACATAAAGTTAATCACAATTTTTACAAACTAAGTACTCATTTCCTTCTACAACCCTATATTATAATGAACTTTATGAACTTGTGGAAATCTAAATCTCTTGTATTTGGAATGTGCCATAAGAGTGATTTGATAGGACACCCCCGACGCTCGGACTTACTGGGTGGGGGAGGAGGTGGTGGGGCCAAAACCTGGCCCCTATTTTGTTTTTGAACGACGCCCTAAATTTAGCCAATGTGGACCTGTACACTAAATTGGAGCCGTAGGCCCCAATTTTGTAAAAAAAAAAAGCCAAAAAAAGCCTCCGACCCCCCCAAAATGGGAGGGCCAGAAAAATGAGCCCATGCAATTAAGACGGGGGCCCACCTCGGGTAAGTCCGAGCGTGGGGATGTCCTGTCCGCGCCACATAAGAGCATCCGCAATGGACCCAACGGCGTGGTGAATGATTTGTTAGATATCATTTTTAGTTTGGCGTAGAAGGCAGGTAGCGTCGGGTCTTGTAGATGCCCACTATCAAATTCCAACACTTGCGGTGGCCTGTGAAGGTGTACTTTATATTGTTTGTGTTGTACGTTGACCAGGGGAGCAGGAGGTGGCAGTCAAGGTCTGGCTCAGGAAGGGGTTTGTGATACTAGTGCTGCGAGGACGTTGTGGGTCCCGCGTGGTGTGGAAGGTCGGTTGTCTTGTTTTCAGGAATAGCACACTACAAAACCAACTAGCCTGTGCCGGTTGGCCGGGTGTGGGTGTGGATGCTCTGAACATATGAGTTGGATGTCCTCTTTCAATCGTTGCCGAACTTCTTTGTTGTTGCCACTCTATGAATACCTCCAAACTTTCATCATTTTCATGTTTTTATTTTATTCAAATTATTAGAATTTCTTTTTAACACTAACATTTGATGTCTAAAATATGCCACATTTTTTCCCAAAAAATTATCTACAGAAAAAGGAAACTTTCACTTTAAAATCAAATATAACATTGCAACATATTTATTACCTATATCATCTTTATAGAAAAAGGTCATTCGAATGTTTCCATCAAATTATATTTATCTAAATCATTTAAAAAGCCCATTTAGATACCTAAAATTTGAAAAGTACTTGAAGTTTCAAATTTGTATTCAAACTTATAATATGAATTCAAAATAGAATGAAGGCAAGAATATCATTTGAAATATCCTAATCAAATGAATAAAGGTTATAATCCATAATTCATATGAGATAATATAAAATTAAATTAAAGTCATTAAATTCAGAAATTTAAAATATAGAAATAGACTAACACAAACACCTCATTTTTCATATTCTATTGTTAAATCATTTGTTTAGGCCAACTTTTCAAAAAGTTCATGTGATTTATATAACATTGAAGTTGACCATAGTTGAAATTGTGATCATTGTTTGTGCTTCAGAAATTTTCAATTGATTTTAAGCCCTACAGTACCATGACAATTTCACAACAATAACACTTCAAATTGTTGGATTTTAGTGCAATGAATAAAGAAGGAAACAACAACTTTTATTTACAGTTTTGAATGTAGGATCTAAATTCAGACCTATTAATTCCCTAAGGACCGTGAATTTTGCACCAAAAACACTTCAAAATTGTTGATTCTAGTGTAATGAATGAAAAAGGATACAAGAAAAGGATTGACCCCGAAAGTACCCTGACAATTTCACACCAAAAACACTTCAAAATTGTTGGATTCTACTGCAATGAATGAGAAAGGATACAAAGAAATTTTATTTCTAGTCTTGACCATAGAATCTCAAATAAGACTCATTAAGTAACATACTCACAAAATTTTGTTGACTTTGACAACAAAAATTTTCTTCCGTGCGTTCAATGGATCACCAAACTTTGACTTCACTTGGTGTCAAATTTTTGCACTACACAAGGTCTAAATCCATTACCATTGTGTTAATCATGATGTTAGTTCCTTATACCCTAGTTTTTAGAGGTAGAGAAGGAGTGTAGCATATTCAAAACAAATGTGCAAGGAGTGGAGGTTCAAAAATTGCCAATTCATGTTTTAATTTTGTGTGACTTAATTTGTTTTAGATTGATAATCTGAATGGTCAATGCAAAGATTTACACTACATATTGTTGTGGAAAAAATAAAAAATAAAAAATATGAAGATCTCTAAGTTTAATGTGGAAATGAAGAAGTTTTTTTGGTACCTTGCCCGACAATGTGAAAATGTTTGACTTGGGTTGATATGCTATTTCCACTGAAGACAAGTATTTTTTTTGACAATGTGAAGGTAAATAGTATTACGTGCTAGTATTGAAAATCTCACATGCATAGAGTGTCCTAGTAAAAGTTTTTGGAGGTGCCCAAAGTGCCTTGTCTCCCCATTTGAAATTCAAAACCCTATGATTTTTTCAATAAATGTTGAATTTAGGAAAGAATTGTTCTCCCACTTAAGTCTTAGTAATGCCCTTCTCCATGAAAATTTTCAAAGTGGTATGTTGGAAATTGACACCATAGGAACTTGACCGAACTTTCAAAAAGCCCATTTTTGACAGTTGGTCCTTTAGGGGTTAAGGAAGAAAACAAAACCTTATATTTATAGTTTTGAATCTAGGATCTCAGTTAAGACTTACTCAGTAACATACTCACAAACTTTCATTAACTTTGACCGCACGGATTGAAAGATTATTGTATGCAAAGTCAAGAAAATGGTTCATTTTCTTCCCTGCATTTAGTGGATCTATAGACTTTGACTTCAATTGATGTCAAATTTTTGCACTACACAAGGTCTAAATATTTTTCCATTGTGTGAAGCATGATGCTAGTTCCCTATACACCAATTTTTAGAGATAAATAACGGGTGTAGCATATTCAAAACAAATGTGAAAAGAGTGGAAATTTAAAAATTGTTAATTCACGTTTTATTTTTTTTGTGAACTTAATATGTTTTAGAATGATAATCCAAACCGTCAATAAGAATTTTCTCACCACATATTGTTGTTGAAAAAATAAAAAGTGAGAAATACGAAGATCTCTAGGTTTTATGTGGAAAAGATGAAGTTTATTTCTCCACTTGCCCAAAATGTGTAAAAATGTTTGACTTGAGTTGAAATGTTTTCTTACACAAAAGACAAGAATTTTTTTTGACATTTTCAAAGAAGGTAATAAGCTCTACATGTATGAAAAATCTCAATGTCAATTGAAACTTCTAGCAAAATTTTAGAGATGCCTAGAGTCCCTATTTCCAACTTTGAGTGGACTAACTTTCAAACCATGAATCCAAAAATAATAATAAAAATACCCCCACAAAGCCCTTATAGATAACAATCTAATATGAAAAAATTCAAAAAAAAAATTCTTCTTTAAATTTTAGGAACCTGCCCAAAATCAAAATTGTCCCTCAAAGGGGTGATTGGTCCTTTAGGGATTAAGTAACATACTCACAAAATTTCATAAACTTTGACTGCACGGATTGAAAGATTACAGTGTTGAAGTCAAACAAATGGTTCATTTTCTTCCCTGCGTTGAGTAGATCAACAAAATTTGACTTCATTTGGCGTCAAAAATTTTGCACTACACAAAGTCAGAATCCATTACAATTGTGTTAATCCCTAAAAGACCAAGTGTCCCTTAGAGGGATGATTTTAATTTTGGGTAGATTCCTTAAATTCAAAAAATAATCTTTAAAAAAAAATTATACTAGATTGTTTGTCATAAGAGCTTCGTGGAGGTATTTTTTTAATTTTTTTAATTTATGGTTTGAAAGTTAGTACCACTCAAAGTCAGAAATGGGGATGGCGGGAAATCTAGGCACATGTGTGAACCAATGAAACACAAGTGTCAATGACGGGCAGTAAGTAAAAGTACAAAGGGTGGATGAAAGGTGGGACACTCCAAATCATGGGAGAGAAAAGTGCAAGGAAAGACCCCGCAAAGTCCAAATAGTATGTACTAATTAAAAGTAGATAATAAAAGAATGTTCTTCTTTTGATTTCAAATCTTAGAAGACCATGACTTCTAAGGGGAGTGGGTGAATGACGTGGCCCTATATGTCATGAAGGGTCCTCAATTTTAAGCCCTGCCCTAATGCTTGAATAATGCAATAAATTCATGAAAATGAGAGGTTAAGCTATTTTTAGTTTTTTTCTAAAATTAGTGGTAATAGAAATGTCACATATGAGCCGTTGGGATTCTCAAACTTATAAAATTTGATGTAGCAAAAAATGTTTTACCACAATTGAACTCATTCTCAAGGTTTTAGACCTCCTTTCACTAAAGCACTTGTTTCCACATGTTCTACCCCTTGATTAGACTCCAAATTGTGCACACAATTAGGTAACACCATATGGGTCATATTGGTACTGGTTTCAAACACACTTTAGTATAAATGTTACAAGATATGCTAAGTCAAAGTGGGCTGACCTTGCTAGGCAAAGGAGGAGAAGAACTATTTCTTGGTGCTCAAATGCTATAATCTTCATATATGTGCGGTGGATTGCTACTAAAAAATACAATATTTGCATATGAGTCTATTTTAAGGTCTTATGGTTAAGAGTCCAAATGTCACTCAAAAATGTGATTTTTGTGCTTCTATTTGATAGTGGCAATTTTGGACTAGTTTTTGAGGGACATTGTCAAGGAACTTTAGGGATTAAGCATGATGTTATTTCCTTCTACACCACTTTTTAGAGGAAGAGAAGGAGTGTAGCATATTCATAACAAATGTACAGTGGGGTACAGTTTGCTTACGAATTCTGGCCGCAGTGCAGGACAGTGAAAAAACTGGGAAACTTTGGAATGCAATAACTTGCTCAAAAATTGACGGATTTTGGAATTTCAAATTGCGTTGGAATGCTAGTGAAGTCTACTTCAATATTACAAAAAGTATATACATAAAAACTTGAAAAATGAATAAGCATTTGTATTTTCCTTACACACTATCTACCACCTAGTGCTTCCACCTCTAGCTAAGATCACTGCTTTAATACGATTGGGCATAGTTGAAATGAGGCATTTCAATTGCTCTAAAGGAACCTCATCCCATACTTTCTGAATGCATTCTATCAATTCTTGCTTATTTTATGGCATGCTATGGTAACGAAGCCAATCTTTGAGTATCTTCCAAATGTTCTCAATTGGATTTAGATCAGGTGAGTTTGAAGGCCACTTCAACTTCTTCATGCCATAAGCTAGTCTCCAATTCTCTGCCAACTTACTTCGATGAACAGGAGCTCCATCTTCCATGAGAGTGAGGTCATGAGGATTATCGTGCATGAAATAAAACCCGCTCAAAGTGCTTTCATACACATTTTTCACAAAATGTGCAGCAGTTCTTTCACCTTGAGGCATAATGACTAATGGGCATTTGTCAAAACCAGTAAACGCACCCCACGTCATCACAGATGTCCTTCCAGATTTGAAGGTAGGCCCCAAACATTCTGTCATATACTTTTCGTAAGGTTTGCGCCATACTCGAATTTGACGAGAATTCTTTCCAAGTTCAAATGACGATTCATCTGTCCAAATGACCTTGTACCAATCTTGTTCTGACCAATGCTTATATTTGCGAGCAAATGCTAACCTAGTTGCTTTCTGCACTAGATTGAGGTATGGCTTCTTTGAAGCAATGCAATTTCCAAAGCCCAGATTCCGAATATATTTTCGCATGGTATTGTGATGCACTTGATATTTTGCAGCAAGACTAGTGAGATGTTGGCGTCGATCTTGTTGACAGAATGTTTGGGGCCTACCTTCAAATCTGGAAGGACATCTGTGATGACGTGGGGTACGTTTACTGGTTTTGACAAATGCCCATTAGTCATTATGCCTCAAGGAGAAAGAACTGTTGCACATTTTGTGAAAAATGTGTATGAAAGCACTTTGAGCGGGTTTTATTTCATGCACGATAATCCTCATGACCTCACTCTCATGGAAGATGGAGCTCCTATTCATCGAAGTAAGTTGGCAGAGAATTGGAGACTAGCTTATGGCATGAAGAAGTTGAAGTGGCCTTCAAACTCACCTGATCTAAATCCAATTGAGAACATTTGGAAGATACTCAAAGATTGGCTTCGTTACCATAGCATGCCATAAAATAAGCAAGAATTGATAGAATGCATTCAGAAAGTATGGGATGAGGTTCCTTTAGAGCAATTGAAATGCCTCATTTCAACTATGCCCAATCGTATTAAAGCAGTGATCTTAGCTAGAGGTGGAAGCACTAGGTGGTAGATAGTGTGTAAGGAAAATACAAATGCTTATTCATTTTTCAAGTTTTTATGTATATACTTTTTGTAATATTGAAGTAGACTTCACTAGCATTCCAACGCAATTTGAAATTCCAAAATCCGTCAATTTTTGAGCAAGTTATTGCATTCCAAAGTTTCCCAGTTTTTTCACTGTCCTGCACTACGGCCAGAATTCGTAAGCAAACTGTACCCCACTGTACAAGGAGTGGAGGTTCAAAAATTGCAAATTCATGTTATATTTTTTTGTGAACTTTATATGTTTTAGATTGATAATCCGAATGGTCAATAAGAAGGTTGTCACCACATATTGATGTTGAAGAAAAAAAAGTAAAAAGTATGAAGATCTTTAATATTTATGTGGAAAGTAAGAAGTTTTTCGGTCGACAATGTGTGACAATGTGTGAAAATGTTTGACTTGGGTTAGTATGCTATTTTTTACTAAAGACAAGGGAATCTTTTTGACATTATAAAAAGAAATAATATTACTTGCTAGTATTGAAAACCTCACATTCAATAGAGTATCCTAGCAAAAAAATTTAGAGGTGCTTGGCGTGCCTGCTCTCCTCGTTTGAAATTCGAAATCCAATAACTTTTTCATAAAATGTCGGATTTAGGAAAAAAATTATTCTTCCACAAAGGTTTTAGTAATGCCCTTCTACATTAAAAATTTCAAAGAGGAATGTTAGAAATTGACACCGTAGGAATCTGACCAAACCTTCAAAGTGCTATTTTATGACACTTGGTACTTCGAGGGTTGAGATGTCAAAAGAACTTGTGAAGCACGTGCAGCTGAACCATGTCAACTGTAATATGGTCATCTAAATGAGACTCCATCGTCTTAGTTCTTAACCCTTTACAGCCTAGGAAGCCCTAAATGGGACTCCGGAGGTGCTAGAACTCAATTTGCATGAAATCCATGAAGAATTGGGCATGGAGATACCAGGTTTAAATTTGCGCACACATTACATGAACACTCCCCAACAATCAAGTCATGATTTGGAGTTATGGAGCTCTTGGAAAAGCTAGAAAAACAACACAAAATACATCAAATACACTAAAATATAGTGAATACAGTGAATACCATGCCACATACTATGTTGTATTTCACACATGCACATTGATTTTGGTCTTAAATTTGATTGAACTTCGTCTTTAAGACATCCTTCATTGTTTTGTGATTGTTGATCTCTCTCCTCACATAAGAAACTTCCGTTTTGATTCGTATAAGGTTGGAACATTTTTGTACACTACCGAGTAGAGAAAGTAAGAAAATCACCAATAATTGTCTATAAATATTTTCTTCACATGTGATATGACAATGCGAAGCTATCAACCTAGTGCACATGTGAACTGCTCTAATTCAAAGTAATAAAATCCTTGCAAGAATCTATTGATGGTTGAAGTAGTACACCCTCCAAAATCCACAATTTTCACTACCAATCTACGATAACTATAAACACTCTAATCTATTCCATCAACCGTTGGATGTTGTGCAAAATTTCCCCAAAGTTGAGGTCATGGATTAAGTTCAATCTTGTAAGGTTAGATACTAATATTAGACATTGTATTTCCATCAAATCTGGCTCAAAGAAAAAAAATCAACAGAAATTGTGAATTTTCCAGAAACATAGGTGGGTAGTACAGGGTTAAGTAAGATGCTACAAAACAAAGGGGACCTGAGAACACTTGAGCCATCAGCTAGACAAACATTAGCCAAGAAAGCATAAAGAAAGAAAGAAAGTTCGAAGGATGAAGTGTTCCGAGGAACTAAAGCAATAAGGTAAGCCCCCCATAACCAACAAGAACCCATAGCCAACGCCTATAAAATTGGGGTATATCCAACCCACTTCCATCCCATTACCACCAACTCAGCTCCAAGTGGAGATTTGCTATCAGTCAAGACCCTTACTTTTGTCGTTGCTTACAGGGTACCTACTGCTGGCCACCCACTAAACATGGCTGCACAGTTTGGAAATTCATAACTAATTCAGATTTCATCGGAAAAATATGAAATCACTTGGGTTGGAATCGCAATTCTATTGGCTATCACTGGAAAATAACAGTATAAGTATCTCCTCTCTCCATATATCCTTAGCTTGTCGGTTTTAGGGGGGCTTCCCTTCCGTACGTCGTTGGCGTAAACCCACTCACCTCATGAACGAACCGCTCGTTTGCGTCGCTCCAGGCATTTTGGCGTGAGCGGTCGAATTCTTCACTTTGATCGATGCCTTGTCGTTGTTGAGAGGTGTGTGGATTCGTCGCCTCGCATTTCATGTCGGTTTCTACGTCGTAGTGGAAGAGAAATGGTCCAAGACTTCGTGTTTTTCGCTGTGAACTTGGTGTTTTTTCGCTGTGAGATTACTCTGTCGGAATTTTCTTCTACTAATATCACCTGATTTTTGCATCGTTGTGTTGTTGCCGCGGCAGAGAAACTCGTGCATTGCAGTGCGAAATCTGATGGCCACAGCGGCGCCATTCACTGCGTCGACACACCCGCCGCCCGCAGGAGACGATGATCAGTGTTCAACGGTACCAGTAGTATCGGTACTACATGCTGACAGACCTCAAGGCTCGCCGTGGCTAGCCATGGCGCCGACGATGTGGGCCGGGCAGGACTTCGATTGCGGACCAGCTGGAAGTGGGCAGCAACCCATGATGCTGTCAACAACCCCAACGACGGCAACCGGAGCCATGGTTCCGAAGCCTAATCTCTTCACACCTTGTGCATTTCATGTCGGTTTCTACGTAGCGGAAGGGAAATGGTCCAAGGCTTCGTGTTTTTTCGCTGTGAACTCAAACCACCGAGCATGTGGCTAGGGATGGAACTCAGGTCTTAGGTCCTCAGAGCCTCCACTGCAACCCGGTGTGTAATACGTGTGAAAGTAGTCCGTTGGTATTTTCTTCTACTAACATCACCTGATTTTTGCATCATTGTGTTGTTGCGGCGGCAGGGAAATTCGTGCATTGCAGTGCCAAATCTGATGGCCACAGCGGCGCCATTCAACGCGTCACACCCGCCGCACGCAGGGGACGATGATCGGTGTTCCGCGCCACCAGTGGTACCGGTACGACAGGCTTCTAGTCCTCAACGCTATCAGATAGTCGCGCAGAGTGGGCAGCAACCCATGAGGCCGTGGATCGCCCGAAAGACGGCAACCGGAGCACGACGAGGGAGTCAGGTTTCGAAACCTAATCTCTTCACACCTTGCATTGCATGTCGGTTTCTACGTAGCGGAAGGGAAATGGTCCAAGGCTTCGTGTTTTTTCGCTGTGAACTCAAACCACCGAGCATGTGGCTAGGGATGGAACTCAGGTCTTAGGTCCTCAGAGCCTCCACTGCAACCCGGTGTGTAATACGTGTGAAAGTAGTCCGTTGGTATTTTCTTCTACTAACATCACCTGATCTGTATCATGGTGTTGTTGCGGCGGCAGGGAAATTCGTGCATTGCAGTGCCAAATCTGATGGCCACAGCGGCGCCATTCAACGCGTCACACCCACCGCACGCAGGGGACGATGATCGGTGTTCCGCGCCACCAGTGGTACCGGTACGACAGGCTTCTAGTCCTCAACGCTCTCCGCAGTTAGTCAAGTTGCTGCCTAGTTTGAATAGTGCGCAGCAACCCATGAGGCCGTGGATCGCCCGAAAGACGGCAACCGAAGCACGAAGAGGGAGTCAGGTTTCGAAACCTAATCTCTTCACACCGGCGTCGACACCGGCGTCGACACCTGCGAAACCCCGTCGAGCTGTTGGTAAGAAGCGACCGTGGTACATGTTCACTAGATGTCTGACTTCATAGCCCATCGAGATCATTTCAGCTATGTCGCTTTCTTTTCAACTGGAATTAGTGTACAGCGCAAACTATTCTTGTATCACCTTCTGCTAATAAATATTGTGTGCTCACTGCTCGGTATGATGCATGCCGGTGAACCTTATTTTCAGATTGCCCCCTCAAACCAATGACAAACCCAATCCGAAGCTTTGAACTGAAGCTGGTTATGCCATGAATGTCATCAACTTGAATTATCTCAGGACTGTGTGCTTTGTGAGTGTGGAGCATCTGAGCAACCATGAAAACATAGGAAGTACTTGGGAAAGATCACATTCCAGTACCTGATTCAAGCGTGTTCCAAGTTGAGCAGCGCGTGGACCACGTTAGTCAATACTATTGTCATCGATGTATTGAATAATGTAGGTCTCCACTTTCACTGCTATTCTAGTAAATCATAATTACAGCTTCCTCAGCGCCCACACCCAAACTTGTACATCTAGTTGACAATTTCATCGTCGTAAAGCAACACCTTCTACAACAACCGGCTACTCAGAGGTTTCCTTACCAGTCACATCTTTTGGTGAGGAGGTTCCCCACAAACCTTGTAACCACTAGCTCAAACCTCTTAATGTAGGTTGTGATTTCCTCCCCTGGACCTTGACGTAGCGCAGCTAGGGTTGTGAGGGCACTACTTTAACCTACTTCGGGTCTAAAGTGCTCCAAGAAGGCCCTCATGAGGCTATCCCAATCCTCAAACGTGCCCGGGGGGGGGATTCCTATACCACTCGTAAGCGGCATCCTTCAAGGTACACGAAAACCACACTAAGAAATAACCGGAGTTGGTAATAAGGCAAGTAGTGAGGAGCTCTAGAAACCGTTCCACGTGTGCGGAAGGGTCTTCTTCCTTGGTTCCTTTAAATGTGGGCAAGTTGGGCGGCATAAGAGCCGCTTGCAAGCCCTCGGGTACTACAATGGGTAAACCTCTTGGCTGAACCAAGGGATTAATGGGAGGCCGGTCCGGGGGTGGTCCTCCCAAAGCCATGGTAGGGGCTGATTGGGTGCCTTGTCGCCTAATGGTATTGGTGGTGTTGACCGAATCAAATGAGGTGGAAGGAAAGGATGGGGGAAAGGGAAGGAAAGGGGCTGTCAAGGCTTCTAATTGCACCTCCAAGTATCCGTCCACCATGTCCTCAGTGAGTTCTCTTGACCTACTCCTCCTTTCACTCACCGGTTCCCAAGGAGAGGTGTGGGAAGGTGTTTGGTACTCTAATATTCTGTCTAGGTAGTTTTGATTTGTAGGAGGAATTTCTCCTCATTTTTCTAGGATAATATTCGGTCTAGGTAGTTTTGGTTTGTAGGAGGAAGTTCTCCTCATTTTTCTAGGATAATATTCGGTCTTGGTAGTTTGGATGCTTGTTATTGTGACATGCATTCCATTTAACAAATTCATTACGATTATTGAATGATTTCCGGACAATGTTATTATAGGAATGTCATCTTCTCTAGTGTCTTCCTATCTAAATATATTATTAATACTGGTGAATCAATGTTATTTAACCCCTAAAGGACCACGACCACTTTCGCTCTAAAACCAGTCCAAAACTGCCACTGCCAAAAAGAGACATGAAAATCACATTTTAAAGTGAATTTCGGATTTTCAACCATAAGATCTTAAAAAAGACTTCTACATATACATGCCTGTAAATTTTGGTTGCAATTCCCCGCAAGGATTGATAGATTTTAGTGTTTAAAGTCAAAACAATGGTTCATTATTATCCTTGCGTTGAGTAGATCAACAGACTTTGACTTCACTTTGTATCAAATTTTTGCATTGCACAAGGTCTAAATCTTTTACCATTGTCTTAAGCATGATGTTATTTTCCAACACACCAATTATTAAAGGTAAAAAAGGGGTGTAGCATATTCAAAACAAGTGTGCAAGGAGTGGAGGTTCAAAAATTGCCATTTCACGTTTTTTTTTTTGAACTACGTATGTATATGAATGATAATCCGAACGGTCAATAAGAAGGTTTTCACCACATATTGTTGTTGAAAAAATAAAAAGTGAAAAATATGAAGATCTCTAGGTTTTATGTAGAAAAGATGAAGTTTTTTTCCCCCGATGCCCGACAATGTGTGAAAATGTTTGACTTGGAATAAATGCCTTTTTACACTAAAGACAAGATTTTTTTAAAAAAAATTCTAAAGAAAGAAATATTCTTTATATGTGTGAAAAATCTCAATGTCAGTAGAAACTTTGGTGAAAATTTTTGGAGGTGCCCGGAGTCCTACTTTTGGCTTTAAGTGGTACTAACTTTCAAACCACAAATCCAAAAAAAAAAAAAAAAAATCTCCTCGAAGCTCTTATCAGATCCTATCTTGAAAAAAAAAATTCAATTAAAAAGGATTTTTTTTCGAATTGTAGGTACATGCCCAAAATTCAAAATGACCACGGGGGGACGTTTGGTCCTTTAGGGGTTAATACTAACATTCAATATCTAAAATATGCCACATTTTTTCCCAAAAGATTATCTACAGAAAATGGCAACTTTCACTTTAAAATCAAATATAACATTGTAGTTACATATTTATAACCTATATCATTTTTATTGTATTAATCTATTTTTATATTTTAAATTTCTGAATTTAAAGACTTTAATTTAATTTAATATTATCTCATACTAGTGGAACCCCCGTCCTAACCGACGGGCCATGGGCAATCTTGAGTTAAACAAATGTATGTGAATAAAAACTTTAAAGTTTGGATTAGATCAAATCCAAATCCTAATGTAAGGATACATTCAAAGGATTCCTCTAAAAGGTACATTCAAAGGATTCCTTCAAAGGGCACATTCAATGGATTCCTCCAAAGGGCACATTCAATGGATTCCTCCAAAGGGCACATTCAATGGATTCCTCCAAAGGGCACATTCAATGGATTCCTCCAAAGGGCACATGCAAAGGATGAAATCTATGGATGAGTTCATTTTTCATCCTTTCTTTTTCATCCATTTGGCGCGCTCATTTCTCATCCAAGATTCTTTTATAGATATAGGACTAGTGGGGTACCCGTGTCCTCCGGACACAACATTTTTTATGTTGAGTCCCCAACTCCCCGTCCCCTAGCCCTTTTCCTCCAATCCATCGTCCCCCCGCCCCCTGCCCCCCGTCCCCGTCCCCGTCCCCATCCCCGCCCCGTACATTTTTTTTTTGGTGGTTTTTCTAATCATGTTGACCTGACAATATTTTTTTTTTCCAACCTGACCGAGGTTAGGAATTACTGATCTCCAAAGTTTGAGATTAGGGTTTCAGGGGGTCGATGCTCTCGTTGGAGGTTTGGGGTTGAGTTTTTGGGGATTTCGGGTTACCATATTGTTGATGGGTGAGATGTGATTGCATTTACAAAGCAATAGAAGGTGTTGGAGCTTACGCAACTTGTTGGCCTTGATATTCGAGAGGACACCTTTCTGATTGTGAGTTCGTAGTAGATCTGGAATCCTTTTGTTGTGTCCGTTTCTCAGTTTCTGTGGTTTAGGTTTCGACATTGTATGATGATTTTGTGCCCTTTGTCACCAAAGTTGATGGATACGAATGTTTCATTGTCCGCTTGACACATGTATTGTCTATTTAGCCGTCATGTCTGTGAGATTGCTTAGCTTACTTTCTTGCTTAGTGAAAACTTTAGGTTCAAAACACTATTAATGTAAAAGTCTATCACAGCTTTTCCATGTCCCGTTTTGATTGAGTTTTGAGGTCAAGTACCGGCTTTCCAAATATCTTTGAGATTCGTCAATATTTACCATGCACATGCATGTCTCTTCCACTTCGGCATAAAACAATTCTTTTGCCTCCTGAAAGCTTCCCAGTACATGGTTGAATCGTTGTACACAATTATCACCATTGGCCTCATCACAAAAGTTGACAAAAATACTCCAGCATTCAACACTTCATTGCCAATCCTCCACACCAAGAAAGCGTGTATTCAACAGCCCATGTTCAAGACGCTTTTGCACAAATTCATGCCAACCTTCGGCCATCTTTTCATATGCTAGATGGCTTGGCAGTATAGGTGTCTTCTCTCGAGAGCATGGATGTAATAACCCTAAAGTCAGGCACCTGAAAAAACACACACATCCATCAGATTGATTCTCTCATCCTCTTCCATCCAACAAAAAGCATGTATCCAAAATCCTAAAAGCAGGTACTAACACTTCCCAAGCACCTGGAAAAAAATCCATCCGACTAATCTCCTCTCCCTCTTCCAATCAAAAGCATGGATGTAGCAACTCGATTCAGATACCTAAAAAAATACACATTCATGAGACTAATTTCCTCTTCTTCTTTTATTCAATCAAGAGCGTGGAAATTACGGCCAGAACACTTTTCCAGGCACCTGAAAGAGTACGATCATCGCACCTATTCTCTCGTTCATGATGCTCTACGGCACCGTGCAGAAGGCCAGATCTTAAATCCAATCCCGTTGTCGCCAACCTCCCCGCGAGGAATCTCGTTCAATCTGTAGCTGCTTCGCAACTTCTACAATCTCGCTGCTTGGCACCGTTAACTTCACATCACCAACTCCTGACTCCTCTATGATCAACGACTTAGAAAAATTATGGACACGCTGTAAGAAGTATTTGCCAGGCTCCTCGCCTTCTATCTTTGATTGGTAGACGGCGCTCACAAGAATCGTCACGCGGCCTGATGTTGGAGGAGCCATAAATGCACCAAATCTCTGCAACCAAACAGAAGCGAATCATATTCAGAAACAAAAGAATTGCTCATAAGTATCACATGGAAGGTCATTGAGCGTATCCATCAAAGGTCCGACCTAAGAGCGAATATCACATGTGAATATGAGCCTGTCTGAGAGACTAACCTGGTCAGGATCTTTGATTGCACTTTGGTATTTTCCATCTGGAGTAACGTCTGCTACTGCGTTGAGCAGATTCTCGCGAGGATTCTCACATTGTCAAACCTGACATGAGATATGAAATCAAAACACGGACCCACGTCGATCCATGTGACGTTTTCTTTAGAACTGATCATCATTTTACAACATGATACGCAGCGAGAGTGGATTCAGCCTACACAACTCACCAAACACGAAAACGCAAACTCGGAAACTACAATCAACCTCGAAATTGACATGCACCTGTGAAGAATCGAGTCTCCGTCACGCTCCGAGTGCAGTTGCAGCCTCACCCTGGCTGTCTTCCAGCTCGTCTCCTCTACCACCTTGCAGCAGATCGTAGCATGTTTCAGCTCGTCCGAGCTCTTCATCTGCGACTCCGCCGATTCCCGTTTTCAAACCCTAACCGCGACTTTCCATCGGCGTGTTCATCCATTCGACGTGTTTTTCATCCGACGCGTTCATCCAAAAGGATCACCCTTCATCCAAGATTCTTTTATTACATAGGACTAGGTTATCCCCCGTTGTCATCAACTGGTCGGGGCAATCCCAAGTTAAATAAACGTATGTAAATGCAAAAATCAAATTTACCCATTATATACGCATTATGTACTATATATACCTATTATTCACTTTAAATACCCATTATTTATTTCGTATACATGTTATTGTCTTTAGATAACTATCATTTATTTTATGTACCCGAGGTAGTATATTGTGTTGTTTCAATATGTTGGAAATTATGGTTTTATTTTTCTGTTTTGATACATAATACAATTTTAAAGCTCAATGAGCCAAATTTGAATAAAAGGGCACTGTAAAGGACTCCTCCAAAGGGCACTATAAAGGACTCCTCCAAAGGGCACTATAAAGGATTCCTCGAAAGGGCACACATGGAAGATTCTTTCAAAGTTCACATTCATTCAAAGGGCACATTTGATTCAAATGGCAAATCCAAAGGTCACATGACCGGGAGCGGCGGACAGACAGATTGACGCCTTTTATATAGGTAGATGAATTATGGATTATAAGCTTTATTCGTTTGATTAGTACAATGAGGTAGAAAAATGAGGCATTTGACACCTATAAAAAATTTATAGATATTAAACGCCTCATTTTATAGATATCAAACGCCTCATTTTTATAGATATCAAACACCTCATTTTTCATATTCTATTGTTATTTTGTATCAAATCATTTTATTAGGCCAACTTTTCAAAATGTTCGTGTGATTTATATAACATTGAAGTTGACCATAGTTGAAATTGTGATCATTGTTTGTGCTTCACAAATTTTCAATTGGTTTTAATCCCTAAAGTACCATGACAATTTCACAACAAAAACACTTCAAATTGTTGGATTCTAGTGCAACAAATAAAGAAGGAAACAAAAACTTTGATTATAGTTTTGACTATAGGATCTAAATTCAGACCTATTAATCCCTAAAAGCCTGTGGATTTTGCACCAAAGACACTTCAAAATTGTTGATTCTAGTGCAATTATTAACCCCTAAAGTACCCTGAAAATTTTACACCAAAAACACTTCAAAATTGTTGGATTCTAGTGCAATGAATGAAAAAGGATACAAAAAAAATTATTTCTGGTTTTGACAATAGGATCTCAAATAAGACTTATTAAGTAACATACTCACAAAATCTTGTTAACTTTGATAGCACAAATTGAATGATTATAGTGTTTGAAGGCAAGCAAATGGGTCATTTTCTTCCTTGCGTTCAATGGATCACCAAACTTTGACTTCTCTTGGTGTCAGATTTTTGCACTACACAAGGTTTAAATGCATTACCATTGTATTAATCATGATGTTAGTTCCTTATACGCTAGTTTTTAGAGGTAGAGAAGGAGTGTAGCATATTCAAAACAAATGTGCAAGGAGTGGAGGTTCAAAAATTGCCAATTTGTGTTTTAATTTTTTGTCAACTTAATTTGTTTTAGACTGATAATCTGAATGGTCAATGCAAAGACTTACACTAAATATTTTTGTGGAAAAAATAAAAGGTAAAAAATATGAAGATCTCTAAGTTTAATGTGGAAACGAAGAAGTTGTTTTGGTACCTTGCTCGACAATGTGTGACAATGTGTGAAAATGTTTGACTTGGGTTAATGTGCTTTTTCCACTAAAGACAAGAATTTTTTGATAATATGAAGGTAAATAATATTACGTGCTAGTATTGAAAATCTCACATGCAATAGAGTGTCCTAGCAAAAGTTTTTGGAGGTGCCCAAAGTGCCTTGTCTCCCCATTTGAAATTCAAAACCCTGTAATTTTTTCACTAAATGTTGGATTTAGGAAATAATTGTTCTTCCACTTAAGTCTTAGTAATGCCCTTGTCCAAGAAATTTTTCAAAGTGGTATGTTGGAAATTGACACCATAGGAACCTGACCGAACTTTCAAAAAGCCCATTTTTTTACAGTTGGTCCTTCAGGGGTTAAGGAAGAAAACGTAACCTTTTATTTATAGTTTTGACTCTAGGATCTTAGTTAAGACTTACTACGTAACATACTCACAAACTTTCATAAACTTTGACCGCACGGAATGAAAGATTATAGTGTTTGAAGTCAAGGAAACAGTTCATTTTCTTTCCAACGTTTAGTGGATCAACAGACTTTTGACTTCAATTGTTGTCAAAATTTTGCACTACACAAGGTCTAAATCTTTTACCATTGTGTTAAGCATGATGCTAGTTCCCTATACACAAATTTTTAGAGGTAAATAATGGGTTTAGCATATTCAAAACAAGTGTGCAAAGAGTGGAAATTCAAAAATTGTTAATTCACATTTTATTTTTTTGTGAATTCAATATATTTTAGAATGATAATCCAAACGGTCAATGAGAAGTTTCTCACCACATACTGTTGTTGAAAAAATAAAAAATAGAAATTATGAAGATCTCTAGGTTTTATGTGGAAAAGATGAAGTTTATTACTCCACTTGCCTGAAATGTGTAAAAATGCTTGACTTGAATTGAAATGTTTTCTTACACAAAAGACAAGAATTCTTTTTTGACATTTTCAAAGAAGGTAATAATCTCTACATGTATAAAAATCTCAATGTCAATTGAAACTTCTAGCAATATTTTAGAGCTGCATGGAGTCCCTATTTCCAACTTTGAGTGGTACTAACTTTCAAACCATGAATCCAAAAATAATAATAAAAACACCTCTTCAAAGCCCTTATCAAGGACAATCTAGTATAAAAAATTCCAAATGAAAGATTCTTTTTTGAATTTTAAGAACCTGCCCAAAATCAAAATTGTCCTCCAAGGGGGTAATTGGTCCTTTAGGGGTTAAATAACATAATCACAAAGTTTCATAAACTTTGACTCCACGGATTGAAAGATTATAGTGTTGAAGTCAAACAAATGGTTGATTTTCTTCCCTGCGTTGAGTGAATCAACAATATTTGACTTCACTTGGTATTAAAAATTTTGTACTACACAAAGTCAAAATCTATTACAATTGTGTTAATCCCTAAAAGACCAAGTGTCCCTTGGAGGGATGATTTTGATTTTGGGTAGGTTCCTAAAATTCCAAAAAAAAACTTTTTTTTTGAAATTTTGATACTAGATTGTCCCCGATAAGAGCTTTGTGGAGGTATTTTATTTATATTTTATTTATTTATAGTTTGAAAATTAGTACCACTCAAAGTCACAAATGGGGATGGGAATGGGGATGGCGGGCAACCTGGGCACCGTCTGAACCACAATTGTCAAAGAGGAGCAATAAATAAGGGCACAAAGGGTGGGACACCTCAAATCATGGGAGAGAAAAGTGCAAGGAAAAACCCCACGAAGTCCATATAGTATGGACTAATTAAAAGTAGATAAGAATGTTCTTATTTTGATGTCAAATCTTAGACGACCCTCACTTCTAGGGGGAGTGGGTGAATGATGTGGCCCTTTCTTTCGTAATGGGTCCCCAGTTTCAAGAAATGCTTGAATAATGCAATAAATTCATGAAAATGAGAAGTTTAACTATTTTTAGAATTTTATTTTTCTAAAATTATTGGTAACAGAAATGTCACATATGAGCAGTTGGGATTCTCAAATTTATAAAATTTGATGTAGCAAAAAATGTTTTTCCACAATCTAACTCATTTCTCATAGTTTTACACCCCCTTTCACGAAAGTACTTATTTCCACATGTTCTACCCCTCAATTTGACCCCAAATTCTGCACACAATTAGGTATCACCATATGGGTCATATTGGTACTAGTTTCAAACACACTCTAGTGTAAATGTTACAAGATATGCTAAGTCAAAGTGGGCTAACCTTGCTCAGCTAGGGGGGGATAACTATTTCTTGTTGCTCAAATGCTATAATCTTCATATTTGTGCGGTGGATTGCTACTAAAAAAATACGACATATGTGCATATGAGTCTATTTTAACTTATTATGGTTAAAAGTCCAAAATGTCACTCATAAATGTGATTTTTGTGCCTCTATTTGATAGTGGCAGTATTGGACTAGTTTTTGAGGGAAATTGTCAAGGAACTTTAGGGATTAAGAGCATCTCCCCCTTGGCAGGGAAAGAGCCCTGCGAGGGTGGAGAATGATCATGAAATGCGGGACGGAGGTCTAGGTAGCGGGACGGGAGCAACCTGGGATGACGCTGCCACCAACCGCGATGCGCTCCAACTTCTGACAATACTGCCGTCGGATGCGGACCACCAAGCCTCGTGCCAAGTGATGTTTTGTTGGAATAACCTGACGCAACCACCACCAATGATGAGACACCACGTGTCGTCACAGGTCCGGGTCCTACCAATAAGAAAAATTGATACACTCCCTGCATCCGACGGGCTTTTCATGTGGGCTACATCAAAATGCAACAAAACAATATATTGGTTCTCCGTTTTCTAGTCTAGGGTGCGACTTCACATCACCATAAAATCCCAAATCGAGCAATTCTACCGGTTCTCTGTTTCACCGTGGAGATGCTCTAAGCATGATGTTAGTTCCTTATACCCCAATTTTAAGAGGTAGAGAAGGAGTATAGCATATTCAAAAAAAATGTGCAAGGAGTGGAGGTTCAAAAATTGCCAATTCATGTTATATTTTTTGTGAACTTTATATGTTTTAGATTGATAATCCAAATGGTCAATAAGAAGGTTGTCACCACATATTGTTGTGGAAAAAAAAGAAGTATAAAGTATGAAGATCTTTAATATTTATGTGGAAAGTAAGAAGTTTTTTGGTCGACAATGTGTGACAATGTGTGAAAATGTTTGACTTAGGTTAATATGCTATTTTTCACTAAAGACAAGGGAATTTTTTTTGACAATATGAAAAGAAATAATATCACTTGCCAATATTGAAAACCTCACATTCAATAGAGTATCCTAGCAAAAAAAATTGGAGGTGCTTGGCATGCCCGCTCTCCCCGTTTGAAATTCAAAACCCAATAACTTTTTCATAAAATGTTGGATTTAGGAAAAAATTGTTCTTCCACAAAGGTTTTAGTAATGCCATTCTACAATAAAAATTTCAAAGAGGATTAATAGAAATTGACAGCGTAGGAATCTGACCAAACCTTCAAAGTGTTATTTTATGACACTTGGTACTTCAGGGGTTGAGATGTCAAAAGAACTTGTGAAGCAGGTGCAGCTAAACCATGTCAACTGTAGTATGGTCATCTGAAAGAGATTCCATTGTCTTAGTTCTTAACCCTTTACCGGCCAGGAAGCCCTAAATGGGACTCCGGAGGTGCTATAACTCAATTTGCATGAAATCCATGAGGAATTGGGCATGGAGATACCAGGTTCAGATTTGCGCACACATTACATGAACACTCTCCAACAATCACGTCATGATTTGGAGTTAGCTAGAAAAGCTAGAATTACAACATAAAATACATCAGATACACTAAAATATAGTGTATACAGTGAATACCATGCCACATACTATGATGTATTTCACACATGCACATTGATTTTGGTCTTAAATTTTGATTGAACTTTGTCTTAGAGACATTCGTTTTGTGATTGTTTTGTGATTGTTGATCTCTCTTGTCACATAAGAAACTTCCGTTTCGATTCGGATAAGATTGGAACATTTTTGTACACAATCGAGTAGAGAAAAGTAAAAAAATCACCAATAATTGTGTATAAATATTTTCTTCACATATGATATGACAATGCAAAGCTATCAACCTAGTGCACATGTGAACAACTTTTATTCAAAGTAAAAAAATTCTTGCAAGAATCTATTGATGGTTAAAGTAGTACACCCTACAATATCCACAGTTTTCACTATCAATCTACAATAACTTTAAACACTATAATCTATTCCATCAACCGTTGGATGTTGTGCAAAAAATTTCCAAAGTTCAGGTCATGGATTAAGTTAATCTTGTAAGGTTAGATACTAATATTAGACATTGTATTTCCATCAAATCCAGTTCAAAGAAAAAAATCAGCAGAAATCTTGGTTTTTCTAGAAACATCTCTGGGCGGTTAAGGGTTAAGTTAGATGCTATAAAACAAAGGGGCCCTCAGAATACTTGAGCCATCAACCAAGCAAACATTAGCCAAGAAAGCATGAAGAAAGAGTGACGAAAGAATGAAAGTTCGAAGGATGAAGTGTCTCTAGGAACAAAAGCAATAAGGTAAGCCCCCCATAACCAACAAGAACCCATAGCCATCGCCTATAAAATTGGGGTATATCCAACCCACTTCCATCCCATTACCACCAACTCAGCTCCAAGTGGAGGTTTGCTATCAGTCAAGACCCATACTTTTGGTCGTTGCTTGCGGGGTACCTACTGCTGGCCACCCACTATAATTGGCTGCACAGTTTGGAAATTCATAACTAATTCAGTTTTCATCGGAAAAAAATGAAATCACTTGGGTTGGAATCGCAATTCTATTGGCTATCACTGAAAAATAACAGTATAAGTATCTCCTCTCTCCATATATCCTTAACTTGTCGGTTTTAGGGGGGCTTCCCTTCCGCACGTCGTTGGCGTAAACCCACTCACGTCATGAACGAACCGCTCGTTTGCGTCGCTCCAGGCGAATTTTGGCGTCAGCGGTCGAATTCTTCACTTTGATCGATGCCTTGTCGTTGTTGAGAGGTGTGTGGATTCGTCGCGTCGCATTTCATGTCGGTTTCTACGTCGTAGTGGAAGAGAAATGGTCCAAGACTTCGAGTATTTCGCTGTGAACTTGGTGTTTTTTCGCTGTGAGATTACTCTGTCGGTATTTTCTTCTACTAACATCACCTGACTTTTGCATCGTTGTGTTGTTGCCGCGGCTGAGAAACTCGTGCATTGCAGTGCGAAATCTGATGGCCACAGTGGCGCCATTCACTGCGTCGACACACCCGCCGCCCGCAGGAGACGATGATCAGTGTTCAACGGTACCAGTAGTATCGGTTCTACATGCTGACAGACCTCAAGGCTCGCCGTGGCTAGCCATGGCGCCGACGATGTGGGCCGGGCAGGACTTCGATTGCGGACCAGCTGGAAGTGGGCAGCAACCCATGATGCTGTCAACAACCCCAACGGCGGCAACCGGAGCCATGGTTCCGAAGCCTAATCTCTTCACACCTTGTGCATTTCATGTCGGTTTCTACGTAGCGGAAGGGAAATGGTCCAAGGCTTCGTGTTTTTTCGCTGTGAACTCAAACCACCGAGCATGTGGCTAGGGATGGAATTCAGGTCTTAGGTCCTCAGAGCCTCCACTGCAACCCGGTGTGTAATACGTGTGAAAGTAGTCCGTTGGTATTTTCTTCTACTAACATCACCTGATCTGTATCATGGTGTTGTTGCGGCGGCAGGGAAATTCGTGCATTGCAGTGCCAAATCTGATGGCCACAGCGGCGCCATTCAACGCGTCACACCCACCGCACGCAGGGGACGATGATCGGTGTTCCGCGCCACCAGTGGTACCGGTACGACAGGCTTCTAGTCCTCAACGCTCTCCGCAGTTAGTCACGTTGCTGCCTAGTTTGAATAGTGCGCAGCAACCCATGAGGCCGTGGATCGCCCGAAAGACGGCAACCGAAGCACGAAGAGGGAGTCAGGTTTCGAAACCTAATCTCATCACACCGGCGTCGACACCGGCGTCGACACCTGCGAAACCCTGTCGAGCTGTTGGTAAGAAGCGACCGTGGTACATGTTCACTAGATGTCTGACTTCATAGCCCATCGAGATCATTTCAGCTATGTCGCTTTCTTTTCATTTGGAATTAGTTGTATCACCTTTTGCTAATAAATATTGTGTGCTCACTGCTCGGTATGATGCATGCCGGTGAACCTTATTTTCAGATTGCCCCCTCAGACCAATGACAAACCCAATCCGAAGCTTTGAACTGAAGCTGGTTATGCCATGAATGTCAGCAACTTGAATTATCTCAGGACTGTGTGCTTTGTGAGTGTGGAGCATCTGAGCAACCATGAAAACATAGGAAGTACTTGGGAAAGATCACATTCCAGTACCTGATTCAAGCGTGTTCCAAGTTGAGCAGCGCGTGGACCACGTTAGTCTATACTATTGTCATCGATGTATTGAATAATATTGGTCTCCACTTTCACTGCTGTTCTAGTACATCAAAATTACAGCTTCCCCAGCGCCCACATCCAAACTTGTACATCTAGTTGACAATTTCATCGTCGTAAAGCAACACCTTCTACAACAACCGGCTACTCAGAGGTTTCCTTACCAGTCACATCTTTTGGTGAGGAGGTTCCCCACAAACCTTGTAACCACTAGCTCGAACCTCCTAATGTAGGTCGTGATTTCCTCCCCTAGACCTTGATGTAGCACGGCTAGGGCTGTGAGGGCATTACTTTGACCTACTTCGGGTCTATAGTGCTCCAAGAAGGCCCTCATGAGGCTATCCCAATCCTCAAACGTGCCGGGGGGGTGATTCCTATACCACTCGTAAGCGGCATTCTTCAAGGTACACGAAAACCACACTAGGAAATAACCAGAGTTGGTAATAAGGCAAGTAGTGAGGAGCTCTAGAAACCGTTCCACGTGTGCGGAAGGGTCTTCTTCCTTGGTTCCTTTAAATGTGGGCAAGTTGGGCGGCATAGGAGCTGCTTGCAAGACTTCGGGTACTACAATGGGTAAACCTCTTGGCTGAACCAAGAGATTAATAGGAGGCCGGTCCGGGGGTGGTCCTCCAGAAGCCATGGTAGGGGCTGATTGGGTGCCTTGTCGCCTAGTGGTGAAGGTGGTATTCACCGAATCAAATGAGGTGGAAGGAAAGGATGGGGGGAAGGGAAGGAAAGGGGCTATCAAGGCTTCTAATTGCACCTCCAAGTATCCGTCTACCGTGTCCTCGGTGAGTTCTCTTGACCTACTGCTCCTTTCACTCGCCGGTTCCCAAGGTGGGGTGAGGGAAGGTCTTTGGGACCTTGTGGCAGGGGACATCTACTCTAGGGTCCAAGGGTTAGGTCTTGAAGTCCGTTGATGATAGTCATGTCCTTCCAAAGGTTTTCCGTCCTAGATTGAAGGTCGTGGGTGAACTACACGAAGCACGGCCTAACTTGAACGATGAGTGGGTGTTTCCAACACTCCTACTCACGATACTATCACGAGGATGGACTAACCCAAGACCAAGACAAGTTTTTTAGGTGTGGATTTTTAGCTTGATGTAGCCGCCGAAGAAACCTATTAATGACTACCCTTCATGGGCAAACGACAAAGAGGTAACCAAATTGAGGAATGTCTCCACGAGCATCACCCCGTTGGAAAGCTATTCCCCAATTGGCGCCATACGGTACAAATCCTTACTGTGGGGTTGACCTAGACTTCAACTTAATGAAAGGTGGTGTTCTTCGGTAACCTTGGTATCCCCATTCCACCTTTCACAACATTGAGCTAGGCATCACCCACTAGGAGGAAAACGACACAATCACGGGACGGAATACAATCAATCATGTGTGTGCAAAATTATCATCGTGAAGAAGACATACCTTGCTACATCTCCAGCCACCCAGTCACAATTAGTCGAAGGCAGACCGTGGACCTAATCGCACTCTAACGATGCTAATGGCCAACCGATAGTCACACACAAGGTTTTAGAGGGGGGGACTTACCTTTGAGCAATTCCCGCCACTCCACATGTTAGCACAAGGTTCATTACATGCAATTCGTGGTTGGCTAGCCCTAACGTCCTATGGCAAGTGTTCCACATGGCTCAAGTGGGACACTATAAGAAAACCATGTTTTTGGTGTTGTCATGGTTGTTACGTGTTGTGTTTTCTGTGATGTCACACGTCAGGCGGAAAATCTCTACAGTACCTCGAATTTGTTTGATGTTGCATGAAACGTGTCTCTGTTGAAGACGAAACGCGATGATGTCACCATAGACACGGACGTTCTTATTGACGTCCAAAAAAACATAGTCACGTCAAAGTGCAACGTCATAGAAAACTCCCGATGTCCACATCAGCCACAACGTTTATTTTCACTGTAGGATGACTGCAGCCCGCTGCCCAAAAACAAAAATTGCAGTAAATGGGCACCTCCTCTACATAGATAGGCAAAATTTGTTGTTTGGAAACTTTGGCTTTCTTTATATTGAATAAATTATTTAATGGACTTTTGAGGAATACATGAAACTAAAAAAATTTTAATGGCTCAACTTAAATGCACATGTTACATATATTTTGTGTACATAATATTTTGGAGTTCATTACATATGGGACTATCTCCTCATTAATTTATATTATATCACACAACATGCTTGTTAATATAGCAATTCCATTAATTCATTGTTTACATTAACTTTATTATTGGCAAAGGTTTTAGTGCTTGTTTAAAACTTGCAAAAGTGGAAAAAAAAACAAAAAACAAGAAGGTGTGGGTGGCTTTTGGTGTTTCAAACTCTTAAGAGTGATTAACACAAATTAAGAATGGACGATATAGTAGAAGGTTGTTATTAGAATCAGGGGACATGTAAAAAAAAAAGGAAAGGTGAAAGTGGTCTTCTGGTTGGTTGAAGACAATTGAAAAGAGTGAAAAAAAAAAAGGTTTGTAGTTCTTGGATTGTGTTAAGAATTTGATGACAAATGTGAATGATTGCATGGTGCCGTCAAAAAATAACAAGAACAAAATGGATGAATTGGTCTTAGGCTTCCTTTAAAATTGCAAGAGGGAAAGACAAGAAATGGAGAATGACAAAGTGGGGTTTGGTTTCATCAAAAGTGAAAAAATTAAATAAGAAGCATAAGTAATAGTTGAAAAGCACTTCCATTCTTTCAAACATTAGAAACATTGTAAAAATTATCAAATTTGTGAGTGCTTATTGGATGTTTTAAAATTGAAACCGAGCAAAGAATTAAATGGAAAACGTTGAACTACGTCACTTCCGGTGTATGGAGACATCGAAGGTATTAAAAAAAAAATTGAGAATGGCTGAGTGGTCTTTGGTTGTTCGAGAAATTGCAAGAGTGAGTGGGAAAATTGAGAATTAATTACACACTGATCTTCCGTTTAGTCAAAACTAAAAAGAGTGAACAGGAAAAATGGAAAATGGATGAAGTCGTATTGCTTAGTTTTTAAAAAATGAATATTGAAAGAGAACAATGTGAACTGTGTAATATCTTGAGCTGTAGGTCTTTAAAAATTGCCTTCGTTCTGGAGGAAAAAATTGGGAAAGCCTACAGTTCACTTCGTAGTTTTAGGAGTGAAATAAAAACTGGGAAATGTAGAACTGATATTATTGGGGTGTTTTATAAACTAGGTTAAAAAACAATGGGAATGTGGGAGTTCGTATATCTTTAGACTTTCGTTGTTCTCAAAATTGTAAGAATGAATTCAAAAAAGGGGAAATGAACAAGTGTTGTTCAGTTGCAACAACACACAAATGACCAAATAATAAATCACGCCGGTACAGGTTTCGGGTGCTCGTTAGTTGTTTTAAAATCTCAATATGTATTGAAAAAAAATACTGGGAAATGTATAAGTGTTTCTCGGTTGTTTTATAATTGAAAAAACTGAAAGTTTTTTTGTTATAATGCTTGAAGTGCTTTTTGTGTGTTTGGAAACTTACAAGGTCCCTTAAGGACCAGGACCGCTTTCGCTCTAAAACCAGTCCAAAATTGCCACTACCAAAAAGCCACATGAAAATCACATTTTAAAGTGAATTTCGGATTTTGAACCGTAGGATCTTAAAAAATACTTCTATATAAACATGCTACAATATTTTGGTTGCAATCCACCGCATGGATTGATAGATTTCAGTGTTTAAAGTCAAAACAATGGTTCATTTTCTTCCCTATGTTAAGAAGATCAGCAGACTTTGACTTCACTTTGTATCTATTTTTTTCATTGTACGAGGTCTAAATCTTTTACCATTGTCTTAACCCCTAAAGGACCACAGTCTCCTTCGGGGGGATTCTCTGAAATTTTTATCCTAGATTGCCTTTGATAAGAGCTTCGTGGACATATTTTTATTTTATTTTTTGGATTTGTGGTTTGAAAGTTAGTACCACTTATAGTTTTTGAGGGAAATTGTCAAGGAAATTTAGGGGTTAAGCATGATGTTATTTCCCAGCACACAAATTTTTAGAGGTAAAAAAGGGGTGTACCATATTCAACAAAACAAGTGTGGAAGGAGTGGAGGTTCAGAAATTGCCATTTCAGGTTTTTTTTTTCAAAACTACGTATGTATTCAAATGATAATCCAAACGGTCAATAAGAAGGTTTTCACCACATATTGTTCTTGAAAAAATAAAAAGTGAAAAATATGAAGATCTCTACGTTTTATGTACAGTACAAAAGATTAATTTTTTTTCCCCCATTTCCCGACAATGTGTGAAAATGTTTTACTTGGAATTAAATGCCTTTTTACACTAAAGACAAGAATTTATTTATTTTATATCTAATGAAGGAAATATTCTTTATATGTGTGAAAAATCTCAATGTCAATAGAAACTTTTGTCAACAAATTTGGAGGTGCCCGGAGTCCCCCCTTTTGGCTTCAAGTGGTACTAACTTTCAAACCACAAATCCTAAAAATAAATTAAAAATACCTCTACAAAGCTCTTATCAGAGGCTATCTTGTATAATATTTTGAAATAAAAAGGATTTTTTATCGAATTGTAAGTACATGCTCAAAATCCAATTTGACCCCGTGGGGAAGTTTCGTCCTGTAGGGGTTAAAGCAAAATAATGCAAATGCTTCAAGCTGTGGTCTCAGATCTTTTCTCAAAATTGCAATACTAATTGACAAAAATTAAAGAATATCATGTGGTTTAGGATTTAGGCAAAATCAAAAGCAATACATAAAAAATTTGGAAAACGGTTGAAATGCTCATGGATTTAGGCATAACTCTCAATATTAAATACAGAGAAGGAGACGTTAGTAAGTGCTCATTTGGGTGTTTTACTATTCAAACATTGAATAAAAAACAACGCAAAAATTGCGTGAAAAATGAGATCTTTGTAAACTTTAAAGCACAAACAGTAAACACAAAAGTTCTACATGAGTGTACTCAAGGGAGACAATATATTATGCAGTTCTTTACTAGATTGTGAATTTCCAATGGCCTAGCCACTTCTTTGTTGTTATCCTTTTCTGTACAAACATATGGACAAAATACTTATGAATAGAGCTATGTATATTCATTGATTACATATTGGATAAACTTAAAACAAATTTGAAGTGCAACCAAGAATGCAGTGGCTTAAAGATAATAGATACCCACACATTTTGTAATAATGGCTTCCCTATATCGCAAACTTTAAGATAATTTGTAATATTCAAATCATTCACTTACATCTTAAATATTGTCAAGTACTAAAACCGTTACAAATGCCATCATTCACGCTTGGACATCACCGAATACATCACCAAATATGTATATAAAAACGTCACTCCAAACACTGTAGGGAGTATCGAAAATGACGTTGCCTATGACATTGGTGTCCACATTCGTGCCTATGCCCTCCTCATCAAAACAACTCTAGAGGACCGCCATGCACATTCCTACTGTGCTGCTTCTGCTTGCTGATGCATGAGAGCCTCTGCTGCTGGTGGGATGTATATTCCACCATCTGTAGTCGCCTCTCTCACTGGCTCCATGACCAACAGTTCCAGTTGCAGACCAGCGAAGTCCTCATCATTTCCCACTTCAGTCACAGAAGGGATGGATTGGTTGATTTGGAGTTCACCATGTCTTCTCCTCACATCTGTGCGGCATATAATCTTGCACCCACGCCGATGCGGGTCGTCGGAAAAGAACACTTGTTGACAATGCAATGGAAACGCAAAGGACTCAGCATGAATCCTACCATCTATGTGGTTGAAGTTTGCCATAGGAAATCCATATCTATCCCTTTGCACATTTGGAAAACGACTATCTTGGTTTCCTCGAACCCAATCGCATACAAGTACAGTGGTGCAATGATTTCGGTAGTCGAGCTCCAGGATCTCTTCAATGTATCCTACATAGTCATCGGTTCTCTCTACGGGTCGGCCATTACGAAGCCCCCATCGAAGTTGTCGGCTGAATGAGGCATCCACACAAGAATCACGTGTGACAAGTCCTCCTTCTCCCCTACGGACACGGAAGTGCATGCCAAAGGCATGCAGTTGACGATGTGACACAACATACCGCTCTGGAGGTTGCCCATATTGTATGACATCCTCATGTACGTGTTCATTAGCGTCCCGAAGAGCACTTATACGAGCACTCACCCACGATGCAAGAGGAGGCAAGTCAAAAAGGTGAACAGGGTACCGCATGGCTGTTGTAGGATGTCGACGGCGAAATTGTCTTCGGTACGTCTCCCTGTCTTCCCACCTCTGCCCTCTTGCTCTTACATATTCCCTACACATCAATTTCACCCAAGGTGTTATAATGAAAGAGTTCCAGATGCCCATCGTCATCTAGAATCAGACTATGTCATCTATGATATGCACTATAACACACTGACGTCTAGGCAAATATCGAGAATGACATACAAACAAACGCATTTGTTGCAGTGATGTAGATGGACATGTCAGAATGAAGATGGTACTCAACCCGCTATGCTTCGAACTGCATCGACTGAAACAATAGAAAGGAGAAATTTTATCGATTACTATGTACCACATATGTAATCATGAAGAATTATAGACAAACAATTTAGGGTTTGGCACTCACTGACGCCACTCCTCCAAACACATTACATTGTCCAGTACAAAGGCATGTGCGTATTTTTGAAACTCATTTGGCATCTTCCACTTCCGCTGCGACTTGGAACAAAGAATCTCATCAATCATTGCAGGCTCTTCTTCCGGATCCCATATGCGATGTACGGTTCCTCTGTACTGACGCATGTACTCAGTACAAAATCCAAGGGTATCATCCATTTGATACCCTTCAGCCATGCTACCTTCTGGATGCGAAAATGTTCTGACATAATCCTTAAGCGTTTTCATGTATCGCTCTATTGGATCATCCACCGACAGTGCACAGGACCGCAATTGAACAGTTGCTCCACCAAATGCACTGGCAGATGCGTCATGATGTCCAGAAATGTAGTTGGTAATTCCTTCTCCAATACGCATGTGGCCATGATGACATCGTGCATCATGTCATCCTTCTCGGCCAATCGTACCTCCTTCGCACAAAGTCTCTGGAATACTCTACTCATTTTTATGATAGCGAAGTGGACATTGTCATCCAAAAGGTTCCGAACTGCCATTGGGAGAATCTACAAAACATGTTCCACCAAGAACCAAACATTTAGTAATAACAACATTCAAGATTTAGTAATAACAACATGACACAGACGTCTTCTACTGCGCCAACATGAACATCCTACATAACGTCCGCTGTGGCTAGTGTCCTTGTTTTTGACATTTAAAGTGTCATGATCCGAAAAGCTTCGTCAGGAAGCCCTCATCAGCTTTGACCTTAGTGAGGATATCCAAGCACTCCACCTCTTTTATCCAGGGGCTCACTGGAATGAACTTTAACTTCTTGAAAATCGCGTTCTTGTATGATCCTCTGGAATTCGACATTACCGCTGAATATTATGACCTCTTAATGTCCTGGATAGAGTAAATATATTTTGCTCACTAGGTACACAAAAGAGATGATTCGCTCCCCGATGTACCACGAGTTCTAATTCGTAAAACCCTTAGCCAAGTGAACAAGATGTCCGAGACTTACAGATTTGAAGACAAGTGCACATATACAGTATGCAAAACGAGGTAAAGAATAGCTGTCGAAGCGCGCCCGTGAAACGTATAGTAATTTCTACTTTTGGTGGTACGATGATGAATGCCTTAAGTAAGCATGGAAGGCCCGGTCAACGGTGCCAGTTGCATAGGACGTCCTCAGCGTTCCGATCGAACATTTGAATGTTACCGATATGATTAAGAACGGAGAAATCAGAAAGAACTGTTCTCTATAAAGAAATTCGGCAATCGACTAGAATCTGTCACCGTCAGAACTACAAACTGATCCGTAATTAATCGATTCCAACTCTACTTGCCGTTGCGTAAGGAATATTGCTTAACTGAATAGTGATGATGAGCGGATTGAGGGTTGACATGCAATAAACAAAACAGGGTTGATCAATTCTGGTCCGTTAAGTCTTATTTATTCCTATCGATGGGCCAACATCACCTGTGTTCGTAAGGCCGTGTCATGGCATACAGACAATCTAAAGACAATGCAACTCGTTGGAATTTGGCGGACTCTCAATGCAAATTTGCAATTGCTAGAGGCTTCTGTAAACTCGTGGTGGCTACAGTGGATCGATCATCGGGTCCATGCTCCTTGGAAGTTGTTCATGAATCAGCTGTACTAGCTGCGAAACTGTAGTTGTAGTGGTCGCAGGGAGGGTCTGGCGCCGTAATCAGCCACTCATCGATCATGGGCACAGTGACCAGCGCGGGTGAAAGCACCTCCGAAAGGAACTTGAACACAAAAAAGACCCCGCCGAAAGGAGGGACAGCAACACATGAGGTCAAACATATCACCTGAGGTACAGATTCGTCATGTGAAGCCTGACCCACTCCTACTCTCCCTCGACCACTGGACATCCATTGACTGGATTAAAACTCTTAAGTGATATACTTGAATGCCCCGGATTATAACAGGGCCTTGATAATTATAGATTCATCCCCGATAATAACCTTAGAGAGAATTGAAAATAAGATATGTATCAGTTGCATCTTAGGAGAAACGTTGTCAATATGTCCTAGCACACTACCTGAGAAAGAAAGATTCAGCTGGTTTGATAAAGTAGCCTTGAAAGACAATATGCCACATGAAGTGTAATAAATGAAAATTATGTCAAGCCATTTATGTTTCTATGAAAAATGCCTCTAGAGCTTGAGCAGCCACAACACGAGACAGTGAATCAGGTGGAAGACCATGTAGTCAATTCGGAGCTAGAGGCAATCTAAAACCCAAGAGATCGCCACGGGAAGAAGTGGCAGCAGATTCCCAGCTCGGTTCCACTGGGATGCTACCTCGCTTCCCAGCCACAGCAGTTGATACCTTCCATACCTACTTTGAGGTCTGTCATTCACAGAGTACATGATACTTAGAATTTCAAGATACTAGTCCGAGCCAAAGATTCAGTCTATTTCAAGTGTCATTTCAAGTGTCATCAGAAGAGTGACCAAACACAATCAAACCTTCAGTGTTTCTTTCATCGAACATAAATGCATAGGACCATGTTGCAATTAGCTGTTGTCGAGTAGCATTCAAAACAATCTAAAGAACGGTTAAGCAACTTACGTCAAAGAACTCCAACGGGGACCTCCCATCCTTTGGTGCACTCTGTATTGCATCATTGCGAAGCATGGAATTTCTGCAAACCGGTGATAGAACAGTCCGTTCCTCTATTCATAGCATATGCTGGTGCAAAATTCCTTAAATCGCCATTAAAGAGAGGCACAACACAATCGAACAGACAGCAACAAAACAAACATCAAACATGTATCTTGAACAAGCCATAGCAGTAGTCAACCTTCCCATTCTTTTGGAGATTCCAAGCTGCAAGTACTATATTTGACTTTGCATTTTGTAGCCCATTCCTCACTTCAAAGGACTTCACCGTAAATTTTGCTACTCCAATGTCTTTGAAATCTCGGTCAACATTCAGTAACTGCATATCATTCCCACGTTGTGGACAAGCTTAAGAAGAATATGAGTACAGAGCACAGCTCTAACACGATGAAAAACGTTGACACTAGAGGCAGGAAACTTGATCATAGAATGGTTTGAAAATCAATAATCAATTCATTGGATAGCATCACTAAGGCTTGGCTCTAGAACATCCATAAAGATATTTGAACTGTTAAATGATATGAACTCCACCAGGTACGACATCAGTTAAAGTTGGAACTACATACATGGAAAGTGCTAACAAAGAGACATACCATATTGTTTATATCTGCATCAAAAAAGACTGGATGTACTATTTCAGAGCATTTGCCAGGCAAGCTTGTTGAAGACCCAAGCAATATGCATTGCTACTGAAGGAGTCGTATTTTCCTCTTTCACCATCAATGAATCTTAGCACTAAACACCATGATCATGAATTGACTTTTCTGGTTCTACATATAATGTGGATGCAGTGAAGATTATCGGCATGTGGGAATTAGCTAATTCGTTTAAATATGAGAGTTTGAACATCTTAGACTCTTACGTCTGTACTATCCTCTACACCAGCTTACCAAGGTAGATCTGTAACTCGAAATCATCCAAAGACGGTCATCATTTGTTGTGGAAAAATCGAATGAACCAAAGTCGTTAGTTATTCATGATTATGAAATGAACAAAGATCTCGAAAGAGGAGACGACCTTCTCGTCGAGCCTGCTCCAATCTTATGTGTGCCAACTCCACTTCCTCTATTCCATCTGGTACTACTTCATATAAGCAAAAAATTGCGGTAGCCCAAACCATGAACAATGCAACAGAATTCTGACAGCGTGGTAAAAAGAACTGCAACATGGAAATGAGTGCGGTTTTTTTTTCCCACTTTTGTACTAGTGGTGTAATGTGTATCGATCAGATTGAAATATGCTCGATGAGATTGCCTTGCCTCGATGAGATTACCTACTGTACGTGATCTACATGATCTCTTCTTGATATCGATCTGTGTGTATGTTGAATTTTGTATTTAATGTTGGTGACAGACTTCGTCTGGTTGTGCTTCCGAGTCTTCTTATCTCTGCAGCATTGCGGTGTTGTGACGGGCCTTGAGTCCTTTGATTGAGCTCCCCTGTTACATTTATGAAGAATTGTGTTTCCACGTGCGCGTTCCCTAACGTCCATGACTACTTGTCTTCGTTGTGCATTGATGTAGATAGGTGGCGCCACTGCGCCTTTGTTGCCTGTGTTTAGTTGCTGCACATGTATATCGTATGCAAGAAGATACTGATGATAACAAATGATAAAGATTGCAAAACAAATGTGTGTGAAGAGCAATGTATCTGAACATCTTGAAGTCTGATGGTTGTGTTCCTCTTGCTCGCTTCTCTACGTGTTGTCCCTCTTCAAGCGCTTGTGGCTTGAAGTCTAGTAGCTGTGTTGTTCTCTTTGTTGGCATCCGTGTTTGTGCGTATTGTCCATCTTCTTGCGATTGTGGCCTAGTATAGACGGCTCGGGTGTATGATGTATGGTTATTCTAACTAGGTTTTAGATCTGAATTTGGATCTAGATCCTGCAATACAGATAGTGGGTTTTGGTTGTTGGATCTAGGCCCAACACTAGGCCCCGCTTTAGATTTGCCTACCTAGTCCAACAATCTCATTGTCCATCAATCTTACTGTCGGTTCTAGTTCTTTGTCCATCTCTAAAAAAATCCCTATCCAACATAACTAGTATCCCACACATCTTTCAACAAAAAAGAGGCACAATCGGGATGTGCAAGTAAGGCCCAACACCTCTTACATGTTTGTGCCCCTACATTTTGTCTAACACCCAAGACCCTACTCGCGAGGAAATATGGAATTACTCTCTAACCATCACAACCCTCACCTAGAAGGTTTTACAATATTGAGAAGGTTTAAATGGTGTCAATTTTGAGTGTAATGTTTTGAAACTTTATATGAATATAGGAAATGATATAATTTTTTTAGAAATACAATTTAATTTTCTATCAGACCTTAACAAATAACCTTATGATGCCTAAAGTTGAAAATTGTGCTTGGAGGATAGCCATCCTAAAATCCTTCTTTATACAAGTATTGACACTATTTCCTTCAAAGAGAGTTACTTCAATAATGTAAGAATTTTGCTCAAAAAATTATCAAAGTTTTTTAAAATTGTCAGATAGAATTGACAAAGGTATCCTTATAAGGGTTGCTTTCTTAACCCTTAAAGGTCAGTGGGGGGCCATATATACGATCACATATTACACTCATTATACTACTAAAATCATAAGCGCGGTCAAAAGTCAGCTATACTTTTACTTTTATTTTTACGTTTACTTTTACTTTCAATTTTACTTTTATCTTTACTTTTACTTTTATCTTTACTTTTACTTTTACTTTTACTTTTGGTTGGCTGCAGCGTTTTTTGAACGTTGAGTTTGTGGGTGTGTGCAATTCAAAGTGTGTGTAACAATTTGTGCAATTTTGAAGCTCTTGGTTGCAATTTTGAAGCTATTGATTACAAATTTGACGTTTAAAACATTTTTTGGATTGTGCACTTCAAGATTGAGTTGTAAATTGTAAGTTGTGAGTTGTGAGTTGTGAGTTGTGAGTTGTGAGTTGGAAGTTGTAAGTTGGAAGTTGTAAGTTGTAAGTTGGAAGTTGTAATTTGTGATGTTGGAGTTGGAGTTGGAGTTGGAGTTGGTTGATGTGATCTTGGAGGTTAGAATACAAAGTTGGAGTTGGAGTTGGAGTTACAAAGTTCAAGTTGTGGAGATTTTTCAAGAAATTTGAGGTGAGATTGCACAAATTTTGGTGATTTTGATTCTGGGTATTCATAAAATCAAATTTTCAAACATTAGACTTTCATATCAAGTTGAAATTTAGTAAAAAAACCAAGCAAAAACTCAAAAACGAGCACCTGTAGCTCTGTGCAGTTCTATGCTGTGCACATCGCAGAAACTTTTACTTTTACTTTTACTTTTACTTTTACTTTTACTTTTACTTTTTTTTCCTTCTCTAACTGAGTCCCGATTTCTCACGAAGTTTAACCATTGCAAAGTTTAGGGTTTTTGATTATAAAAGTTTATGATTTTTTGGGTTAGATATACTAGCATAAACTAAAAACTACTTTTACTTCTTCATTTTTTATATTTTATATTTATAATTTTTTTCTTTAGCCATGATTTATAATAAACTTTGACCATTGCAAAGTCTAGAATTATGATACTAGCTCAAACTAAATATTGTGAGTTTTTGATAAAATTGTTGAGGTGTCAATTTGTAAGTGAAATTTAAAACTAAGTTTTCAAACATGAAAAATTCAAATTGAGATTACAGGTTAGAATGCATAAACTTTAAAACCTAATTTATTTTTCTCTTTAATGTGTGGAACATTGAAGGTAAACTTTTTGAAGTGGAGTGGAATCTCATCAAAAAGTGCAACTTTCTTGGAGCACAAGCTTATCAAGGTACTATCAAGAACCTTACTTTGTATGAACTTCATCTCTTTTGAAAATGGCTCGTGCATAGTCTACCATTGATAATTTTGTAGATGTCAATGTTGATAGTGTTGGATCAATGTGCATTTGATGTCCAAAATGTTTGGCATTTCGTTTTAAAAAAGAAAAAACAACAGTTTGTTGCTACAATGGGAAAATTGAGTGTGAACATGTTAGTCATCCCGTTGTCCAACCAATGCTCAATGAGCTTTTTATGGGCAATACACCTGAGTCTCAAGGATTCCTTAAATCCATTAGAAAATACAATCAAGCGTTTGCATTTACGAGTATGCGTAGTAAGTTTCAAAATGATGAAACCGCGGGTTGAGGGCTTTACTCTTTCCGTGTAAATAGAGAGTTATGCCATCATATTGGAAATTTAGAGCCCGAAGTAAATCATGGCGCAAGATTTGCACAAATTTATTTTTTAGATGATGATTTGCAAACGGACTGTCGCATGGAGATCATTGATGATCTTGATTGCAACATTGTTACCAATATCCAAGAGGTTTTAGAATCGATAAATGCTTTAGTTCGTGGTTTCAAGTCTTCACGGAATGTTCTTTTAGGGGGACATAACATGGGACTTCGTATCTCCGGCGAGGTTCCTATTGGAGAACATCGTCGTCGATATAATCGACCCGTAGTTCCAGAAATTGCTGCTATTGTTCTTGATGAATAACATATGCAATCTGGCCGAGATATTATTCTTCACCAACGTGAAGGGCATTTGCAAAGAATAAAGGAAATTCATCCTACTTATGATGCATTATCATATTCTTTGTTGTTTCCAGATGGTCGATGCGGGTGGTTACCCACTTTTAAAGCAAATATTGGAGTGACTTTGAAGTCATTTGTCCAATATATGCTTCAAAAGCGGCCTGAACCTAATGTATTACATAGGGCTCGTAGACTTTTTCAACAACATGTAGTAGATCAGTATTTACGTGTAGAACATGAAAATTTACTTTTCATTAGACAACATCAAGCGGAACTTCGAGCTGAATGTTATCAGGAGATTGTAGGTGCTATGCAAGAAGACAATGGAGCACGCATTGGGCGTTGCATTGTTTTACCTGCAACTTTCATTGAATCTCCCCGGTACATGCAAAAACTTTTTCTTGATAGCATGGTTTTGGTTAGAGTCTAGGGCAAACCCGATTTGTTTATTATAATGACGTGTAATCCGACTTGGCCTAAGATCGTTGATGAGCTTGAGATATGTCAAAGTCCTCCTGATAGACCGGATATTGTTGTGCGTGTCTTTGAGCTCAAGTTAAAGATCGATGATCGACAAAATCACCAAAAAGAATGTGCTGGGAGAGACAATTGCATTTTGTTATACTATTGAGGTTCAAAAGCGTGGTCTTCCTCATGCTCACATTCTTCTTTGGTTGAACCATAAAATCAAGAATTGTGACCTTGTAGATAGAATTGTATGCTCTGAGATTCTAGATTCGGGTAAACAATCGCAACTTTATGCTGCGGTTGCTAAACACATGATGCACGGTCCATGCGGTTTGGATAATCCTAATTATCCATGCATGGAGGATGGAAAATGCTCTAAGCACTATCAAATGCAGACTCGAGATACTACCGAGATAGATAGTGACGGTCATGTTTTGTATTGTCGTCGAAATGACGGTCGGTATGTTGAAAAACGCATACGTGGTCAGATTGCCCGTTTGGACAATCGATGGGTTGTGCCATACAACCCGTATTTGGTAGGTCGTTTTAACTGTCATATTAATGTGGAGGTTTGCAGTTCAGTAAAAACTGTCAAATACCTCCATAAATATATTTTCAAGGGTCCTGATTGTGGTGTCTTAGAAACGGATGAAGTTGTAGATGAGATTAAAGAGTTCTTAGAGGGTCGCTATGTGGCTGCCCAAGAAGCATGTTGGAGACTCTTTGGTTTTGAAACCAATAACAAGAGTTATAGCATTTGTTGTTTACTTGTTCATCTTCCCGTTCAGCAGTATGTTACTTTCCAAAAAGGAACATCTCTGCAATCCGTGATTGATCAAAATGCTGAGACTAAACTCACAAAGTTTTTTTAAGTCAATCCCCATATTCGTGCTTTGATTGCTTCTGGTAATCAAGGCAATCATATGCTTCTTCGATATATGGATCTTCCACTCCACTATAAATGGGATATGAAGAATAATATATGGCAAAGAAGACAACGTAAGGTAAAAGTTTTAGCAGGGTAAACATGGTTCCTGTACGTACCGAATTATTTTGCTTACGTTTATTGTTGACTCATGTTGAGGCACCAACTTCGTTTGATGACCTATTTTGTTTTCAAAATACGGTACATCCAACATATAAAGCCGCTTGCATTGCAAGAGGGCTTTTGCAAGACGACGCTGAGTGGGACAATTGTCTTCAAGAAGTAGCCGTCATTGCATTACCTAGACAAATCCGACGGTTGTTTGCAACGCTTCTTGTGTTTGGACAACCGTTGGATCCACTTGATTTACTGAAGAAACATCTTGACGTTATGTCTGATGATTGGCGCAGTGATCAAAATCGCTATAGTAAAGCAATTATATCCATTGATGAACATATGTCATCTCTAGATAAATGCATTACAACAATAATGTAGATAATTCAATCCTTAGCTTTACAGAGGAGGATGTCAATAGATTTAACACAAAACAACGCAGTGTTTTCCATGCAGTTAGTAGTGTTGTTTTAAAACCCCATCCTTTAAATAAATTATTTTTCTTGGATGGTCCTGGAGGTACTGGCAAGACTTTTGTATACAATACTATATTAGACTATTTTCGTAGTCGTGGTGTTAAGTGTATGACAATGGCAACAAGTGGAATTGTTGTTTGCCTTTTGCACGAAGGGCGAACAACACATTCTTCTCTTGCCATTCCTTTACAATTGCATGACAAATCAACATGTTGCATTAGCGCCCAATCATCGGTAGCGCACAATTTACGTGAAGTACAATTGATTGTACTTGATGAAGCTTGTGCTGGGCATAGATTTATGATCGAAGCAATAGATCGATCATTACGAGATATTCGGGGTATTGATGCTCCTAATGGCGGTCTTGTGGTTTTATATGGCGGTGATTTTTGCCAAACTTTGCCCGTTGTTGTAGGTGGAGGCTGCAAGCAAACTGTTGAGGCTTCTTATGGCGTTCATATTTGTTTCAACAAATGCAACATTTTCATTTGACCACTAATATGCGCTTGCAAAGTCAACCAAATTTTCAACAAATTTTATTGGATATTGGTGAAGGTAAAACCGGTTCAGAGGTAAGGATATCGAGTGAAATGATTGTGCATGGAAATTCTCTAGATGGACTCATTGATGCAATTTTTGATGATCCGGTTGATTTCTCTGAGCGTGTCATTTTAGTAGTTTGTAAAATCACCGATCGCATGCCTGGTGATGTGCATCAATGTTTTAGTGCTGACTTTGTTCATGAGAATGATGAGCATGTCCATCACTATCCGGTAGAATTTTTAAATTCTCTACATTTAAGTGGTTTGCCTCCTCACCAATTAAATCTTAAACGTGGTCAATATGTGATGTTGCTAAGGAACTTGAATCCGACAAAAGGTTTGTGTAATGGAAGTCGTTTGCGTCTTTTGCAAGTGTGTCCATCTGTATTACTATATGAAATTGTGGAAGGACGCCATCGTGGCCAACAGGTGTTGATTCCAGGAATCACACATCATTGCAACGATAGCCGCTTACCATTCACACTATGTCGGAGACAATTTCTTCTTACTGGTACTTTTGCCATGACAATCAACAAATCGCAGGGCCAATCATATGATCGAGTCGGCATTTATCTTTGAAATGAAGTATTTAGCCATGGTCAATTATATGTGGCATTGTCTCGTGGTAGACACCCTGCAAACATTAAGGTTGCCAATGACAACAATGAAGCTGTGGGAACGGTGAAAAATGTTGTTTATCATGAGGTTTTTACATGACATTGTCATATAAATTCCTATAAATATTTACACCTGAATCAGGTGGATGGAAAAGTTAAGAGTTTGTTTCAAACTCTACATGTTTAGGATTCATGCACGCTTCGGCGACGTCCCCTTCCATCCAATTGTATTCTTTTGGTGTTTACCATCATGTTATTGTTTCAATTGAGACATGTTATATGTCGCTTAAATGAAGATCATTACATATAACAAGATTGGGAACCACAACCAACATCTAACACACAAAAAACATGCATGAAAACAAATGTGATGAACATACCTTCAAGCCGTAGTCTACCTCCAAGTTTAGACTCTAAATTTTATTTTTTTAAGACACTTAAAAATGTCAATTTTTGTAAACTTTTGTTACAATTTTTTTACTTCACTACTAGATGAAAACATACCTTCAAAGTTCAAATCCAAAGTTAGAATTCCAAAATAATGAATATTTTGGGAGATATTAACTCACTGTTAAATGAAATCTGCCTAAAATACAGTTTCATCCATAGTGGATGAAAAATTGCGCAGTGGATGAGAAATTGCACGACAGATGAAAGAAATTCACAGAGGATGAAAAACACACTGCGTATGAAAATTTGGAGCAACAATTTCAGCAGCCTCGCTCCCGCGTTGCAATTCTTCCACCGCTCACATCTTGCTCCATAAAATTATATATTGGTTCCATGAGCTACACAGGAGGAATCTAAAGCATGGTTATTCAAGTGAGGATGAGGTAGTCTGGAGGTGAAGCCAGAGCCTTCGCAAGAGCTCCAGCCAAAGGGAGTGCCAGTACCACACATACAGTTCCGCCCAAGAGGATCTCTCCATACCAGTAGAGGTTCCTCCACTCTCTTGACGCCAACGGCAGAAGTAGGGATCGTCTTATATCCCACCAGCATTGTGGTTTGTACAGCCTGCAACCTTCGCTTGAACCCTGACTTTTGCAACGAATTAGCCCCTCGTCCTCATGTTGCACATCCATCAGTCCGCTGAAAATGTCGAAATCCGAATCTTCAGTGATTGGAATAGAACTGCGAATTTCATTTTATTTTTGACCTCTGAACATCGGTACTAAAAGAGAGATGTTCGTAAAGCAAGGGAAAGATACCGTAAGTTTTCACCGCTTTTTCATTCTTCATTATTAAATCTGCTCTAAATAGCCCTCAATTGATCTATCCTCGGCTCAAAGAGTAGAAAGACATCAAAGATTAATAGTTCAACATGACCTCTCTTTCTATATTCACAAAGGCGGCTGAAACTAATTTTAACTATTCTTCTATATCCAATATTTTTCAAGAGTGAACCTATGGTAGGATCAAAATAAAAAGAAAAGATATCATAGACATTGAGTGGCTTTACAAATAAATTAAATATAGAGGTATTAACCCCTAAAGGACCAAGGCAATTTTTCCTCAATAACACTCCAAAACTGCCATTTTCAGCGCATTCAACACAAACTGATACAAAATCATTTTTTTGAACATTTAACCGTAGGATCTTGTGCTAGTCTTGTATGAAAGTGTGGTGAAATTTTTGGTAAGTTTGACCGCACGGATTGAAAGATATTAGCCTTTGAAGTGCGGCATAATCTCTTTGTTTGGGTCATACTATACACCTTCAACAAACTTCGACCACCTTCTATGGCAACTTTTTGCACTACGGGCCGTGATTTTATTGTGTTAACTTGAAAATGATCATGTTAGGCACATGTGCACCAAATTTTAGAAGTAGAAGAGGTGTAGAAGATGTCCTAAAAAATCCTGCAATGCACCTATGTGCCGAGAATCAATAATACACTTTACATTTTGCATATATCATATCCTTCTCAAATATTTGAAATTCACAAATCCGTACGGTAGATGCAAATATCTCAATTTCTTTTCCAAGAGGACATTTTCTTTCTTTTAAATGGACAAAAACTCGAATTTCTATTGAATTTAGAAGTTATTGAAGTTTGGTGACAGTATTTGTGATATGTCACACTAAACTATTGCACTATTTGTATATGTAAGTGAAAATAAATTGTAACTCTTGAACCGTAAGTCGGAATTCTACGAAATTTGTGTCTACGCAAAGCTAATCAAAAGTTGGTCATTCAATAAAAAATCTCAGAAAATAATGCCTAGAATTGAGAACGTGGTACCTTACCCAAACTCAAAACGTCCCCCGAGGGGACATCGGTCCTTTAGAGTACCTCCACCGCGGGCTCCCATCCCGGCAGACCTGTCAGGTTTGGTGGGTCTGGAGGAAGGTGCTCCCCCACCGCGCTGGTCGGGGCCGCCAAATCGGTCAGGCAGGATGGAGGGAGTTGGGAGCAAGCCTGGAAAAGGAGAGAATATGGCGGGGGACTGAAAATTTCACCGGGGCTAGGCCACCAATTTGGTTTTAGCACATGGTGGAGCAACAATGGTTGTGGGAGTGGCTGCCACTGACAGTCCATTCATTGACGCGTTTTTGCGTGGACCCACAGCAGGGCTTTTATTATGAGAGCTAGGTTTCCAGGCCGGATAACCTTGCTCCCGGTTGGCGCTGCGCTAGGCGCCCTGCAGCCCAACCACGGGGCAGGGTTCACGGCCAAAACCCAGGGCAGTCTCCACAGGGCTGGCGCGTCCCTGGTGGAGGTGCTCTTAGGGGTTAACACACCTGTTGCATTCGTGTTCTCGATGCCGTGAGGTCCTCTGAGGATCGGAGGTGTACACTAGTTGCATTGCACGCATCTGTAGCTCTGGTTCGCGTTCCTGGGATATTCGACAGACAAGGCGATCACCTGTCAGGCTATGAAGGACAAAGATAGGTTTAATACAAACTGCATTTTAGCACACAAATACCTCTTCTTCGTCTAGCAACCGCTCCAATGTCATCGCTGCCTTTAGGATGCCCTAAGCAGTCAAGAATAGTATCAGATAGTATTATAAAAACAAAAGAATCGTCTGAGTATTTTGAAATCCGGCTGGTCTCACAGTGCAAAGAATTCTCACGTTCATGTATATACAATTTAAAAATAATCAATCAAGCTCATTATAAATAATGTGAGACCTGTCTAAACTTGTTATATCTATGGTTGGTTCTCTTGCCTCTGAACTGAAGTCAAGACGTGCTGATGCGTTATGGCGATGCCTCAGATTGGCCACTTCTGAATCCCTACTTCGAAATGGATTGTCGTTCCCTCCTTTAAAGCTAGGTGCAAAATGGCTTGAAACCAAATTCACTTCCTTCGATACTTCTTCAGCACATAGCTCCAAGCATCCGCTTCCGTTCGGATCATGACAGCTCGGGCTCCTCTCGTTTGATGGGCTGGTGGTGCATAAGAGGCTATGTTTCGAGTTACTAGCACCAACAGCGTCGTCACTTTTGAAAAGAAAATCAGAACTACTCACGTGTAATCGAGGGAGAACCACATGCTTAAAACCGGAGTTCAAATTACGGGCCTCCTCGATTTGGCTATCAAGTAGTGCCAGGCCAGCATCATCCTCGGCCAATATGCTAGATGCAGTTTCTGTGAGCTCATCCAAAATGGCGGACACCATGGGACTGATTATGGGCCTAGAAATCATAGAATTGGGAACTCTCGCTTCGTTTGGCCCAAATCGATCGATAAGATTCGTTGCGAAACACTGGTGCTTCGACTCTGGAGTATGAATATTGTCAACGCCAAACTTGTGATCACGTTGCGGCTAGCGGTCGATGTCCGCATAATCACCTTGGCTTGGACTTTAACATGTCCGAACTGATCATTCGGAAAAGCTCCATCCATATTTGTCATCCGTGCATGCATATTCTCCTACGAATATTCTCCTACGAACACAAGTACAGAACAATATCATTCCGTACAATCACCAGTGCTCCACATTGAACAACCACAACTTCGAATACAACATTTAATTACTTCAAAAACAGTAAAGGTCATATTTGTTATGACATTGGGCAATTCCAGTGCAGAACTTCTAGATGCAAATCTTAATTGTAACTTAATTTGTTTCGATATCGTTTCTGTATTTTATAAATTTCGTAAATGCAGTAGACCATGAACATAGATAATCAAATCTGTTCATGAAAAATTTCAAATTCTTCAAAGAGAGATAGCACAATTGGCAACCGCTAATATAACGAATATAGCCTCAGTAGGACTCGTACCTCATACTATCGGCATCATCCAGCACCAATGTCCACCTCGTCTCCACTGCCACAATCCGTTCGTGAGCAAATGTCTAGTTCTCACAGCATGGAACCTAGAAAAACATATCACCGCAACATGAAACGTTACGGAGGGATTGATGGCATCAATGCTATCTAGTAATTCTATCTCATAATGAACTCACTCTCCACCGAGCGCATGTCCAAACAAACAAATGCACCGTCTCGACACACGACCACGAGACACATAACACCTGAAGATCACGTCAATACCGCATATCCTCACAACACAAACGCACATGCAGGCAACGACGCCGACATCCACTACCATCCTTACTAATTTCCATCACCAAAGCCTTAAAAAACATAATCAATCCGTTACCAAATTACAACCTACAGCGCACCTCACCAGAACAAGAACAAAGCAACGGAAACTACACCCATGCCGTTTGATTTCTCACTCTCCGTCTCACCTGCAGCGCCAATGCCGCCATCTCCAAAATACTACCAAGAAACGAGACGAAACCTAAAGGCACGGATCCTCGCATGACTCAATCTGTATAGATATCAGCGCCATATGCAATCCGGGTATCATCTGGTTATAGAATCTGGTCACTTGGGTACTGGAGCAATATCGCCTGTGTATCAGTCAAGAAGGAGGTCAGAACTGTGCATGAAGTCCCTCAGCTTCAAGTCTGATGTTCCCCAAGTCCAATGTTCCTTTAAGTCCAAGTCGCAGAGGACGAATCCTCACTCTCCGTCCTCCAGAGCTCTTATCCCGTGAGATGCGCACTAAAAACCGTCACTAAACCCGAGGTGAAAATCTCTACGTCTGACCTAGATATGGTCAGCCTTCTGAATAGTGACGGTTTTGAGTAATGGCCCCCCGAAGGCCCTCAAGATAGAACCTCAGACCGTCGTCGTCCTCAACTACGCCACCTAAAACCGCCAGTGCCCGTGAAACCGCGCAGATTCTTCTTTCTGTAGATTTGAAACCTATCGGTGTCTTCATCGTCTAGGTATTAACATCTTTTGACGCCGTCACGGTTCTGGGTCGTTTGCTTCATTAGTTTCTGAAAGCAAACGGCATGCCCAAATTGCGAAGCATTCGCGAGCATTGACGAGTGAAGCTCTGAAACCCTTTCTCGCTCGCTCGCTCGCTCTCGTCGTCGACTCATCTCCGGAGCCGATCTCGTCCCTCGCCATGGTGCGCGGTGCGGCATGCCGCCTTCTGGCGCGAGTGGCTACGGCTCGCCAAACGCCTGCGGCGCTGCCGTGCCTCCAGCAGCAGTCGCGCTCCTTGAACATCCATGAATATGAGGTGCGTGCTCATCTTCCTTACTTCCTTCGCTTCGCGTGGAGGATCAGGGAGATTTGAATTGACGATCGGGTCATGTGTTGAGCCAGGGTGCTGATTTGATGAGCAAGTTCGGCGTTAATGTGCCCAAGGGTGTTGTTGTTTCGTCCACAAAGGAAATCGCGAATGTGCTCAAGGAGCATTTTCCTGATGACAAGGAGGTGAGACGCTCGTGCGATCGCTTGGTTTTTATATTGCGCGATTTCTCTCTAGGGTTTTAGTGTTAGGGTTTAAGGTGGAGTGAAGTGATTGCTCTCGACTTTTTGTGACTTTAAGCGATTTTTGTTTGGTTAAGCGACCTAGTTGGCTGCGTGCAGTTGGTGGTCAGGAGCCAAGTGCTGGCGGGGTGCCGAGGGTTGGGAACTTTTAAGAATGGATTCAAGGGTGGTGTCCACATTGTTCCGAGGGATAAGGTGGAGGAGACCGCAGGTATTTCTTTCTTTCCATGTTTGCTGAACAAGTCTCTTCAGCTTGTAATTGCGAACAATTCTGATGTGAGGGAATCTTGTTATGTAGGTGCATTTTTCCATAGTGTAGCTGTTTGGCATTTTTGCTTTTTAAAGCTACATAAATGGATTGCGCTTTCTTTATGGGAGAAGCATATGGAAGATCATTTAACGTGATTTAGTGCAATGCATGCAACTACTGCGGTTTAATTCGACAGCGTTATTGAAGCATCCAATTTGTGCAATTTGAATTTTGAAAATAGTAGGAATCAATGTTCTAGCCGGTGTTCAATTGTGCTCCTTCGCTCTGTTCCTCCTCTTCTTCATCCTATCGCTCGTGTTGGAGTTTGTCAATGCTCGTGTTTGGAGCCTGAGTGGCGGGGTTCATTTTTGCAGGCAAAATGCTTGGACAGATTTTGGTGACCAAGCAGACTGGAGCGGAAGGAAAGCCGGTGATCAAGGTGACTGTCGACCATATCTGCTCATTGAACACTGCATTTTATGGATACTTTCACTTTTCTTGTTTTGTGTACCCTCCCAGACAAACATCACAGTTCTTAGGTAACAGATATCAAAAGATCAGAATGAGAATAGATTCTTACAATTTTTCCGGGCTTGTGATTAGATTTCTACAACTCTTACAAATTTTCGCGGTTACACTCTCGTTTGAATTTTCATATGTCGGCTTTGTCAAGTGCAGGTTTTTTTTTGTGTCAAAAGCTCAACCTGATCAATGAGATGTATTCTGCCATTGCCTTAGATCGTGTCAGTGCCGGTCCGGTAAGTTCACAATTTCTCACTGTTCCTCGTATTTTCGGTCAATGCCATTCCTAGATTATTTCATCAAACACGTATTCTGTATCGTCTGTGTTTCTTATCTTGTGATCATAGAAACAGTGTTTTTTATCCTTTCTTGCTGATTGAACTTTTGACTTGCATATTTTAGCTTGGTGGAAAAAATTAACGAGTTTGAAGTTGGTGGCGAAACAGGTCATGATTGCTTGTGCTAAGGGTGGGACCAGCATTGAGGATCTTGCTGAGAAGTACCCAGACCAGATTATCAAGGTTTGCTTTCTAATATTCCTTATGATGGTTGTAGTATAGAGTCATTAACTTGTCTTTATGCAGACCTTATGCCTTTTGTGATTTATGTTTGAGAATTACCGTCTTCAACGAAGCAGCTGTATCAGTTAAGTGATGTTGTGAGTTCTAATCGTGCAGGTTCCAGTAAACATCAACAAGGGTATAACAGATGCCGAAGCTGAAAAGGTTGTTAAAGGTTTGTCCCCAAAGAAGGTTGACTTGCAGCAAGGAATTGAACAAATTAAAAAGTTTTACAAGCTGTTCTCGGAGACTGACTGTACTCAAGAGGAGGTGAATCCATTGCACTGATCTGAGAGTCCTTGCCCCAACATGCCCATCCTTGCTCCAGTATTTTTGCATCGTTTCCAGATGCAGAAGCTTAACATATATTCAGTTCTTCGGACATTACAGGTTATGTGGAAAGAAAATATTTCGTCCATTTAATGTCGATAATTGCATCTATTTCAATCGTGGATCAAACTCTTATTTCTGCAGGTTCAAATGCCCCGCAGATTTTTTTATGATTATCATGGAATTTGTCTCCAGGGTAGGTAGCTTTACTGGTGTGATAATATTTACACTATTAGCTTTCGCTGAAAAATTGCCTTTCAGGTCATATCTATACTGGAAAGGTCTTGCGAAGGGGCATGCTGAAGCTTGTTGTATCACCTGTATGTGGCTGCAGATTAATCCCTTGGCAGAGACTGCAACCGGAACCTGATGGCTGCTGATGCTAAGCTCAATTTTGATGATAATGCTGCATTCCGCCAGAAGAATATTTTTGCCATGCGGGACTCAACTCAAGAAGATCCTCGTGAGGTATGTAATAGATAAATGTAGCCAGTTAATATGCTTCTCTACACCGGCTGTTGCAGCGGCAGTGTTTTGATGCATGCTCGGTTGACATTCGCAATCTCTGTTCGACGAATTTCTTTGTTGTTTATACTATACATCACTTCTAATTTCTGCAAATATGCAATGTTGTTCCAAACGACAGTTTTGTCACATGGTCAACACATGGAGATTTTGATAAGCTTTGTTCTTGAAGTAGTCTGATGTAGGCGAAGCTATCCTTAGTCGTTCTTAATGCAAATGGGCTAACAATTGTGGTGGATTCATTAGGTTGCAGCTGCGAAGGTGGACCTGAACTACATTGGTTTGGATGGTGAGATTGGATGCATGGTCAATGGAGCAGGACTTGCAATGGCAACGATGGATATTATCAAGCTCAGTGGAGGCACACCCGCCAACTTCTTGGACGTGGGTGGCAACGCCACAGAGCAACAGGCATGCTTCTGGCCTCGGCTCATCTGCTGTACACTAGCTAGTGACCACGATTCTAATGATTAAAGTACATCAGATTTTATGTGTGTCGTGTTGACTTGGGTTGCGTGGTAACTGTCTTCATTACGTAGTTGATTGACTGACCTTATTTCAATGGTGCAGGTTGTGGAAGCTTTCAAAACCCTGACTGCCGACGAGAAAGTGAAAGCTATCTTGGTGAACATTTTTGGTGGGATCATGAAATGTGATGTTATTGCTGCTGGAATCGTGGCTGCTGCTGAACAGGTAAAGTGCACTCTACGAAGCAGAAGGGACCAGTTTCTCTCTTGATTTTGCTCTAACACTGAAGTGGTTGAACTCGCAGGTGAAGTTGAAAGTCCCACTCGTAGTGCGGCTGGAGGGTACCAATGTGGATGTTGGGAAGACGATTCTGAAGGTACGAGAGCATTATGTGACTCCAACTGCACTTTTTTTACATTATCACTGTACTGAGTATTGATTGGTTGTGTTGCTTGGTACAGGAGAGCAATATGACTATCATTACAGCTGACGACCTTGACGATGCCGCGAAGAAAGCAGTGAAGGCTCTGAAGCAGTGAATGCATAGGTGAATTTTTGCCCCATCCACAACCTTGGAATTGTCTCTGATATGTGGTCATTAGATGTAGTCAGACGATCGATAGTAGCACTGCTTCCATTACACTAGACAGTAGTGTCGGCCACTGTAATTATGAAGGTCCACGGGAATAATGAGTATTGATACATTCTATTACTCTATTCATGAGCTCTTCAGCGGAGACAACTTGTTTCACCTTCACAATGTCATGGACTTGGACGGCTTGCAGGACTCCGTTTGCTGCCTTCCCCTCGTCCTCGCATACAACGTTTTGGCCAAAGTAAAGCTGGTTTCACATTTTAACAAGATGCCGTGTTTCAATAAAGTGATTTGTTAACTGAGGTAAATATATCGTGAGTTTTTTACCTTTCTCTCATTTAAAATCAGCTCTAAATTTATAGAATTTAACTTAAAGAGGAAAAGAGTGGCTAAAAAATTAATGGCTAAAAGATTCATGGCAGCTTAAAACTAGCAATCCAGTACACTAAATATCACTTTTAGTGTAGTGCCCAGTAAATGACTTGTAAATGCAATAACTTTTTACTCTTGATGCCAATTTTTACCAAGAGCACAACTCTCTATAGTATGCAAATAAAATGATTATTTACCTAGTTGGTAAATAAGGTAAACATAGGATCATTATAAACATAGTTGGTAAATATATTCACTTAAAGCAAAACCTTAGAGCATTTACAAGTCATTTACTGGGCGCTACACTAAAAGTGATATTTAGTGTAGCTGTAAAGAGTGAGTAAGAGTAGTATATCAATTTAACTCATAAACCCTATAACCCAAAAATGAATATTAGCAGATTTGTTAACACCGCAGAAGTACCGAGGAAGTGTCATCCTTAACCTTGTCAGCTACAGCTTTGCTAGGCGAGCTCATATTCCGGCTGACAGTATTCGACGATGTATCCCTCGCGAATGCCCTTATAGAGAGTCGTCTATAAACCCAACACTTGTAGCCGTAAAGAGATAGGTACAAGGATGTCAAGTCTTCACTCGCCTCACCGTCGAGATATAAGTTTACACTACTGTGGAAGAATCTATCGTAAAGACACTGAGGCACCGATCCAGAAAGTATCAGAAAGCTTCCCGGCTCCATACAGATCTAACTATTGCATTGACCTTGTTGCAAGTCAGTAGCAGAAACCATTGACGGTACTCATCAAAGCTTCAACAGATTTATTTGAACTAACTACGTACTTATCCAACGAGGTCAACTCGCACCTGACCGCTTCTCGAAATCGCTTTGACATCTTTACAGTACCAAGAGCTCGGCTTTGACTTGACATCATACCGAGTAATCGCAGTTGTGAACGCGGCCAGTCGTCCATTTCTCCACCATGCATCGATGATAGTGATATTTGGAAACGTCAATGCATTAGTGGGTTTCACCTGATTCGAAACGTCGCCTCGGTCAGCTCACCTCGCTCATAGCATCTATCAAGCACAGTCCAGTCCATCAGACCTCCAACATACACCCCACCAACGATGGTATAGAAGTCTTTGCCTGGTCGCAATATGACAAGCATATGCCAGCCTAGCAGACCAACGATCACATCACCAGGCTCAGCATGCGGTACTGAGATCCCTCTTAGCCCTCCGCGACTTTTGACCAAGCTTCTGCCGTTGCAAGCGACGTGTGTACATGCCAGCATTCTTCCGATCACGGTCGCGATTGACATTCCGTTCCATTCCGGCCTCGGCAGACTACCCTCAATGCTGCGAATCATGTTGAAGTGTTCGTGATTTTCATCCATCATGACTTCCCACCAATAGTTGGAGAGCATATCGTTTATTTGGACCTCGTCCTTCACGGTGGCTTGGAGGGCGGCTTCGAACAGATGACGGCAGTGAAAGGCTCTGGATGCGTTGATCAATTCTTGAGGTGGAAATGGAGGATTTTGTTCCAGTTGACCTGCTTCGTTTCGAGGCATTTTGGAAATCTTTTCAAGCTTGGATAGACTGGCTCTCCATTCGTTCCTCTCGATAGTGATGGGGTGAACAGAGTCTAGTACATCCAAGTACACTCCTCGATGTAAGAGTATTTCGTTGTCATCCGAAATCCAAACCTCCCCGACCGATCGCCAAGGTTGTGGAGATGCCAGGAAGAGCGCAGAGTATCTGGAACTTCGTTGATGAGAAAGGTCTGGAATCCACGAAGGCCGACCATCGGGAGATGGGTCAAATGAGATCCAGGTGAAGAACTGCAAATCATCCGAAGTTCCATCGAAGAGGATTAGCTTCACAAAGTCTTGACAAAGATCCCAGTATGACATGTTGTAGTCAATGGTAATTTCTTGCCTTACTTCCATCGAGACCAGTCCGAGAATGCCGTAAATATAGTCGTGCGCCAGGGTTGCCTTTCGACCATAGCAAGCCCCGACACACTCCGGCAACGTTAGACGCGTGCCGGATCTGACATTAGAGCGCAGAACGCCGATATTGTTGAGCGGTAAGAGGCTATTAAAGTCGGCAACTGCATCCGCATCGCCCCCAACAGCTTTGTGCAGTTCCTGGATGTCTGGGTGGCCCTCGAACTCGATGACTTTCATGCGCCTCAACCGCTGGTGAAGGTCCCAGAAGATATGAAAGAAGGCCGTCCACGAGAATCTTTTGGAGCCGCACTGGAAAATGGGGTCGGTGACTGAGAGAACGCACTCTTGGACAGTCCATATTCTTGTCCACCACGGTAGTTGAGAGATGATTTTGAAAAGAACGGTGATCTTGGATAGCTCCACTGCATATTCTCTATGGAGGATTCGGAGCCGAGCGTTGTCGGCGGGAAGTTCGCTTGGAGGCGTTGGCAGGCCTGTTTCCGTGATGACTTTGGCCAGCATATCCAAGTATTTGTCGCCAATCCCAAGCCATATGATGACTTCGGCTGCTTGCGTGTACAGATCGCCCATCAACGCGACTTGCTGATTCCTCTCCGACACGTCATTTTGGTTGATGCACACTGCGTCCACCCAGACCGTCTGCTGCGCGTCAGACATCCTTATATGCCTTAATGCTGATTCAAGGTTGAGAGTCACATAGAATGAAGTCCTATTTACGCTGATTTGTTTTCTCGTGTTGGAATCGCCCCAGACGTAGGATAGAGCTGTGTATTTGGGGTCATCGTGCAGGCTGACGACGGATTGAGTACACTGAATATCCTCTGCTTCCTGTCCCGGAACAATACTTAGCAGGCGGATCTCTTGGCGGTTTGAGTCTAGCGACTTGTCATAAAGCGACATGTTGTCGCAAGCCGACTTTCTGCGGGACCTCTGGTATTTACAGGCCCGGTTTGGCTGCACTGTATGTTGAACAGATGCTGTCGAACAGCCACTTCAGCAAAATTAATAATTTGACAAGTCACACTCTACGTCAAAAAAAATTCGACGAAACATCCCTACACTTTATTGCCCTCTTCAAACATAGTTCGCACGTGTTATCAGAAATAAATCTACGCCAACCGATCACTAACTACGTAATGAGTTGTATAAAGAAGCCATCGGTGTCCCCATGTTTCCATTTCCTTGACCCAGATCCTTTCCACAGCATAATCATGCGATGATTGTGGAGGCATATTATATGAAAGCAAACCCAAGTTTATCCACCATGAACTGAAAGACTCTTGGTTCTAGAAACTATGTGTATGCAGTGAGAGACGCGGGGTTACAAACGCACTCTCATTTGCAAAAAAGTCAAGGACAACACCATGAAAATCTACGAAAATGATCTTGAGGTTACGTGAGGAAACGCAATACTTTTCTTTGACACAATAAGGCAAGCAGCATTGGATGACGAATCAACGACATGGAATGCCGCACAGCTGTTTAAGGTGTCGGGAGATTCAAATGCCTGAAAAAAAATCCGTCCTCAAATAGCTGAAACTACAAGTGAACACTTTCAAAGAGGGATGTCCACGGCATTACAAGAGAATCGAAACATCATATGCCTACAGGTTTCGGAAAACAAGAGCACATACCAGTGCAAATAAATAGCATCGATGTTACTGCTACAAAAATTTAATCCTGGAATCGCCCCTAAATTGTAGAATAAACACCTTGTCACCGGAGGAATGAGAGAAAAAATAGACAAGAGTGATCCTAAGAGAGTTAAAGCCCATACCTTTTCCACAGCAACGTTAGGAAGAATCTCTTTGGCTACATCTTCACCCAAGCAGAAACGCACATTAGCAGCTACCTTCCCAATATCACTCCACTCTGCAAATGCTGTCTCGATTGTTTCTTTGGCAAAACTTCGTGTTTCGTCAGAGGTTGCTGCAGGAAGGGTCTCCTCCACGACCTAACATCCCCAACACATCACTTAGTCACCATGAAACGAGCAATGCCGGGTAAAAACTCATATCTCTATGCTGGGAATAGCACGTACCGCACGTTTCCTTGGTCCTTCAAGGACGCCGCGGCCGAGTCTCTTGGCTCACGCACATGCAACCAAAACCCGCCGCCCAGGCTCGTTGAGCCAAGAAGCGGCGCTTCTTTGGGGGCTCGGGAGAGAGGGCTCGCGCGAGCTGCCTGGGCAGGGGCGCAGCTCATCCACAGCCCAGCGTGTGGGCAGCCACGCTGGGTTGTGGGAAAAAAAGGAAAAATCAACGGGCAGATTCAAAATTTTGTACGCTGCCCCTTTGTACAGAGGCAGCTTGGTTGAGTTTACTGCGAGCTACCTTATTTGTGTCATTTTTGCAGCCAACTTCAAACGCTTCCTACAAGGTGAGTTTTTAAGCTTTTTCAACTTCGTTTTTTGGATGTGGAAGTTCTCTAGATCTATTTGATGTTTATATGTTCACAATAGAATAAATTGTAGTAATCATGCCTCTGTCTAGGAAAAGATTTCTTCATATTTTAGGGGTGCAATTTTGAGGATTTTTCAAATCTTAGGGTTCATGGGAAGAGTTTTTTTGTTAGATGGAGGATGAATTGCCAGGGTCGTTTGTGGAGTTTATGATGGGAGGAAGTAGTGCTAACGTAGCACACGTGGAGCGCTTCGAACCAGTTCCTCCAGTGGTTTCAGTGACAACTCCCGTTGAAGGGGGAGTTCCTAAGACACCAATGTCTACAACTAGTGGAGAGCATTCTCGTAGTACTCCCACAACAGTTGCCTCAGAGAAGATTGTATCTCCCAAGACTGCTTCATGCATGAAGCCAGGAGTGGATGGGAAACCAAATTCTCGTAAGCGTGCACTCACTGGGAATGCAGTATATATGGCAGATGCAATCACTAAGTTTGCTGAAGGTTCTTTCCAAGTAGAGCGGCACAAGATGGAGTCCCAAGAACGGATGCACAATATCCAGATGGAAACCAATAAAGCCATTGCAATGAAGCAGATGGACATGGAGATGGAGACACGGCGTCTTGATATGGAGGGTCGGCGTGAAGCTGCTATGATGCAACTTAGAATTGCAGAGATGTTTAGCAACAACCTCCGTAGTGCGCGCAATTCAACACCATGATAGTTTGGTGTCATTGCCCATGTTTCATTTATATGTTTGTTTTTACATCTATAGTTTTTGTTATTCTGGATTTTACCCTTCTATATATGCTCTACCTTCATACATACTAGTATGATCTGTGGTATTGAGCACTACCAGTGATATGTCATTTACAGAGTTTGTTTTAATTGTAATAGATTTTGTAAGGTTTTCAATAAAAATATATTTCAATAATTATAAAAACAAAAAATTGCTCATAATCATGAAGTTTAAAATAGTTCAAGGGGTTGGTACATTCTCAGGCACACCTAACCAATTTCTAAATAAAACATCACACATCTCTTCTCCAGCCTCTTTAGCTGCACGACCTTCTCTGATAACTGGTCGTCGGCCTCTAACCATGTATAGTGGAACTGGATCCGTTCTCAGAAGTGGTTCCTTCATGAGCTGGCAAAAGTTGTGTAGAACACAACAACCTATAACTATAGACGGTGCGGTATCTACCCTAGAATTTAGAGAATTAATAATGCGCCATCGCATTTTTAATAATCCAAAAGCATTCTCAATGCTTACTCTACCACCGTTTATTTGTCTATCAAACCTTATTTTGTCTACATCTCCATCTGCCGGTTTGTAATTTCGAAGCAAGTAGGTTCTACTAGGGTACCCTGCATCACCTAGTAAAAAAGGCTTGATATGTGTTCCATCTACGATGACAACTGGTGTAGCCAATATTTCTCTCCGTCGAATCTGCTCATAAATCTATGAGATCTTATATTGACCTCCATCAGCAGAGCCACCAGGTACCGAACAACACACATTCCAAAACACCTTGTCCATGTCACAAACAGCTTGTAGAACTACGGAGCTAAAACTTTTTCTTCTACACCAGAAATCTGCCACTACAGTTGTTTGACGTTTATCGGGCTTTCTCTGAAGAAGAATGTGGCTTCCATCTATACTCCCGCACACATTTGGTAATCCACAACTCTGTACATATCCTGCTATAATCCTATCTAAACGAGCACCTGAAGGCACCGAAATGTACTTCCCAAATAATTTGTCTCTAGATACTAAAGCATCCAAAACAATTCTCATATACTTACGTACTGTTGAAGCACCTACATTAAACCTATCTGCTATAATTTCTGCAGTGATTCCATGAGCAAGACGGTATAACACTATACCAACGGCTTTTCTAATTTCTAAAGGAGCACGTACAAAGTAAATAGAAGTAGATTGCAAATAAGGCTCAAGCTCCGAGACCAAATACATAAAAGATGCATAAGACATACGATATGCTTCTAGGTATTTTCTATCTCTCATCTCTAGTGAAGTGTGCCATACCAAGCCTTCAATGATGTCCCATTGTGTTGATTGTCGAGGCTCCTTCCACCACACACGTCCAGGTTGCGGCTCAAACAATGAGAGAATGGCTATAATAATTGGGAATACCCTCACCATGAAAGGACGTTCTTCCAAAATTGAAGAACTTCCCAAAAGAGCTCTCTTTCTCTTCCTTGACATACACCTTAATGTCACTCCATTGAAAAGAAAAAATGACGAAATAAGTGCCCACATCACCTCATGTGTGTCCATTCCACTACTCTTACAAGACCCCTTCCCTCTAATACAACCTAAAACACTAAATAATATAACTAAAAATCACCACAACAAAAAATCCCTTGAAAACATACAAATTCAAGAAATGGGTGCACTCACAAGTCTCACAGCCACCCTCCCAGTTCAGCTCACTCATTAGGTCTCAACAGGTTTGGTTTGGGTTGCCCCAAATACGGCGGGCACAAGGACCAAAGCTAAATAATAAAAAACCTGCCAAGTCATAAGCACTGCCCATGCACCAAGCATCCATCCGCCCATGGATGGGTCAGCACATCCATCCGACCTGAAATTCGACCTGGCAGGCTGCGCCCCCCTCCTCAGGCGATCATGTGCGACAGCCTTCTAACGGCGCATCAGAAGTGGGACTGCGCCCCGGGTCCGCCATGCCCGCTGATCCCCGTGCTCAGCCCGGGTGCTTCCCGCCTTGGCCACCTCCAGCATTTACTTGGTGCCAGCTCGGATTTAAATTCACTTCTATTACCGTACTTCAACGGCAGGTTCGGCACCTTGGTGCCGAATATTTATTTAAAGTGGAAAATATGCCTTCGGCAGTAAGAAATGGAATTTTTAAATTTTCGACTTTTAAAAAAAATAAAATTAATTCCGGCATTCATCCTAGTGGGTGGATGAAAAGGGAACAATATACCGGTACTAGTTTAAACGTAATAGCGGTAGTGACAGCTTATCATTAATTCAGCCCTTCCATACTCTTAATCTCTACTTTGAAAAACTTTGCTCATGTTTTCTTCTCTTTCTGTGTGCTTGCACGTTTTCAATTAGGGTTGAGCGAAAATGGCGAAGCAACGTCTATTGCATAGCATGTTCAAAGTTATAGACAAAGAAGAAATGGAAAAGTGTATTGAACGTGAGTTTGCAACATTGTGTGAGAATGTGCAGAAAAACAAAGAGAAGGTGTTGGAGAAGCGGCCGGTTGGACGTCCAAAGAAAGAGATGGAAATGGTGTTATTTACACCCAAAGTGGAAGAGGTGGACAGTTCAAAAGGTGCAAAGAGAGTAATGGTAAGAGGGTCTTACACAAATTGGTTCCTTCCATCACTTTGGCATCCTATTCCTAGTGTCATGCGTGTACACAAGAGTTATTCTCTTGCACTAAAATATTTGCAAACGAAGTTTAGACGTCCAGGAGAGTCCTCTAGTGTGTAAGATAGGTTAAGTAGAGGTTCATTGAGAGAATGGTTTACTAGCTCTGGAGAACTAAGAGAGCATGTCAAAAAGTATGTCATTGAAGAGAAGTCACCATTCATTGAAGGTGTGCAACATTCATGTGCCCTTTCCAAATTTCCATTAATCCAAGAAGGTATCATACAAATGCTCAAGGGCCAAAGGGATGTTGAACAACCTATGCATGCAAGAATTGCTAGGACAATGATAAGAAGATACATTAGCAAACATGAACCTAATTTACTAGATGAGTCTAAATCAGGCTTTCAAGTGTCATTAAATTGGACAAGGGATTTTGTTAAAAACCACTTACATTGGAGCTATAGGGCTGCTACAGGGACAGCTCGTAAATTCCCAAGTGATTGGGAGGTGCAAAGTGTTCTAATAGCACAAAGAGCTGCCTACTTGGTAAAGGCTTACTCCATTCCTCCCTCCATGTTTGTGAATACGGATCAAACGGGGATTCATCTTGTTCCTACATGAGGTGCACATACATGGGCGGAAAGAGGATCAAAACATGTATTAGTACATGGTGTAGAGGATAAAAGACAAGTCACAGTGGCCGTCTCTTCATCCTCTGATGGAAATTTATTACCTTTCCAAGTAATATTTACCGGAGGAACATCAAAATGCCTACCACCTAAAAATGAGGGAAGGTTGAGATGTGAAGAGGAAGGGTGGCACTTATCTTTTACCTCAAACCATTGGTCAAGCTTAAAAACATGCCAAGAGTTTGTTGAAGTCATTCTTGAACCCTACAGACAACGTCAAATAGAGTTATTGAAGTTAGGCAAACTTTCTAAGCTCATTTGGCTCTTGGATTGTTGGAGTGTTCACATCTCCAAAGAGTTTGTCAGTTGGATGAAACTAAAACACTCTAACATTCTTTGTGCCGGCTAATTGTACAAGTATCTATCAACCCGCTGATGTTATTTTGCAAAGACCATTTAAACATGCATTCAATGTGGAGTTTGACGAGTACACTAGTGTGGACATTGACAAACAAATGCAAAATAAAGAGGCAAAAGATGTTAAGGTTGACACGAAAATGTCTACCTTGAAACCCCTTCTATGTGGGTGGCTACTCCAAGCATGGAAACATGTGAACAAGTCTGACATGATAAAAAGAGGGTGGAAATTGTGTGGACTACTTCAATCTTTTGATGATGACTTTCAACAAGCAGCAATGGATACCAATATGACCACTCCACTTTTTAAAGAAGACAAGAAGATGATAGAAGAAGTTTTTTGCACACCAATGGAAGAAGACATAGATGGTTCAATGGATGCAGTAATGGAGAGTTCATTGTCAAAAGTTGCTGAACTTACATTGTGCAAACAAAACGCCTCCATTGGTACTTTCAAATTCCAAGCTCGAAAAAGGTACGTGACTAAACAATACATTTACAATTTCAACTTTGTTTTACATTCAACAACCAATTATGTGACATGTGCAGGAAACAAATTTGATTACAAGAACAAGCTTAGGAAGAAGGGAGGCAAACATGAAAATAGATGAAGGTTTGATGAGGAAGAAAGTGTACAATGTTACATCTTGTATTAGCTACTCCATGGCGTTTTTTGGTCAAGAGCGTCCATCTGTAATATCATTTTGAATGGTAAGTCACTTGGTTCTGCACATTATGCAGCTGTTGAAGGACGTGATCAGTTGCTAAACTTGTTGTTGAAGGACGTGATCAGCTGTTGAAGGACGTGATGAGCTGTTGAACTTCCATCTGCACCATCGTCACAAAGTTTAGTGCCAGAACGAAACAGGAAAGTAGGAAACAAATTCTGGTACCGAACTCATTCTCTGAATGTAGGATTTATGCACTTTGATTATGTTTCAGAGCTGCCCAGGGCGTTAGCACCAGTGGACGCCGAGCACCCGAAGGGCAACGTTGGACGGCGTCACAACGACTATAAAGTGCTGCAACAACACTGTGCTTTCTTCGACTCACGTTGGCGATGGTATCATTTTCCCTCAGGAAACCTACGAAGGTAAACGCCTCTTTTTTTTTCAAAATATATCTGTACTCTTCCCTCATTCTAATGAAGGAAAGAGAGGTTGGATTCACCGCACCAAGCAAGGCAACGACAGTGAAGCCAAGACGAGGGCCAATGCCATGACGTACCTTGCAAGCAAGGAGGCCAGCCGCGGCATCTACGACGGCAGCTCTCACCCAGCTCATTCCCTGCGCAGGTCCGCAAAACCGTGTCAGGGCCTTCCTACGAAGAATCTCAAGCTTTCATATCGCTACTTTCATATCTTTTCATTGCAGTTAGAGCTCGTGCCATCATATTCCGGGATCTGTGCATAATCACAATCAATAAGGGGTTAAAATACGATGATAATCTTCACATTTCCGTCAGAGAAGGGGACAACTCTAGTAACGAAGTCTAACAATGAATCTGTTACAGGACAATGCTGGCGAAATAAGTTGCAGACCGATGAGCTGAAGCGAAATGAGTTTAGAACAACATGTTTGATCGCTTATAACGATGTATTGTTGCAGAGTGGGTCGTAAGATCCTGATCTAACATCTCCAAAAGAGCTGCATTTGGGCACAATGGAGATGAGAAAAACTTTTAAAGAAGATTGTCTTCCGCAACTCCAAGAAGCTAAAGGCGAGAATCAAATGTTTCTAGCCAACAAACCTGACCATCTTGACGGTGCCAAAAGCACCTTCCCCAACAGGTAATGGCCATGTTTCCTGCAGCTCCTTCAAGTCGCCTCCCTAGCCTTGTCTTCTCCTCGTTAGCTCTCCTTGTTGTTGGCTCTTGTTTGCGTAGGGATTGAAGAGGCGGTGCATCTTATAATCAGTAAAGGTTGTAGGTTGGATTCACCGCACCAAGCAAGGCAACGACAGTGAAGCCAAGACAAGGGCCAATGCCATGACGTACCTCGCAAGCAAGGAGGCCAGCCGCGGCATCTACGACGGCAGCTTCTTCGACTGGATCGAGCAGGAGATCAGGAAAGGTGACAATAAGTAATTCAAAGAAGTTGAGCTACGGAGAATCAACCCAAGCAACAATCGCCACTAGATGTGCACTAGTTAGCCGTATGTACAGAGATGATTACCGGTATAGAACTCATCATCGAAATTTGAAATTCTAACTTTGAAACTCACCAGGGTTTTGGGTCGGAGTTTTGGCTCACCTGTTTGAGTTCTAGGGGTCCATGGGCACGTCGGAGTCGATGGTCGGGAAGGAGAAAGACCAAAGGAGGCGGGGCACGCCATCCGGTGAGTCGAACTCGATTCAAGTATGCTTTCACCGCCCTAAACCCTAAACGGTTGGAATTCTCTCTCGGACGCAACGATGTTGAGCACTGGCATGTGCCGCAGGTGCAGGGCATCGCTGCTCCCGCACTCGCGACTTCACCCCGTCAGCGCCGATCAGCAAGTCGCTACACACCTCCGAGCCGTCGTCGAAATGTGCCACTCGATCTCAAGCCCCTCCGCCAGCGCGTTTCGGAGCTTCCACCGATTGAATCGCCATGGCCATGATGAATTGCGAAGGAGCACTAGATGAGGTTTCACAATTGGAGTGTGACTGCAGTGGAGCGTGAGTGTTGCAAAAGATGAATCGGGGAGATAAGAGTTCTGCTACTTAAAAGAACAAGCAAGGAGGTAGGAGAAGGAAGTATTCGTTGCATCTGGCGCGCATTGATCGTGCAGCTGGAGGGGAGCAAAATCAGATGAGCTTGGCGTTGAGTGCCTTGCATGACTCACGTTGTTTCACAGGAAAGAATATCTTAATACCTTTTTTAGTGCCTCTCTACCTCTAATAGTAACTGTAATCACGATCTCAAATCTTTTTGACTTTGTCACTCTATTTCGGCAAGGTAATGACAATTTTTGAGTTTTCGGCATTGTAGTTGTATATTTTCACAAAATTTCGGCAACTGTGACCTTGAATTTTTTTTAAATTTCGGCAAGCATGATTTTAATTATTTTTTGTCGGAGCTGCCCTTGAAGTACGGTATGAGATCCATGATGTTAGTTCCTTAAAGGTAGAAAAGAAATGAAACATTTTGAAAAAGACATGGGAAACAAAAAAAACTATGACATGGGGAGCTCCCTTATGAACAAGAGCATCACATGGTAAGAAGAGCTTCATAACCCCTTGTTTATTTGGCCAATTTGCAGTAAAATAGCTTGTGACACATCAGCAAGTACTATCTTCCAATCACATAACCATAAATTTACGTCTCTTGTAGGCGTACATTGCATTAAAGACCGAAGGTTATTTGTTGTCTGTTTGGATGCTTTTATTTATCTATTTATCAAAAAACACTAGATGACTTGTCTACTAGGAGATTGGGTATTTACAACCGAGATACTCATCTCATATTCTATGATTTAGTTTTTTGTGAGATAGATATTGTAGGATGATAGTCTAGATTCTTTAACTATACAAGGAAATACTGATATCTAATTTGTCTTGGAGGTAAAGAGCTTCCTCCGAAAGATATGGAAAGGCTGATTTTGTCCACTGGGAAGATACCTCGTTAGCGCACAACTCTCCACGGAGATGCTCCTGTACAATAAAGACTTTGAGCCTTCCCAGCTCTTCCGCTCAAATAAAGATGATTATAGGTACTAAGGATGTACTTTGGCTTCGACAACGGGCATCTGTCTATGAGGATGTTGGAAAGCTCATTAAACCAAGAGAAGGTGAATCGCATCAAACATCTCTTTTTTGAACTTATGTGTATTACATTCATAAGCTGATGAGTATTGAGAGTTTGTAAGTTTGCAACGCCTTGAGATCATGTAATATTCTTATAATAATTTCGTACTGAGAATTAAATAATACAACGTCCGTAGTGTAAGGACACAAAAAATTAGGAAAATTCAACCCTTCCACTTAAGCGTGGCTGTGATTATTGAATCTTGGCATATTGAAGTCATGGAGGAACCATTTGATGAGTAGAGACCTCCAAACTCAATAGTCAGCCCTTAAAACAAGGTGGACAAACTAAAAATCATGAATATGTTGCCACTAGATTAGTATTTGAATGGTCGAGTGAGACACTTCAAATAGATTCTTTGGAGTTTTGTACCAACCAATCAACTTCTTGTACATGATTTATTTCAGGTAGAAAGGTAAATTGGTCCCACTAGTAAATTTTCAACACTAGGATTTTACTCAATATTTATGCCACGAGAATCTATTGTTGTTGGACAACCACAACAACAAGAAGAAGAAGAACGCCGGTCTCCAGAGGGCCAGGCCGGCGTGAATAAAGTGTCTGTTCGTTCCACTACCAAGACCTTGCCCACCGGACAGGGAATTAGCAAGCTGGAACTACTTCCCCCTTTCGAGGGTAGACACTATGTAACAAGTAGCCAAAAAATCCCAGAACCAACCAATCAGAAGGATAACAAGGGAGGGGGGAGGAGAAAGTTGGGGAGGAGAGAGAAATGGAGAAGAGGGCGTGCTTTGCATGTCAGGTATTAAAAATAAAGTAAAGTGGTAGTTTTATGGGGGGTCTTGTGTGGCGGGAAGGGCTTGGTTGTTTTCAATTTTGCGTTTATGTAGTAGGATGGACATAGCATATTGTATGGCAATGATGTTAATGTTTTTGAAGGTGTTAGTAATTGTGTCGAGAGGTATTTTGAAGGTATCTTCTAGGATTTTTAAAGATGGGATATAGGTGGTGGCTCGAGCAGCGGCAGTAATTACAATAAGGGGGTCCACTTTCCATCCGAGGGTAATGATGTCATCTATAAGGGGTTGGTATTTATTTATTTTGTTTTCGATTGTTTCTGGGGAAAATCTATCATTACAATATGTGAATTCGATGAGTTGAATGGTGTAGTCTTGGTTGATGTGGTCGGGTGGGGGGTCATTGTATGGTAGACCCCTAACGCAAAGTATGTCAGGTTTGAGTCGAGCATTGCAGTGGCATTTCTGGGTCTCACATGTACATGGGAGTAGCCATGGTGGGACTGTATTTTCTTGTGGGTTGTTGTTAAAAGTGCCGGCATTCATGAGGATAAAACATCTTGATTTGTTATGGGAGGTAATTAATTTACGAATTTCCCATACGGCTTTGTTATGTCTTTTGACAATTAGGGAGTGTATGTGGTGGTTTTGACATTTAAGTAGAACATGTAGCCATGTGTCGGGATCCGTGGATGTGCAAATTGGGCATGTAATGGATGGGAATCTTTCTATTCCAAAGAAGAGTTGTTTGCGAGCGTTTCCCATGTATTGTCCGGTGCGGAATTTGATAAGGCATGTGATTTGTGAGTCGGTGATGTTGGGGTTTTTCCAGAAGTTTGTAGAGAGTTCATTGTCTATGTCGTTGTTACTAGTCCACTTTTCTATGTTGGGGAAGTTGTCTGAGATTGTGTCAAGGTTATTATATAGGTCTTGTTTTTTGAGGTATTTATTCAAGAATCGGACAGGGCCTTTATCGGGGGTGTCTTCTTTGGAGGGCCAGTCTTCTTTTTGGAAGTAGTATGGGGTGGCGTGGGCATGTTCGTGTAGATCTTTGGCATTTTTGTGTGATTTTTCTCGGCCTTCTTTTGCTAGTTTATCCGCTTGTTCGTTCCCATTAATATCAGCATGGGCTCGGACTTTGTGTAGGGTTGTGGTTTGATTTCTTTTTAGTAACATTTGGACCATTGATTTTAGTATGGTTTGGTCGGGGTGGCTATTGTGGAGAGTAGGGTGTGTTATTTGGGTGTTTAATAGATATAGTGCGTTTATGCAGTCTGTGAAAATGTGTGCTGGTTCATCGTTGTATTTTGTTGTGATAATTTCTAGTGTTTTGTGGATGGCCATGAGTTCTGCTCTTAGGATATTTTGTAGTCCGTGTAGTCTTTTGGCTAATTTGATTTCTTTCATAGGATTGTATATTCCATAACCGGCTTTTTCTCTACGCCAATTGCCCGGACTAATTTGTTCGGGTGGTTTGAAGGAGCCATCGGTATAGTAGCTATATGCGGGGTCAAATTTTGGTGAGGAGGTATTTTGGTAGTCTGGGAGGGGTGGGAGTGGTAGGGCGTAATCTAGTGTATTGTCGTTGTAATTTAGTTTTGACCATTTTTTGTTTCTGTTGACTGGCGTTTGTATATGTGTTGGCGGGGCAGTCTTTGTGTATATCTGGTTTATGTTAAGTGTTTTTGCTATGTAGGTAAGTTCGGCAAGCTGTTCTAGGGTGCCAAGGTTTTTGTTTTGGTGATGAACGCATATTATTTGTAGTGTAGATGGTTCCATTCTAGGCTTTTTTAGCTCAAGTGGGATAGTAGGTTCTTCGTATGGAATTGAGTCGGCTTCAAATATTGCAATGATATGGGAGTCTGCAAATGGGCTTTGTTGTGGATTGAAGTTTTGGTACCAATTTTTGTCTGGAGTAATAATGAGTGTAGATGTGTGTTGTGGGTCATTTTTAGCAGCAAGACGGGCCCAATGTAGTGCTTGTTGAGTTTCCTCCTCATTGTGGGGGTGAGCTATACCATTACCCACCCATTTATAGTCAAAGGCCTTTCCCATGGAGCCAAATATTTTATCTCTTTCAAAGGGTGAGTAGAATTTTTTTAATTTAATAGGGCATGTGACGGGGGAAGAGAAGTATGATTGTTCGATGTTAAAGGATGAGATTAATGAATCTAGAATAGGTGTGGGTATTGTGTATTGTGCATTTTTGAGGGGATTGTTTTTTGGGATGCGGTATTTATATCTTTCGTATAGCCAAATTAATTCGGTTTCAAATGATTGGGTTGCTGGTTCGATGTTTGTAGGTGTTTGTAGTTTTATGTTGTATTGATTCCATAACCATTTGAGTCTAGTAGTGGGAATAGTGTGTAAGTGTCGGCCATTTGCTTCATACAAAAGGGCTAGATTGTTTTCTATTCTGATTGTTTTTAAGTTTGTGAAAATATCAGTCTCGGGGTTACATTCCGTTATATGGATGTTTAGAAGTGGGATGATTATAGGTGGAGTTACTGATCTTGAATCTTGTAACTGTTCTTGGGGATGGTGGGCTTGAATGATTTCTGAGTAGAATTTATGTTTAATTGTTTGGTAATATTGTTTTAGTTTTTTGGTGTTATATGTGGAGGTATTACAGTCGTGTCTTGGGAAGAGGTTTCTTTGAGGAAGCCATTTATTGAATATATTGTTGTTGTGTTGCCATTGGCATAGGTATTTTGTATAGGAATTTTGTATTCTATTGGTGTCTAGATGTTGTATATGTTCATGACGTATGATGTTATTAATAGGGTATGTGGTGGGATTTTTGGTGATGTATGTAGGGGGGTGGGGGTGGCGTGGATATGGGGGGTTGGGAGGGTGGATTGGTAGTAGGGTATTTCTTGGGAGGATGTTGTTGTTGATGGTGATAAATGGGTCTTGGAGTAAGTAAGAGTATGGGTGTATGTTGCAATTTGTATCATTTGTATTTGGACATGCTGGGTGACAGAAGAGTTGTTTGGCAACATTTAATGCACTTTTGATTAGTTTGGATGGGGTGAAGTGGAAGGTTTTGAAGTCTTCATTATTCATGATGTGTGTGCCATTTGGTAGAGTGATTTGTTTTATTTCAAAAATGTTTTTTGAGAGGAGTTTTTGTAAAAGTTTTTGGGAGATTTGGGCATTTAGTGTGTTATGGTTTTGTGTTTCTTGCCGCCATATTTTTTCTAATGATGTTTGATCAGAGAGGAAATTTGGAAGTGTACTCTTCAGGTGAACTTTAGCTATGTGTTTTAATAGAAAGAGTGTCCGAGTTATTGGTGATCTTATACAATCTGTTTTTTTAATTCTAGGTATATTTTCGGCACCACCGTATTGAGCAAGGACATAATGCGTGAGTCCGTTATATATTTTCCCGAGCCTACCTTTGTCGTTTAGGGCATTTTGTAATTGTTCCCCGATACATCGTAGATAGGCATTTTTTAGGGAGAAAGCTTCAAGTCCAAATAGGTTATGTGGCAGTTGGGTTATTGCGTTTGACAAGCATTTTGGCATGCCACAAATGGTTTTTTGTATGGCTATAATCTTTTGGTCAAGTTTTTTAATAGTTGGCATAGAGTATGGTACTGCGTAGAAGCTGTATGCTACCCCGGGACGTATTACGGTGTCGACCATTTTGATTTTTTGTTTCATGGTGGCCGGGCAGGTTGTGAGTTCTTTGCATTGTCTAATGAGTTTTGTGGTCGTAGTGTGGATTTGGATTTTCCATTTTAGAGAGGGAACAAGATTTGTGCCTAGGTAAACATATGCTTCGTTTTGATGTAGTATGGGGATTGGTTGACCACGGTAGTTGATGTTAGAAGCTTGCATTAGGGCTTTAAATGTAGTTGGATTTGTTTTGGATTTGTTTGGACATCCAGTAGCCGCGCATTTTGGGACGCCTACGTCCATACCAGTCCATTTACAATATCTGTCGATTTTATCGATTTGTGTTTGTAATGATTTTATTTTATGAGTTATAGTAGCAAGGTCATCGGCGTAGGCGGCGGAGTTTATGGTGACTTGTGATGTACCAAAAGTGTATCCATTATTGCCTCTCTCTAGCCATCTAACAATATTGTTGAAGTCCATTCTGTTGTTGTTGTGGACTTCAACAATATTGTTGTTGTTGTTGTTGTTGTTGTTGTTGTTGATGTTGTTGTTGTTGATGTTGTTGTTGATGTTGTTGTTGATGTTGTTGTTGTTGTTGTTCAATGGCACGTTGCTCCCGTTCCAATGCTTGTGTTTCGGCGATTAGTTGGGAACGAAGGGTCGACATTTCCTCTTTAAGGGATTTGACTGTGTTCGCTTGTACCATATCGGCATATTGTCTTGCTTCTTCCACGATTTCTCCTTTCATGGTCTTCATTTCTCTCCGAAGTTGTTGTAGGGTGACACCATTGCCCTTGTTTGGGCCATTTTCCATGGCAATTACCGCATTCGCTACAGCTGAGTTTACGTCTGTGAACCCTAGTCTTGTTAGTTCATCCGCACTAGGTTTATTACTACCGTCCAAACTCTTAGGGTGGGGGGTAAACATGATATATTTACCATGGAGATTTTACTTTGTTTGACAAATTTCTAATATACTGCTGCGTTTAGACATTCAATGTTGCAAGTGCCAATATGTCGTCCGTGCCCAAATTTGAAGAATGTATCTACCACATTCTCTTCCCCAAGTATGGACTTGATACCATCCGCTAGTTCTTTTTCATTTTTGGTTTTGTTGAGATTTTTTGCAATTAGAATTAGACAATTTTTTTTTGCAATCTCATCCTCATCCATTTTCCGGGTTGCAAAGATTGGCACAAAGATCTCATTGTTGAAAGAGACTTTGTAGTCCTTTACTTTGGCCGCTTGCTCCGGAGAAGGGGTTTTGACCCACGCAAACTCAACAAACCCTTTCTTTTCAACCCCCGTTACTTCAAAATCGTACCCTCTAGCAAAGCTGTCTTTTACTATTTCAGCATGCAAATGGTATGCTTCTTTATTGGCCAGGTTGGGGCCGAATATTTTTACCGACAGTAGATGTGAGAAGGCCAAGGCATCATATGACTTGCATATTTTGCCTTGGTGTGGGATTCCTTCATTGAAAGTAAGAATGAAGGGTCTAATCCCTTGCAACAATCCCTTGGCATCTATTTCTGGGTTTTTTAGATGCAATTTAAAAACTCCATTCCAATTTTCGGACTGGTGATAGCAAAAGATTGCTATTGGTTCACCAATGTCAGTCCCAACGGCGATTCCCATGTCTTTAATCGTGATTTTATCATGACTAGGACCACGTCTTTTGTCCATGTTTGATCACAGAGTTCAAAATGGACTAAGACTTGGTAGTCTAGGGCAAAGCCATCTTCATCTACCTCAACTTCACTTGGGAGTTGGGTAAAATTGAAGTAGTTCCCACTTTTTCCATCAACCTTTTTTGAGGGCCATTCTTCTTGGAGAACGAATGGAAAAAAAGGCAATGCTTCGATATTTTCAGCTGCTTCCTTTCTATTTAGAACATTTTTGACCAAGTCTTCCAAAGCGTTCATGGGTATTTTTGAGCTCCCACTTTTCTTTGCAAGTATGTTCATTGTATGAAAACCCAACCAGAATTTGGTGCAAGGCAAACTTGTTGCCTTGACCTTTTTCTGGTTGGTACTTGTAACGACCAAAGCTTTTTGAGTTTCATTCATAGTGCATGGACTTTCTTCTAATACTTCCACAAATAGGCGTTTGGAGGGTGTAGCCGCGGTTTGGAGTTGAGACATACTATGGATAAGAAAAGAGATGATGTTACTAGGAGAGGTGTAAAGTATCACTACAACATTTCTCCTTATCATCTTGATTTAAACTTCTCCCTCCAACATGCATTGAGGGCTTGGTGAAGTTAGAATGATCAAGAAGGAATAACAATGAACAATGTAGATATCATGCAAGCTATCGACTTGACTACTATTCTTTAACTCTAAGTATGAGGGTTTCAAGTCGTGATGTTTAGTGATACTTACACATACACGCCCATGAGAGGTGCCTTGAAAGTGGTCACCTCTCCAAACAAATACATATGTTATTAAAAAATTTGTACATGTCCATAGGTTTTCATAATAAACCCAGTGACTACAAATGATACTAGATTGCAAAGAGAGTGAGGGAATTATGACCTGAAGGTACGGTCTCAGCTTGAGTGTTGGAGGACTGGATCTTCCCTTGATGGCTCCACTGTATTGTGTTGTTGATTTTGGGACACCTTGAAGCTGCTATTTGTGGCACTGCAGTGTGGGGTCTAGCAATGTGTGAGGTAAATTGGGGTAGTAGGTTGGAACACTTGGCTATGGATCTAGTCGCTGGCTTGGGTATGTGGGTGGTCGTTGGTGACCTTCTATCCCTGGTGGCAGCCTCCACGCTTTGGTTGGCGCTGGGTACGAGATCTAGGATGCGAGCCTCTCGCCTTCGTAGGTGGGCTCCTCGTCTGTCTTCAACGTTGGTGTCCCTCCAGCATGTCCCTCGCTTCTCTCCCTATTGTCTTGCACCGTTTTTATCGCCCGTCCCTCCCACCTTGTGTCGTAGGGGCTCAGCGAGCTGCGTCTCTTCGTTTCTTCCACTTGTCTTGTAGTGCAAGGCTTCGGCAAGCTGCCTCTCGTTGTTTCTTCCGTTCTTGTGCTGCAGTGCCTTGGTGAGTTCATGTTGAAGTTCCCCTCGCTTCTGCTCGCCGTATCCCCCTTCTGTTTTTTGTTTGCCGTTTAATGCGTCGTGGCCTTTGCAATGGGGTTCGCCACTTCGTCTTCTGATCGCGCTTCTGAGCCGCGGTAGTGCGGGGTGCCCGTATTGGGATTTGTGGGTGGGAGTGTGTGAGGATTCACGCTGTGAGTCCGTGAGGGATGGTGTGCTAGGGTTTGATGTGTCGACGTAGCGGTCTCGGTCGGCTCCAGATCTACTGCACCAGGTTGCCTGCCTCTTAACCGCTGTCGTGGTAGAGAGTTTATGTTCCAAGAAAATATTGGATTTTTGGCTGCCACTTTTTCTCAATCAAGTTCTTGATAAGAGAAACTCCAAATATATATGAAGACTGTCTTTTTCAAGAGACAATCACTTCAATACACAAATCCTTATAGGACAAAGAAACCCAACTATCTAAGAAAACTATATAATTTTACAAGCCTTAGAAAAGGAAATTAACCGGAATCTTAAGAGCTTGTATCTCTTAAGCCAACCGTCTAAATAGATCCAAACTTCAGCAGTAGAACTGATATACCATTAAAAACAACTATACAAAGTTTCAATTGTAGATACTTGACGAATCTTGAGATATCACCAAAATACCTACAGCCTCTCTAAAACCTCGTTTACAAATACCTGCGCACCAAAATCTTCATAACTTCCAAGAAAATGCTCCAAATGCTACGAAATTTTAGATATAGCTTGATAGCATAATAAACCACCTTCTTGAAAAGTCTTAGCAAAAAACTCGTCCAGAAGCCAAAGATATGGCCAAAACCGCCACCAACATCAAAGTGATATACTTACAGTCTTAGAAAATATTTGTGCGCTATTCAGCTCCAAATCTCTCCTGCATTAAAGCTCCAAATCCTTTTTTTCTTCCATTCAAAAGGTAGAACTTGAAAACACCTTTGCAGCCGTTTTTCCCGATCTCCAAAAGCTTACTTAAAACTCCCGGGATGCTCAAAAGAGTGGCAGTAGGTTCCCAAATCGCCCCTTAACTTCTAACGCTCATAACTTCTTAATTCCAATTCCAAATCCCATATTTTTTGTACCCAAAGTATAGCCTGCAATCCAAACTACTCGAATTTGACCTCCCCCAATTGAATGCCCCCTTCAAAGTTGCTAAAACGCTTGATAAGGCCGCGGACAGCCCCCTTGATTCTCATTGGACATGAGAATCGGCGAATGGGAGGAGGACTTTCATCCAAAATCCATCCCCCTCCATCCCTTGCCACCTCCTCCTATCCTTTGCCACCTCCTTCTTATCTTTCTATCCCTTGCCACCTCCGTCTATCATTTTTAATACTATCTTTTGCATATTCAATTCTATCTTTTCAATTTGAACATATAGAACTAAACTCTGAACTTTAAGCCCAAAACTTTATCTAAAAGCTTAACATCAAACATTTAAGTCCTAAATAATCCAAAAGACTTCAATTAATTTAACAAAAACGTACGAAATAACCCTTTCATATCAACTTTCAAACTAATTTACCAACTATTATAACATACCCCAAACTTATAAACATATTATCAATCGTGATTGGTTTTTTACATATTTTGGGTAATCCTAATACAACAGAGTCTTTATATACTACTGGATGATATCTTCGCACATCGATCACGGCTCAACGGGCTGGCTGAGCGTTCCGCCACACTAAACTGGTTCAGAATTCGATTCCTGTAGACTGCCTGAACAGTTTGTGTAACGCGTGGTCCTGGGAGCTGCTAAAACTTTAGCAGTGAGACAGCCGGTTGACGCTCCTAAAGCCTGAGCTAGTGACAAGATGCAGAAATATCATTTCCAAGATAAGGCTCGCCCCGGTAAAATATGACCGTGTGGTTGAGGATGAATCCACTAGTCATATCTTCACTATTGGCCTAGACCATTCAATACCCCTTATTTTTCTATACTAATATATGTTTTCACATCATGTACACAATCACTACACGACACCGCGGTTGTCGGTCTTGTGCGTGGAGCTGCTGCTCTCCAACTCCCAATTGCCGAGCTTCTGTGTACGACTCCCGACCATCTCCTAACGGTCTCTGGACTCCCCCCCACGTCTACAGATCTTCTGCCCACCGACTGCAACGTAGTCTTCTCTGTGATCGCGAAGCTTCTGATTGCGTCTACCAATTATGGCGATATCTCCACAAGAAGTGCTGGTAGGGTTTCCCCTCTTGTGTACTTGTTAACAGAGTTCGTACCTCTGAGGTGAGACTCCCTGTCCCTGGGGCTTGCCTCCGTGAGCCCCACTACGTGGGGTTTCTTTCTTGCAATGTTGTGTCGAGTGCGCGGCTCTCTGGTCTTGGTGCGTGGCCGCCGTTCGGACCCCGGATGGCGCAGTTGTAGATCTTCTGATCCAAGCAATGTTGGTTCTTGCAGGTGGCGCAAGATCTAGGAGGGATGTGTTATCAACAAGTGAACAGTCAGCAAGTGAGCTTTCAGCAAGTGCGCATTCGGCAAGTGAGCATTCAGCAGTTGGTGAGTAGTGAGATAGCAAGACAACAAGTTCTGAGGGAAAGGAGTGAGAAATTCTTCACAGATGGAGAGCGTCTTTGTTGACTGCGAGGGCGGCGATTCCTTCCTCCACTGGTCTCCTATCAGGTACGTGTCCTTCTCTTGATTCGTATGAGTGAGGATCGTGCCCTTCTTTTGACTTGTGTAAGTAGAGATCAGGTCTCGAAGAGCGGTCTGAGTATATCTGTGTGGTAACACAAAATGAGAGGGTTTGGGAGGAAAATAGAAGCTTGTTATATACCTTGTGGTGTGGTGCTGTTTGGTGGAGGTAGTTGATGAAAGTCTTCCTTTCTGGGCTTGTGGTCGTTTAGGGTTAGCTTCCACAGTGCGCCGTTCGATTGTATTCTGACGGTTGTGATGCTTGGAGTAGCGATTCAGATCTTGATCCTCCATAAATTTCTTGTTCTTGGGGTTGTTGTGGCGGCTAGGGTTGTGCTATAGTAGCCGTTGATAGTGTCTTCATGTATTTTTTGTTTTGCTCCATCCTTCATTCATTATGGATTTTCAAGGAAATAAGGGCAAGGATGCTAAGATTGTTGAGATACTTACCTGAGTGTACACATACCTGGTTTTTGTGTAGTGACTTGAGATCTTGTTTGTGTGTTGAAGTTGGTATGCTTGTAGTTGCAGGTGATGGTGTCATTTTGGTGGTAGGTGTGTCAAGGTGCGGGGTCGAAGGACTTGTGCTTCCTTTCCTTCTGGCTTTTTCGCTACTGCTGTGGCCACTCCTGCTACCTCCTCTACTACGGCTCCTACTGCTCCTCCTGTTGCCGATGTCCCTCCTACTGCCTTTCTTGGTGCCACTCTTCTTGTTGTTTTTGTTGCCTCCTCTACTGCCGCTCCTGCTGCTCCATCTGCTGCCACTCTTATTGCTTCTTCAGCTGTCGCTCCTATTGCCGCTCCTCTCGTCACTTCTGCTGCCTTTCTTGGTGCCGCTCCTCTTGTTATTTCTGCTGCCATTCTAGCTGCCGTTCCTGCTCCTGCTGCGGCTCCTGTTGGTTCTATTGATGCCAATCTTCTAGCTATTGATTCTATTGCGTCTATCACTATTGCTTCCATCTCTGTTGCTTCTGCCTCAGTTGATGTTGTCACTGTTTCACATGCCGTTGTTGTTGCTAACGTTGTTACCGCCGGTATTGCTGCTATTGTTGTTGTTGCTCATGTTGTTGCATCTGCTGCTGCCACTACATCATCTGCTGTTGTTTCCCCTTCTGCTACCGTTGTTGTTGTTGTTGCTGCTGCTATTGGAGCGGCTGCCCCTTTGTGGTACTTGCCTTCTCTCCTATAAGCAAGGTATTGGGGTGTTGTGAGTTTAAATAGAAGAGTTAGGGTGCTTACCTTGGCTGATGGTGGTGTGTTGTCGTCTAGTTGGTTTTGCGTTGAATAGGTTGTAGGTTGTTGACGTTGGGGTGTTGATGATGCATGTATTATGGGAATGTGTGTTGAGGGCGAGCCGGGCTTTCTTTGATGTCGCAAGTTCTGGGCCTTTGTTGATGCTGCTGGTGTTGGCTTGGTCTATTCTGTTGCTCTTACTTCTTCGACTACTGCTGCGCTGGATTCAGTCGGCTATCTTCGTGTTGGTCGTGTCCTACTGTTTCTATTATCCATCTTCTTATGAAGGGGGTTAGGCACATCTCCTATAGTTATGACATTCACTAATGTGTATACATTGATGTTAAAGCATTGCAAAGTATTGAAGCTTGAAACATATTGAAGCTTGAAACATATTGAAGCATTGCAAAGCATGGAAAATCAATGAATGACTTAGCTGGTCTTTGAAGAACGTTGATCTTGTCGAGTAAGTCTTGTGTCTTGGTGTCTGTCTTGTGATTGGTGAGCAGTTGTCTCTTTCTTCGTTTGGGTGCTTGTATCCTGGTAAGGAGGGGGTTTGGTGTGTGGAGTGTCTATTGTGTTGTGTTCGAATCTAGATCTGGTTGCTTGAGGGCTAAAATGGTAAATGTAAAATCTAGACCTAGATATGGGCCAACACAGAGCCCCGCAACAGATCCACTCTCCCAAACTACTCTAAATTGATGCATTCCCATTCCAACTTTGTAGCAATAGATCTAAGACTTGTATTCCCTTCCAACATTTTGCACAACACAAAGACTCCATTCAACATCAAGAGAAACACATGTCGGGATTCACAATGAGCCCAACAACCCTCATTGTTACATGCCTTGCTTTTGCGCCTAACACCCTAGACCCTCCTCACCAGGTTTTGCGGAGCTACTCCTCTCTCATCTCTAACTCTCCTGTGGGTCAACTTGGATGCTATTTCCGTGTGTATTTTCTTCACATGTGATATGACAATGTGAAGCTATCAACCTAGTGCACATGTGAACTGCTTTTATTCAAAGTAAAAAAATTCTTGCAAGAATCTATTGATGGTTGAAGTAGTACACCCTCCAAAATCCACAGTTTTCACTACCAATCTACGATAACTATAAACACTATAATCTATTCCATCAACCGTTGGATGTTGTGCAAAATTTCCCCAAAGTTGAGGTCATGGATTAAGTTCAATCTTGTAAGGTTAGATACTAATATTAGACATTGTATTTCCATCAAATCCGGTTCAAAGAAAAAATATTAACAAGAATTGTGGATTTTCCAGAAACATAGCTGGGCCGTAAAGGGTTAAGTAAGATGCTACAAAACAAAGGGACCCTCAGAACACTTGAGCCATCAGCCACGCGAACATTAGCCAAGAATGCATGAAGAAAGAGTGAAGAAAGAATGAAAGTTCGAAGGATGAAGTGTCTCTAGGAACAAAAGCAATAAGGTAAGCCCCCCATAACCAACAAGAACCCATAGCCAACGCCTATAAAATTGGGGTATATCCAACCCCCTTCCATCCCATTACCACCAACTCAGCTCCAAATGGAGGTTTGCTATCAGTCAAGACCCTTACTTTTGGTCGTTGCTTACGGGGTACCTCTGTTGGCCACCCACTAAACATGGCTGCACAGTTTGGAAATTCATAACTAATTCAGTTTTCATCGGAAAAATATGAAATCACTTGGGTTGGAATCGCAATTCTATTGGCTATCACTGAAAAATAACAGTATAAGTATCTCCCCTCTCCATATATCCTTAACTTGTCGGTTTTAGGGGGGCTTACCTGCCGCACGTCGTTGGCGTAAACCCACTCACGTCATGAACGAACCGCTCGTTTGCGTCGCTTCAGGCATTTTGGCGTGAGCGGTCGAATTCTTCACTTTGATCGATGCCTTGTCGTTGTTGAGAGGTGTGTGGATTCGTCGCCTCGCATTTCATGTCGGTTTCTCCGTCGTAGTGGAAGAGGAATGCTCCAAGACTTCCTGTTTTTTCGCTGTGAACTTGGTGTTTTTTCGCTGTGAGATTACTCTGTCGGTATTTTCTTCTACTAACATCACCTGCTTTTTGCATCGTTGTGTTGTTGCCGCGGCAGAGAAAATCGTGCATTGCAGTGCGAAATCTGATGGCCACAGCGGCGCCATTCACTGCGTCACACCCGCCGCCCCCAGGAGACGATGATCAGTGGTCAGTATCGGTACTACATGCTGACAGACCTCAAGGCTCGCCGTGGCTAGCCATGGCGCCGACGATGTGGGCCGGGCAGGACTTCGATTGCGGACCAGCTGGAAGTGGGCAGCAACCCATGATGCTGTCAACAACCCCAACGACGGCAACCGGAGCCATGGTTCCGAAGCCTAATCTCTTCACACCTTGTGCATTTCATGTCGGTTTCAACGTAGCGGAAGGGAAATGGTCCAAGGCTTCGTGTTCTGAACTCGCTGATCGACAAACCACCGAGCATGTGGCTAGGGATGGAACTCAGGTCTTAGGTCCTCAGAGCCTCCACTGCAACCCGGTGTGTAATACGTGTGAACGTAGTCCGTTGGTATTTTCTTCCACTAACATCACCTGATCTGTATCATTGTGTTGTTACCGCGGCAGGGAAATTCGTGCATTGCAGTGCCAAATCTGATGGCCACAGCGGCGCCATTCAATGCGTCACACCCGCCGCACGCAGGGGACGATGATCGGTGTTCCACGCCACCAGTGGTACCGGTAGGACAGGCTTCTAGTCCTCAACGCTATCCGCAGTTAGCCACGTTGCGGGCTCGTGCCTGTGGTGGGCAGCAACCCATGAGGCCGTGGATCGCCCGAAAGACGGCAACCGGAGCACGACGAGGGAGTCAGGTTTCGAAACCTAATCTCATCACACCGGCGTCGACACCTGCGAAACCCCGTCGAGCTGTTGGTAAGAAGCGACCGTGGTACATGTTCACTAGATGTCTGACTTCATAGCCCATCGTGATCGCTTTCTTTTCAACTGGAATTAGTGTACAGCGCAAACTATTCTTGTATCACCTTTTGCTAATAAATATTGTGTGCTCACTGCTCGGTATGATGCATGCCGGTGAACCTTATTTTCAGATTGCCCCCCAGACCAATGACAAACCCAATCTGAAGCTTTGAACTGCAGCTGGTTATGCCATGAATGTCATCAACTTGAATTATCTCAGGACTGTGTGCTTTGTGAGTGTGGAGCATCTGAGCAACCATGAAAACATAGGAAGTACTTGGGAAAGATCACATTCCAATACCTGATTCGGGCGTGTTCCAAGATGAGCGGCGCGTGGACCACGTTAGTCAATACTATTGTCATCGATGTATTGAATAATATAGGTCTCCACTTTCACTGCTATTCTAGTACATCAAAATTACAGCTTCCCCAGCGCCCACACCCAAACTTGTACATCTAGTTGACGATTACATCGTCGTAAAGCAACACCTTCTACAACAACCGGCTACTCAGAGGTTTCCTTACCAGTCACATCTTTTGGTGAGGAGGTTCCCCAGGAACCTTGTATCGACTTACTAAACATTGCATTTAGTGTAGTCACACAAATAGTGTAATTACCCTACTACACTATTTGCGAACTTGTTCACAACTACACTAAAATTTATGTTTAGTGTAGTATACACTAAATGCGAACTCATACACCAATTGCTATGAAGGCATTTAGTGTAGTGACAAAACCATACACTAAATGTCAACTTGTACACTGTTTGTCAATTCTAGTAAAGATTTCAACACATTTTTATTCATTTGTGCACAATTAGTGTATCCACAGTAGAAGTATAAAGAAAGGACCAGCAGTCGAGGGCTGAAAAGGGTCCAGAAGTCGAGGGCTGCCATAGAATCTTCTCAGCTACTTTCAAATGGCCATAACTCATTCATTTTTAACCCGAATTTGGCATATGAGATGTTTTTGGGCATCTACAGAAAATTTAGATGCCAAAAAACACCTCATATGCCTGATTCGGCCAAAAGGTAAATGAGTTATGGCCATTTGAAAGTTGCAACTGAGGAGAATCATGGATATCTTGGCTGAAAATCAAGGTTTAAGCACATTTGTGATAAAGATTGCATTGTGCTTGCACAAATATATGGTGAAGCTTATATTGTGACATTTCTATTAACAATTGCATTATCATTTTTATTTACTTATGGACATTTAGTGCATTGAAAGTATTGCAGGTTTTGGGTACTTTTGGAAATCAATAATTTGCAACAAATATAATGAAAAAAAATCGTACATATGGAGGAAAAGTGAAATTCCAACTTGAAAAAAGAGAAACATTTGGAAGGAAAATATTGGTTAACCCCTAAAGTTCCTTGACAATTTCCCTCAAAAACTATAAGTGGTACTAACTTTCAAACCACAAATCCAAAAAATAAAATAAAAATATGTCCACGAAGCTCTTATCAAAGGCAATCTAGATTAAAAATTTCAGAGAAAATTGATTTTTTTTCGAATTTTAGGAACCTGCCCAAAAATCAAGGAATCCCCCCGAAGGAGACTCTGGTCCTTTAGGGGTTAAACAAGAACTTAGAAATTTTTATTAAAAAAAAAATTACAACTTCAAAAAAGAGAAACATTTGTGACAATGAGAATATAGGCATGGAAAAAGGCAGAGTCCACTCCTAAGAAAAAAAGAAAAAATTGGAAGAAAAATTATGGGGAACATAATAAATAAATACCATATTCATAAAAAGTGCACATAGACATGTGCACTTTTGTTTTACATCAATCTACATGCACAAATAATCAGTAAACGTCACCATATAAGCTGCTAAATGTATTGTAATATACATTGTATGGGCACTTAGGCACAATTCAAATATGTAAATCTAATGTTATCTAATTTTGATATTATATAAGAAGTTCATAATGCACTTATGACACCTTAATATGAAATGAGGAAGATTACAGGTTGATAACAAATACTTCAAATCAAAGTTTAAAGATTAAAATTGCACTATCTAACTCTTCGACACCATTTCTATAATTTCATAACAAATTCTACAACTCAAAGTTTATATATGAAAGTTGACGGGTTAGTTCAAGCCCAAACCTTCCATTTCCATTTCAAAATTTCAGTTTTTAACACTTTAATTCCAAATCTAAAGTTTCATAACATATTCAAAATACTAAATGTCAAGGTGTGAGGGGTTAGGCTCAAGCCCAACCCTCCTCCTATAAAGTTGCACTATCTATGTAAAGCATCAAAATTTTACTATAATTGATTTTACAATAAAGTCCACATGTTTAGAATCTTGACAATTTATGTTCATTAGGCTTTCGTTACATAGAAATTGACATTGAAGTTAAAAATATAAGTATTTAAACATTTGTAAAAATGTCACATGCTCATGTGACATTTTTTTTGTACAAGCCAACTATATTTGACCTCATGTGCAAAACATGAGATGTTAATATGTATATTTTGTTTTATAGAAAACCGTCATGAAACTTTTTCTGTATGTCTATTGTTGGTTGGTCCCAATTGTACTCATTTGTGACATTTCACAAATACTATGATGATCGTCCAAATTTGTGTCATTTTCGTATGTTATGTGACATTTCTTAAATAATGTGTTTTAAGTGATACATTCTAACTTGGTATATAACCCTTGTAGAACAACTTGTAAATCATAATCAAAGAGTGCAATGTTGGAACGTAGGGGGCGATCGGGCTCAAGCCTAACCTCCACCATTATATTTCAAAATAATAATTACATGATTTATTATTGAATTGTAACATTTTGTTATGATTCCTAAAAGAGTGCAATTTTGAAAGTGGGGAGGGGATCGGGCTGAAGCCTAACTCTTAATAACTCTATATTTCAAAATTTCAAATGATTTTTTTACCAAAAAGAGCAAATTTGAAAGAGATGTTGGGCTTCAACAAATTGCCTACTTCTAATTTTAATATTATGAGGTAGAAAATTTGAGGTGGAATTGTCAAACTTTGACTTGTATTCAACAATATTCTTATATTATGAATCCATTTTATTAGCCCAAATTTTTTCTCAATGTGCACTTTTCATTTGTATGTTTAAAAAACATACAAATGGGAGGAAAAAGAAATGAATCTTTCAATGCAAAAAGTCTAGAGGTGGGCTTTTGCAAATATGTGGCATATTTCCATGGTTGCAAATTTGTTTGGGAATTCTTGAAATTTTATACAAAGATGGAAGAAGACATGCGGTACATGCTTACATAATTTTATCTTCATTGGACTTTTGGAAAAAAAGTTATGACATCCTACAAAGAAAACTTCTTAAGTATGGGCAAGTTTTTGGAGTGCGCGCAACTCCAAAAACTTTTTGTAGGAAAGTGCTTTCATGTGAAATTTTGAATACAAGCAAGTAATATAATTTCCTTTCATATTGTGAAAACGTATCTTTTGTCTTTAGTGAACATGAAAATTTGAATCCATGTCAAACACTTTAACACATTTTTTGGCAAGCTTGTAGAAAAATGTCTTATTCTTTGCATAAAACATTAAGATTTTCATGGTATATCACTTTGTATTTGACTACTATTGACTACGTATTGACTATTTGGATTTTCATTATAAAAAAAATAAAGTTCACAAATAAGTAAAACATGATTTGACAATGCTTGAACATCCACTCCTAGCACAATTTCTTTAAATCTATCACAAAGAAATGTTATTACTACTTCAAATACTATAATCTTTAAATCCGTACGGCCAAAGTTGGTGAATTTTTTTGAGTAGCTGAAGTTATAAATCTAAATTCAGATCATATGGTTAAAATTAGAAATATAAAGTTTTTGTTTTTTTAATCATTGTAATAGCAAGAACATTGTGAAGTGCATTTGGTTTGAGATTGTCAAGGAAATTGAGGGGTTAAGATACAGTTAATCAATGGAAGATATACATTAGAAAAGCATAAGGAGTTGGTTGTAAGAGGGAATAAAAGAAAATCACAACTTTATAACGAAAAAAAGTTAAAAACATAACATACATAAATTTGCCTATGGCAAATTTGGTACTTGTACTCCATCAAAGTATGGACGGTACTTTCCAATGATCTCTTGCAAGTGAGGAAACAATTGGTTAGTACTCCAAGTGCCGTCTAGCCCTAATGCTAATCCGCACCTAATCATAGATTTCCTAGCATAGGACATATGATCACAATCCAATTCACGGTTGACATCTTCAACGGAGTCCGCCGCAAGTTGAAGAAAAAATCGTTTACCGGGATTGGAAAGTTTACCGGACCATTGACCGTCGCCGCGAGCATTATTTTGCCAAACGCCTTCTTGGATTAATTCGGTTTTTTTGAGCTCCCATCGTTTGGTCCAAGCGTCTTTGATCTTGGAAATTATGAATGTGTCCGCCGGTTGACATAAGTGGGTTGCGCATGGGGGTAAGTATTTCAAAATAGTTCTCTTTTGTGCTAGAACGGCCGCTAATGTAGGAGTTAAATTATGTGCCGTACAATTATCCACCCAAATGAATTTTGTACGGTTGTGTGGGTCCGGTTGATATGCCCTAGATTCCTCAAAGTATTGTGGGAATATAGTTTGATCCATCCACCCCTTCGGTCCCATTCGGTAACTAACTCCGGGGATGTTGTCATCCAAACCTCGAATTGGATAATTCCGATTTTCATTACTGAAAATAAGCATTGGAGGTTCTATGATGGCTCTACGTCCCCTTGAAATACGTACGACCATAGTTATGGCTTCTCCTCCGGCTACGACATCCGCGTATTTAACTGAAACATCTCCTCGAAACCCTAGAGCACGTCCGTTGTCCATATTAATGGTAAAGTGGGTTTCATCCATGTTTTCGATGAGATTTTCATCAAAAACACCAGATTGGAATCCCCGTTGTAAAGTCCCCAAATGATATGCCGTGTTTTTTTCTATTTGCATTTCTTTTTCCGGACTACAACTCAAGCGGCCCCGTTGAGAAAGTAAAACAATGCTATTAACATCCATGAATTGTTGAATCCATGATGATGTTAATTTATCGGTTAAAAGTTGTCCATCCTTTGGGTTCCTAGACTGGTCCATATACGGTGAGTCTAGGCCTAAAAGAAGGGATTGACCTAGTTCAAGAAGAAGGGCGGAAGAAAACTTAACTCCCGCTCGTTTGTAAGCCTCAAATGATTCCAAAAGGCGTGGGTAGAGCCACTGAACCCACTCCGATCGCCGTGGGCCTCGTCCGCTAGCCGCCTTACTAAGAATCCTCTTTCGTTTGCCCATATTACTTCTGTTGGACGATAATGCATTGGCTTGGTTGGTGTCCGTGGGAGGTAATAGTGTATCCCGCAAAGCCCACCACCGTGTAGCACGAACAAGGTTTGTGTTGTGTTGTGCTCGAAAATGTTGTGGGAAAGCCTGAACAGTGCGACTGTATAGTCCTCGGCTTCCTCGAAGCTCCTCGGTGTGTGCTCGTCCCGGCGTCCATCCCTGCGAACAGAAAATGGGAATATCATTCTTGATTTTTACTAGACATTTGGATGATGGATGATATTCATGTGGTCAACCTGGTGGGATGATGGATGATATTCATGTGGTCAACCTGGTGGGATGATGGATGATATTCATGTGGTCAACCTGGTGGCATGTGGGACGGAGGCATGGGGTCTGGTGGCATGGTGGCGCACGGTGAAGCCATATGGTGAGTCACTGTCAATCACTGCAGACTGAGAATAACTGCGTGCTTTTATAAGGAAGTGGCCAATGAGTGCTGGCGCAGTTGGTTGCTGTGGATGCGCTGTGGACGTCAGTTGGTGCGTAGATGATGCTGACCTGACGCAGGCTTGGCCGAATCCCTACAAGAAGATACTGAAACTGGAATTAACATATCATTGTGTGCGACAGCCCAAAAGCAAGGAGTATCTGAGAAAATGACCTGCGAAAACATAACTGAACACCGAAAAACCAAGTGCCGCATAAACTCAACACCAAGTGCGACATAAACTCACCAACAACTGTGGAATGCAAAAGTGGGGGATCAAGGATGGAAGACTGGAGTATAGATAGGAATAAGGAGGGCAAAGTCAACAGGGTGAGTAAAGACATGGCGGCCGGTAGATGGTTGATTGGAGGGTTACATTCATAACATTCGTGGCTTAAATTATTTATTAATGGGTTAGGCGGTTGATTGGGGGTTACATAATTGACATTGGTTTCATTGGAGGTTAGGTGGTTTATTGGAGGATACATTAATGATGTTGGAGGCTTACACTATTTGTCAACTCATTTACAAATAGTGTACTAGGGTAAGTACACTATTTGTACCACTACACTAAACATAAATTTTAGGGGGGTTTTACACTGGGGGCCGAGCTCGAGGGGCCGAGCAATTCTAGCAATTTGATTGGCCTAGAGTTGAAAATCGGCCCGTGGGCCTTCACACTATGGGCCAAGGGCCAAGGGCCGAAGGGCACCAAAATGCTTACATGGCAACACTTTTTGAGAATTTTGGCGCCAATAGTTCGGCCCCTCAAGGAGAGTTTGGGTCCAACAAGAATAGAAACCCAAACTCTTGCCGAGGGGCTGAACATTTTCTCATTAAAATAGTTTTAATAATTTTTTACAACTCCAAAACTCGGCCCCTCGGCATAGTTTGGTCTTCAATGGAGTTCGGCCCTTGGGCTTAGTGTGAAACGCCCCTTAGTGTAGTGTTAGCGCCCAACATCATTATTGATGCCTCCACCAACCGCCTACTAGCCGTCAAGTATTTATTCTCTATGTTGACTATTCTTGTTTTCTCTATGTTGACTATTCTTGTTGAATTTACATCACCAAAATCTGGAAATGCCCATAACTTACTCATATATTCTTCAAATTAAACATATGATATGTTTTTTGAAATCTACAGAAAATGTAGATGTCAAAAAACATCTCATGACTGTAATTCCGATCCTTTTTGAGTGACTTATGCTCCTTTGAATAGTGCTGATTTTATTCACTGCGGCAAGATTTGTCATACACTAATTGTGCACAAGTAAAAAAAAAAACCACCCATTTTTGCTGCAATTCACATATAGTGTAATGTTTCACATTTAGTGTAATGTTGTGTCGTTACACTAATTGTAATTCTTCCTTTTAGTGTAAGAGTTCGTATTTAGTGTAGACGACACTAAATGTGATTTTTAGTGTAGCTCGAACCTCCTAATGTAAGTCTTGATTTCCTCCCCTAGACCTTGACGTAGCGCGGCTAGGGCTGTGAGGGCATTATTTTGACCTACTTCGGGTCTATAGTGCTCCAAGAAGGCCCTCATGAGGCTATCCCAATCCTCAAACGTGCCGGGGGGGTGATTCCTATACCACTCGTAAGCGGCATCCTTCAAGGTACACGAAAACCACACTAGGAAATAACCGGAGTTGGTAATAAGGCAAGTAGTGAGGAGCTCTAGAAACCGTTCCACGTGTGCGGAACGGTCTTCTTCCTTGGTTCCTTTAAATGTGGGCAAGTTCGGCGGCATAGGAAATGCTTGCAAGCCCTCGGGGTACTACAATGGGTAAACCTCTTGGCTGAACCAAAGGATTAATGGAAGGCCGGTCCGGGGGTGGTCCTCCAGAAGCCATGGTAGGGGCTGATTGGGTGCCTTGTCGCCTAGTGGTGTTGGTGGTGTTCACCGAATCAAATGAGGTGGATGGAAAGGATGGGGGCAGGGAAGGAAAGGGACTGTCAAGGCTTCTAATTGCATCTCCAAAGATCCGTCCACCGTGTCTTCGGTGAGTTCTCTTGACCTACTCCTCTTTTCACTCGCCGGTTCCCAAGGTGGAGTGAGAAAAGGTCTTTCGGACCTTGTGGCACGGGACATCTACTCTAGGGTCCAAGGGTTAGGTCTTGAAGTCCATTGATGATAGTCATGTCCTCTTAAAGGTTTTCCGTCCAAGTTTGAAGGTCGTGGGTGAACTATACAAAGCACGGCCTAACTCGAACGATGAGTGGGTGTTTCTAACACTCCTACTCAAGATACTATCACGAGGATGGATTGACCGAAGACCAAGGTAAGTTTTTTAGGTGTGGATTTTTAGCTTGATGTAGCCGCCGAAGAAACCTATTAATGACTACCCTTCATGGGCAAACAACAAAAAGGTAACCGAATTGAGGAATGTCTCCACGAGCATCACCCCATTGGAAAGTTGTTCCCCAATTGGCGCCATACGGTACAAATCCTTACTATGGGGTTGACATAGATTTCAACTTAATGAAAGGTGGTGTTCCTTAGGAACCTTGGTATTCCCATTCCACCTTTCACAAAATTGAGCTAGGCATCACCCACTAGGATGAAAACGACACAATCACGGGACGGAATACAATCAATCATGTGTGAAAAATATTATCATCGTGAAGAAGACATACATTGCTGCATCTCCAGCCACCCTGTCACAATTAGTCGAAGGCAGACCGTAGACCTAATCGCACTCTAACGATGCTAATGGCCAACCGATAGTCACACACAAGGTTTTAGAGGGGGGAACTTACCTTTGAGCAATTCCCGCCACTTTACATATTAGCACAAGGTTCGTTACATACAATTCGTGGTTGGCTAGCCCTAGCGTCCTATGGCAAATGTTCCACGCGGCTCAAGTGGGAATCAGGGTTCACTACACCTTAACATGGTCACCACATCCATTTGATTCTATCTTAAGTCCTAGAAGGAGGTTTATGGCACATACCATATGTAGCGCTCCTTCCAATCAGCATCCCTACGTCTTGGATACGTCTCCACCTTCGCAGTGCTCCACAAGGTAAGTGCAAGTCTTTACTACGTTTGTAAACTCATCCAATGGTTAGGGAAATCACAACCTTCAAATAACATACATGTCTCACTCTCGGCAGACATACCAAAATGTGAGCCAAATAAGCCCCCTCTAGTGGGAGGCTAATCTTGAACACAAGACCCTACTCCAGAGATTCAGTCCCTTGTACAACCACAATCAAGACCATTTATACACATCACATGTTAGGGTATAGTGGCTTATGATGTGGCTACGTGGAATTTGGTGATTACAAGTGTTTTTAATGAATGAATTCAGCCTTGCTTCATGCCCAAACTCTAAATATGCATAACTTTTGTCTTGTGGCTTCGTTTTCAATGTTTTTTGGCTTTAAAAGGTTCATCTCGTCTTTGTTAAGTTGACTAGACCATTCAGGACCAAATTAAGACCAAGGTACAACCCCAAAAGCAGTTGACAGCAAATAGACACTCTTCAAGACTCCAAAACTTTTGTTCCCCTTATCTTCTTATTTATAGCTCCGTTTTTTGCATTTTCTTCTATTGCCTTTGCTAGTTTTTTGTGCTTAATACAATGAAATCACTTAATTAACCAACCGACTTACACCCGGATTCACAACATGCGACTAGCAGTACCCCTACTCAACACGTTACACATCCACTTACATAAATTATGAATCAATTAACCACACGCATACATCAACGCACACTCCCATACGGAACTGGTTACTCATTCACCTTATCATACAAACACCTTCCGTTCCATTGAATTCCTTGAATTTATTTATAATGTTTTTTTAGGTTTAGAGAACCCTAATTCTGGTCAAAATTCAGCAATGCTTCCGCGTGGTTGTTGCACATGGTAGAAATTAAGGTTCCTTCCCTACGACATGCACAATTGCAACACGATTCCAGGACGATCAAAGCATGAATAAGTTGAGGAAAGGCTCCCTGGTCCAACAATCGCCATTCACCCTTTGCCCTTGATCTTCGTATTCTTCTCTCGGTCTTGATCTTCACAGCTCGTGTTCTTCTCTCGGCCGTGGTGATCTTCGTGTTCTTCTCTCGGTCTTGATGGTCTCGCTTCACCGCCCAGCTAGTCCCTAACCTAATCCAACTTCTTCACCTTCGCCGGGCTTCCGGCTCTCTCTCCTCAGTCTACTCTCACTCTCCTTGTCCTTCATTCCCCTAGTCTTCTCCGAATCTCAATTCCCATTCTCTATCCGTGCTTCTCCGAATGAGGGAGACCCAAAGAGTCCCCTCTCCCCAGTCTTCCACTCCCAATGTCCTTCGTTGTTCCCTCGTCGTTCCCTTGTGGTTCAGAGCCGCCACTTTTGGTTGCCACAGTAATGGCCATACTAAAAAAATAGTAACTAAAAGCTAATTAATCCCTAGCCACCCTTGCAACAACAAGGGAGTGCCTCCACTAACCTAAGAATACTTTTACTAATAATTTTAATCTCATGTCACATGATGTGTGCATCATCAACAATAAGTGAGCCCCTTTAACTAATTCAAGGGTTCTAATTCCACCTACATCTACCTAACTTTGAACCGCCCTTGCATGGGATTAATTCTAATTAATTAGTGATTGGTGGAGGGTTTTGCCTCAAACCATTTTGACTTCTCTTGACTAATTTTTAATGGGCTTTTCAAGCCTCATTCTTTTTCCTTCCTCCTCACCATCATTCTTCATTTTTTTTCCTTTCATCTAACCCCATTTTAATTGTGGTTAAATCACCGGGGCTACTCCTGGTCTCCGAATTGGTAGGAGGTAATTTCCTTCTCCATTCTTTTTTTTTATCATTTTTATTGTTTTTATTTTTTAACCTTTATTTTTTACTCTCTATTTATTTTTTGGTTAACCATCTAAAAATCTTGGTTGCCATAACATGGCTTCCAAGTTAAGAATTAGTAGATGAAAAGGCCAATTGGCCATTTTTAGCAAAGAATCACGGGTTGATCCACTTGGTCAACCCATTTTACTAATTCCTAACCTCAATATGTGAGTTGTGTGCCCCTTTCGTCGCTGTGAGTTTGGTATACGGTCTAGCCCTAGGGCTTTGTTATTCCCGAGGTTGCGGAGGCATGTGTCGTATATGGCTCTATTGAAGTATGTATATAGTGGAATTTTGGGTTCACCACGTTTGTCTAAGAGAAATCCATCAAGATCATGCCATGGGTATTGGCGTACTGCGCATGTGCATTCGATTGGGTGTTGTGGTTGGTAGTTACATGTTGAAACTGTTGGTCTATTGTTTTTTGTCTGTTGGTTGAATATTTCGTTTGCAATGTCTTCCGGACTCGTTAAGATATTATTATATTGGTCAGTGATACAATCTAGTGGTGGAGATTCTTGTTTTCAAAACTTTTTTATTTATTTTCTTAGAGCTAATTTCGTATAATTGTCTATATTTTGAGATGGTTTTTTTAATATTCTCTTTGGAGTATTTTGTGATTATTTGTTGGGCTTGTATGTTGGCGTTTTTTGCGATTAGTGCAATGTCTTTTACCTATGTATCGTGGGGTAAATCCAGAGGGGGTGTGACAGGGATTTGGGTGTGGTGTAGATTTAGTAATTCGTTACATATGGGATGGCTACGCCATTGTGGGTTGTTTTTTACGATTCTAATAGTTTTTTGTATTGTATGATATATGGTTAGATGTTGGTTTCATGTTTTAGAAAGTATGCGGGCTAAATACCCGCCTTGTTGTGATGTTCTATTTGTCATTTTAGATATTGGTTGAGCTTTAGAAGTTTGTTCCAATGTATCAGTGATACTATTAATAAGTGTATCTAAGATGTGGCACGTTTTGTGCCATTGTGTTTGAGAGAGTTGACTATTATTTTCAAGGATGTTTATGAGGGAGTCAATTTGTATAGAGTTTTTTTCGAAGAATTTTTCTAAGTTATCTTTTGGGATGGGGTTAAGTATGCCTATGGTGGTGTTATCTGTGGTTATAGAGGTCCGACTTATTAATATGTTATTTGGAATGTGGAGTTGTATAGGTGAGTGGTCCGAGTTGAGAATAATGTTTTTATTTGTTGTGGAAGTGTATTGTGTATTATTATTTGTGTTTATATAGAAGTTGTCTATTAGGCTCCAATCGCTATAGTTATAGCCGCCTTGTCTGGAGTATTGTGTATGAGTATTTATGTAGGTGAAGTTTAGGTTTTCTATAAAGTAGCGCCATTGATAATTTATTGTTTGAGGGGGGGTGTTATGATTTCCACTTTGTCGACCAATTAATGCTATATCTCTGTTAAAGTCGCCGCATAACATGTAAGTGTGGTTATAGTTATTATTCATTTGAGATGTAATAGTGTTTTGTATGTCTATAATAAATCTAGTATCTTCGGAGTGGGATGGCATGTACATGTGGAAGATTAACCATGGTTGTAGTGGTTGATTGGTAATTCTAAGTATTTGAAGGTAAGGGGATTTGTGCATTGGGGTAGGGATTTTTTTGATGTTGCCCTAAAAAGCATATTTTTTGTATATCATTGTAAGGAGGCCACCGCGGCCCGGTGTGTATGGTCTTCGTTGTTGAATGCATCTTGTTAGTGCATGTGTGTTGTTGAAAATAAGTTAATAATCTTGAATAATGTTTTGTATGTATTTAATAGATTTTGTGGCAGATAGTTTTGTTTCTTGAATGGTTATGAGGGCTGGTGGTGTTTCCGTAAGTGTGGTTAAAGCTTGTAAACTGGGTAGAGCGGTGTTTAGAGATGCCGCATTGCACGTAATGATACTTGTGTTCTCATTGTTTGTGTTAGTGTTTTGGTTTTGTGGTGGAAGGAAAGGAGGGGGGAGGTATATGGATGTATTCTATTATGTGGTCGAAGCATTTTAGTGTCTCGTAAATACAATTGTTGGATAGGTAAGGGAATTTTTGTTTTATTGCGTCACTTGAGGGTGGTATGGTTTGGCTATGTAAGAATTTATATAATTCTTTATGTATTGAGTTTCTCTGGTTTATAATATTCTGATTTTCTTCAATAAATTTTGTATATGGGTGTGGGATACGAATATGTCTTTTTGGTAGATTTTGTAAGTTTGCTAAAGTTTGTAATATTGTGTTAGTCCATGTAAATTGTGTTCAAGTTTTGTGGTTTTAAAATGTTGTTCACTCATCTATGTTTGGGTGGGTGGTAATTATTAGGGCATATAAAATATTTGATGATGGGTGTGCTTTGTTGTTGTATGGATTGGGCAATATTTGGGTGTGTAGTGTTGTGTAGATGATGTAGTGTGTGTGGTTTTCAGAAGAGGTGCAAATGTTTGAGCGATGTATGTGTATTCTGGTTGAAGTTTTATGGTGTTTGGTACAAAATGTATTTTGGCGTTTTTCTTATGTGTAGTGGGGTGTCTTTTTAGTATATTGGACAATGGTCCTAGGTTGGTTTCTATGTCTCCACTGAAAAGAAGTAGGAGTTTTAGGTGTTTAGATTTTATGTTGTTGTTGTTGTTGTTTTTATTATATATTATAGTATATAAGTATACTCTGACGGTTTCTCCCATGTGTATTTTTATATATTTTTTGAAATTTTTGAATATATGTTTTTAATATATATATACTATAGTGTGTTTGGTTGTAGCATTGTTTGACGCTATTAGTTTGACACGTCCATTTTGCTTTCAATGGCACGTTGCTCCCGTTCCGATGCTTGTGTTTCCGCCGCCATGATGGTTGGGATTAGTTTGGAACGAAGGGTCGACATTTCCCTTCTAAGGGATTTGACCGTGTTCGCTTGCACCATATCGGCATATTGTCTTGCTTCTTCCACGATTTCTCCTTTCATGGTCTTCATTTCTCTCCAAAGTTGTTGTAGGGTGACACCATTGCCCTTGTTTGGGCCATTTTCCATGGCAATTACCGCGTTCGCTACAGCTGAGTTTATGTCTGTGAACCCTAGTCTTGTTAGTTCATCCGCACTAGGTTTATTACTACCGTCCAAACTCTTAGGGTGGGGGGTAACATGATATATTTACCATGGAGTTTTTTACCTTGTTTGACAAATTTCTTATACACTGTTGCGTTTAGACATTCAATGTTGCAAGTGCCAATATGTCGTCCGTGCTCAAGTTTGAAGAATGTATCTACCACATTCTCTTCCCCAAGTATGGACTTGATACCATCCGCTAGTTCTTTTTTATTTTTGGTTTTGTTGAGATTTTTGCAATTAGAATTAGACAATTTTTTTTGCAATCTCATCCTCATCCATTTTCCGGGTTGCAAAGATTGGCGCAAAGATCTCATTGTTGAAAGAGACTTTGTAGTCCTTTACTTTGGCCGCTTGCTCCGGAGAAGGGGTTTTGACCCACGCAAACTCAACAAACCCTTTCTTTTCAACCCCCGTTACTTCAAAATCGTACCCTCTAGCAAAGCTGTCTTTTACTATTTCAGCATGCAAATGGTATGCTTCTTTATTGGCCAGGTTGGGGCCGAATATTTTTACCGACAGTAGATGTGAGAAGGCCAAGGCATCATATGACTTGCATATTTTGCCTTGGTGTGGGATTCCTTCATTGAAAGTAAGAATGAAGGGTCTAATCCCTTGCAACAATCCCTTGGCATCTATTTCTGGGTTTTTTAGATGCAATTTAAAAACTCCATTCCAATTTTCGGACTGGTGATAGCAAAAGATTGCTATTGGTTCACCAATGTCAGTCCCAACGGCGATTCCCATGTCTTTAAGTCGTGATTTTATCATGACTAGGACCACCTCTTTTGTCCATGTTTGATCACAGAGTTCAAAATGGACTAAGACTTGTTAGTCTAGGGCAAAGCCATCATCATCTACCTCAACTTCACTTGGGAGTTGGGTAAAATTGAAGTGGTTCCCACTTTTTCCATCAACCCTTTTTGAGGGCCATTCTTCTTGGAGAACGAATGGAAAATAAGGCAATGCTTCGATATTTTCAGCTACTTCCTTTCTATTTAGAACATTTTTGACCAAGTCTTCCAAAGCGTTCATGGGTATTTTTGAGCTCCCACTTTTCTTTGCAAGTATGTTCATTGTATGAAAACCCAACCAGAATTTGGTGCAAGGCAAACTTGTTGCCTTGACCTTTTTCTGGTTGGTACTTGTAACGACCAAAGCTTTTTGAGTTTCATTCATAGTGCATGGACTTTCTTCTAATACTTCCACAAATAGGCGTTTGGAGGGTGTAGCCGCGGTTTGGAGTTGAGACATACTATGGATAAGAAAAGAGATGATGTTACTAGGAGAGGTGTAAAGTATCACTACAACATTTCTCCTTATCATCTTGATTTAAACTTCTCCCTCCAACATGCATTGAGGGCTTGGTGAAGTTAGAATGATCAAGAAGGAATAACAATGAACAATGTAGATATCATGCAAGCTATCGACTTGACTACTATTCTTTAACTCTAAGTATGAGGGTTTCAAGTCGTGATGTTTAGTGATACTTACACATACACGCCCATGAGAGGTGCCTTGAAAGTGGTCACCTCTCCAAACAAATACATATGTTATTAAAAAATTTGTACATGTCCATAGGTTTTCATAATAAACCCAGTGACTACAAATGATACTAGATTGCAAAGAGAGTGAGGGAATTATGACCTGAAGGTACGGTCTCAGCTTGAGTGTTGGAGGACTGGATCTTCCCTTGATGGCTCCACTGTATTGTGTTGTTGATTTTGGGACACCTTGAAGCTGCTATTTGTGGCACTGCAGTGTGGGGTCTAGCAATGTGTGAGGTAAATTGGGGTAGTAGGTTGGAACACTTGGCTATGGATCTAGTCGCTGGCTTGGGTATGTGGGTGGTCGTTGGTGACCTTCTATCCCTGGTGGCAGCCTCCACGCTTTGGTTGGCGCTGGGTACGAGATCTAGGATGCGAGCCTCTCGCCTTCGTAGGTGGGCTCCTCGTCTGTCTTCAACGTTGGTGTCCCTCCAGCATGTCCCTCGCTTCTCTCCCTATTGTCTTGCACCGTTTTTATCGCCCGTCCCTCCCACCTTGTGTCGTAGGGGCTCAGCGAGCTGCGTCTCTTCGTTTCTTCCACTTGTCTTGTAGTGCAAGGCTTCGGCAAGCTGCCTCTCGTTGTTTCTTCCGTTCTTGTGCTGGAGTGCCTTGGTGAGTTCATGTTGAAGTTCCCCTCGCTTCTGCTCGCCGTATCCCCCTTCTGCTTTTCGTCTGCCCTTCAATGCGCCGTGGCCTTTGCTATAGGGTTCGCCACTTCGTCTTCTGATCGCGCTTCTGAGCCGCGGTACTACGGGGAGCCCGTATTGGGGTTTGTGGGTGGGAGTGTGTGAGGGTTCACGTTGTGAGTGCGTGAGGGATGGTGTGCTAGGGTTTGATGTGTCGACGTAGCGGTCTCGGTCGGCTCCAGATCTACTGCACCAGGCTGCCTGCCTCTTAACCTCGTTCGTCGGTCTTGTGCGTGGAGCTGTTGCTTTCCAACTCGCGGTTGCGGAGCTTCTGTGTACGACTCCCGACCATCTCCTAACGGTCTCTGGACTCCCCCCCACGTCTAGAGATCTTCAGCCCATCAACTGCAACGTAGTCTTCTTTGAGGTCGTACCTCTGAGGTGAGACTCCCTGTCCCTGGGGCTTGCCTCCGTGAGCGCCACTGCGTGGGGTTTCTTTCTTGCAATGTTGTGTTGAATGCGCGGCTCTCTAGTCTTGGTGCATTGCCGCCGTTCGGGCCCCGGATGGCGTAGTTGTAGATCTTCTTATCCAAGCAATGTTGGTTCTTGCAGGTGGCACGAGATCAGGGAGGGATGTGTTATCAGCAAGTGAACATTCGGCAAGTGAGCTTTCAGCAAGTAAGCATTTGGCAGTTGGTGAGTAGTGAGAAAGCAAGACAACAAGTTTTGAGGGAGAGGAGTGAGAAATCCTTCACAAATGGAGAGCGTCTTTGTTGACTGCGAGGGCGGCGATTCCTTCCTCCACTGGTCTCCTATCAGGTACGTGTCCTTCTCTTGATTCGTATGAGTGAAGATTGTGCCCTTCTCTTGACTCGCGTAAGTAGAGATCAGGTCTCGAAGAGCTGTCTGAGTATATTTGTATGGTGACACAAAATGAGAGGGTTTGGGAGGAAAGTAGAAGTTTGTTATATACCTTGTGGTGTGGTGCTGTTTGGTGGATGTAGTTGATGAAAGTCTTCATTTCTGGGCTTGTGGTCGTTTAGGGTTAGCTTCCACAGTGCGCCGTTCGATTGTATTCTGACGGTTGTGATGCTTGGAGTAGCGGTTTAGATCTTGATCCTCCATGAATTTGTTGTTCTTGGGGTTGTTGTGGCGACTAGGTTGTGTTGTAGTAGCCGTTGATAGTGTCTTCTTGTGTTTTTTGTTTTGCTCCATCCTTCATTCATTATGGATTTTCAAGGAAATAAGGGCAAGGATGCTAGGGTTGTTGAGATACTTATCTGAGTGTACACGTACCTAGTTTTTGTGTGGTGACTTGAGATCTTGTTTGTGTGTTGAAGTTGGTATGCTTGTAGATGCAGGTGATGGTGTCGTTTTGGTGGTAGGCGTGTCAAGGTGCGGGGTCGAAGGACTTCTGCTTCCTTTCCTTCTAGCTTTTTCGGTGCTGTTGCAGCCACTTCTGTTGCCTCCTCTACTGCCGCTTTTGTTGCTCCTCTTGCTGCCGTTGTCGCTCCTGCTGCCTTTCTTGGTGCCACTCTTCTTGTTGTTTCTGCTGCCTCCTCTACTGCCACTCCTACTACTCCACCTGCTGCCACTCCTATTGCTTCTTCAGGTGTTGCTCATGTTGCCGCTCCTGCTGCCACCTCTGTTGCTGCTTCTCTTTCCTTTCTTGGTGTCGCTCTTCTTGTTATTTCTGCTACCATTCCAGCTGTCGTTCTTGCTCTTGCTGCGGCTCCAGTTGGTTATATTGTTGCCGTTCTTGTAGTTGTTGTTTCTGTTGCGTCTATCACTATTGCTTCCATCTCTGTTGCTTCTGCCTCTGTTGTTGTTGTTGTCGTTGATTCTCATGCCGTTGTTGTTGCTGACGTTGTTACCGCCGCTATTGCTACTATCGTTGTTGTTGCTCATGTTGTTGCATCAGCTGCTGCCGCTGTATCATCTACTGATGTTTCCCCTTCTGCTACCATTATTGTTGTTGTTGCTGCTGCTATTGCAGCGGCTGCCCCTTTGTGGTACTTGCCTTCTCTCCTATAGGCAAGGTATTGGGGTGTTGTGAGTTAAAATAGAAGAGTTAGGATGCTTACCTTGGCTGATGGTGGTGTGTTGTCGTCTAGTTGGTTTTGCGTTGAATAGGTTGTAGGTTGTTGACGTTGGGGTGTTGATGATGCAAGTATTGTGGGGATGTGTGTGGACGGCAAGCCGGACTTTCGTTGATGTCGCAACTTCTAGGCCTTTGTTGATGCCGCTGGTGTTGGCTTGGTCTATTATGTTGATCTTACTTCTTCCACTACTGTTGCGTTGGATTCAGTCGGATGTCTTTGTGTTGGTCGTGTCCTGCTGTTTCTATTATCCATCTTCTTGTAAGGGGGGTTAGGCACATCTCCTATAGTTATGACATTCACTAATGTGTATACACCGATGTTAAAGCATTGCAAAGTATTGAAGCTTGAAACATATTGAAGCATTGCAAAGCATGGAAAATCAATGAATGGCTTAGCTGGTCTTTGAAGAACGTTGATCTTGTCGAGTAAGTCTTGTGTCTTGGCGTCTGTCTTGTGATTGGTGAGCAGTTGTCTCTTTCTTCGTGTGGGTGCTTGTATCCTGGTAAGGAGGGGGTTTGGTGTATGGAGTGTCTATTGTGTTGTGTTCAAATCTAAATCTGGTTGCTTGAGGGCTGAAATGGTAAATGTAAAATCTAGATCTAGATATGGGCCAACACAGAGCCCCGCAACAGATCCACTCTCCCAAACTACTCTAAATTGATGCATTCCCATTGCAACTTTGTAGCAATAGATCTAAGACTTGTATTCCCTTCCAACATTTTGCACAACACAAAGACTCCATTCAACATCAAAAGAAACACATGTCAGGATTCACAATGAGCCCAACAACCCTCATTGTTACATGCCTTGCTTTTGCGCCTAACACCCTAGACCCTCCTCACCAGGTTTTGCGGAGCTACTCCTCTCTCATCTCTAACTCTCCTGTGGGTCAACTTGGATGCTATTTCCGTGTGTATTTTCTTCACATGTGATATGACAATGTGAAGCTATCAACCTAGTGCACATGTGAACTGCTTTTATTCAAAGTAAAAAAATTCTTGCAAGAATCTATTGATGGATAAAGTAGTACACCCTCCAAAATCCACAGTTTTCACTACAAATCTACGATAACTATAAACACTATAATCTATTCCATCAACCGTTGCATGTTGTGCATAATTTCTCCAAAGTTGAGGTCATGGATTAAGTTTAATCTTGCATGGTTAGATACTAATATTAGACATTGTATTTCCATCAAATCCAGTTCAAAGAAAAAAATCAGCAGAAATCTTGGTTTTTCCATAAATATCCCTTGGCGGTAAAGGGTTAAATTAGATGCTATAAAATAAAGGGGCCCTCAGAATACTTGAGCCATCAACCAAGCAAACATTAGCCAAGAAAGCATGAAGAAAGAGTGAAGAAAGAATGAAAGTTCGAAGGATGAAGTGTCTCTAGGAACAAAAGCAATAAGGTAAGCCCCCCATAACCAACAAAAACCCATAGCCAACGCCTATAAAATTGGGGTATATCCAACCCCCTTCCATCCCATTACCACCAACTCAGCTCCAAATGGAGGTTTGCTATCAGTCAAGACCCTTACTTTTGGTCGTTGCTTGCGGGGTACCTACTGCTGGCCACCCACTAAACATGGCTGCACAATTTGAAAATTCATAACGAATTCAGTTTTCATCGGAAAAATATGAAATCGCTTGGGTTGGAATCGCAATTCTATTGGCTATCACTGAAAAATAACAGTATAAGTATCTCCCCTCTCCATATATCCTTAACTTGTCGGTTTTAGGGGGGCTTACCTGCCGCACGTCGTTGGCGTAAACCCACTCACGTCATGAACGAACCGCTCGTTTGCGTCGCTCCAGGCGAATTTTGGCGTGAGCGGTCGAATTCTTCACTTTGATCGATGCCTTGTCGTTGTTGAGAGGTGTGTGGATTCATCGCCTTGCATTTTATGTCGGTTTCTACGTCGTAGTGGAAGAGAAATGGTCCAAGACTTCGTGTTTTTTCGCTGTGAGCTTCGTGTTTTTTCGCTGTGAACTTCGTGTTTTTCCGCTGTGAACTTCGTGGTTTTTCGCTGTGAACTTCGTGTTTTTTCGCTGTGAGATTACTCTGTCGGTATTTTCTTCTACTAACATCACCTGATTTTTGCATCGTTGTGTTGTTGCCGCGGCAGAGAAACTCGTGCATTGCTGATGGCCACAGCGGCGCCATTCACTGCGTCACACCCGCCGCCCGCTGGAGACGATGATCAGTGTTCAACGCTACCAGTAGTATCGGTACTGCATGCTGACAGACCTCAAGGCTCGCCGTGGCTAGCCATGGCGCCGACGATGTGGGCCGGGCAGGACTTCGATTGCGGACCAGCTGGAAGTGGGCAGCAACCCATGATGCTGTCAACAACCCCAACGACGGCAACCGGAGCCATGGTTCCGAAGCCTAATCTCTTCACACCTTGTGCATTTCATGTCGGTTTCTACGTAGCGGAAGGGAAATGGTCCAAGGCTTCGTGTTTTGAACTCGCTTACCGACAAACCACCGAGCATGTGGCTAGGGATGGAATTCAGGTCTTAGGTCCTCAGAGCCTCCACTGCAACCCGGTGTGCAATACGTGTGAAAGTAGTCCGTTGGTATTTTCTTCTACTAACATCACCTGATTTTTGCATCATTGTGTTGTTGCCGCGGCAGGGAAATTCGTGCATTGCAATGCCAAATCTGATGGCCACAGCGGCGCCATTCAATGCGTCACACCCGCCGCACGCAGGGGACGATGATCGGTGTTCCACGCCACCAGTGGTACCGGTACGACAGGCTTCTAGTCCTCAACGCTATCCGCAGTTAGACACGATGCTGTTTCGTGTCGGTAGTGCGCAGCAACCCATGAGGCCGTGGATCGCCCGAAAGACGGCAACCGGAGCACGACGAGGGAGTCAGGTTTCGAAACCTAATCTCATCACACCGGCGTCGACACCTGCGAAACCCCGTCGAGCTGTTGGTAAGAAGCGACCGTGGTACATGTTCACTAGATGTCTGACTTCATAGCCCATCGTGATCGCTTTCTTTTCAACTGGAATTAGTGTACAGCGCAAACTATTCTTGTATCGCCTTTTGCTAATAAATATTGTGTGCTCACTGCTCGGTATGATGCATGCCGGTGAACCTTATTTTCAGATTGCCCCAAGTATTTCCATAGTATTGAATAATATTGGTCATCTGAAGTTCCAGCACATCTTCTCGTCGTGTCCTGCGAAGGAGCTCATCCCTCAACCCCTCCATCATCGTTATTCACCTTCCGACCCCGGTTCTCGGTGCCGTCTCCGCTTTCACTGCTATTCTAGTACATCAAAATTACAGCTTCCCCAGCGCCCACACCCAAACTTGTACATCTAGTTGACGATTACATCGTCGTAAAGCAACACCTTCTACAACAACCGGCTACTCAGTCACATCTCTGACGATGATATCAATTTAATGTCATTTAAAAGTTTACCCTCTAACTCTGTAGATTCACCGAGCCACCTCATATTAAAACATGAGCAGCATGATGTACTTTGTAATTTACCGATTCCTTAACAACATGAAAGTGTTTGGAATAAGACAGCTAAAACTACAGCTTTCAGATGAGATGGTCTCAAGCATGATAGTATATAAGCGAAACACATGTCATAAGTTACATAGGAAAGTAGCATTCCGGATCATAAGCGAGGTAGTCGGCTAATAGAAGAACCTTGTGAGTGCCTCCACCACTTTTTCAGGCCTGTGGACCAAGAAACACAATTTGAAAACATAAAAACTCATTGGCAGTTCCAGCTGATCATGTAAACAACCACTTTTAAACGAGGGAGACAAGAGTCTAACAAAAGAGAGAGAGAACAAGGTCCCAAAACGAAGTGGCTTACCAGTCTTCTTGTGGCAGATGACCGGCACCATCAAGCATGGCAGCCTTCAAAACACTGGGGTTACTCTTCACGAAGTTCTCCGCTTCCGACTTGGGCAAGTGCTTGTCACTCACGCCCCATGCAACTGTCGTGGGCACCTTCCAACTGCATTCAAGAAAGACCCTCAAGAAATGAATTCACCAATTTTCTTCTCTTAGCAAAAAATTTACAAAAATAGCGTAGAAGTACAAAAGGGGTACTTCTTTCCTGCAGCCTCTACATTACAAATAACTGCTTTGTTGATTAAAGGTGCTTCACAGATTTGGTCATACGTACTTGGGAGATGCAAAGCCTTGGGCGATTCGTGATGTCAAATCCTTGAGTGGGGCCTTCCGAGCTGCAGCTAGAAGAGCTGCAATGTTTGACGAATGAATAAGCGACTAGTTATGGAAAAGGAGGAACTTGATACAAAGCACACACTCAAATAGTGAAGAGAGCTAATGGTAAACGAGGCTTACAAAAGCCCGGGTCACTGCTGTCCAAATATGGAAGACGATACACATCAGCATCGTCTAGCTCAAGGACATACCTGCAAGCAGAGTTCCACACGAACCATCGGCAATAAGACATGTACGTTTACAAGCTTTCATAGACCACAACATCTGGCAACTAGCATGCACGTAAAAGACAGCTAAACAACAGTAGTTCGGCGATGAATCTTACGGGCTGCCAGCCTCCACAAATCTCTCTGGAAGTATGGCATTCTGGCATGTAAATTCGCCAACCAAAGGAAACCTGCAAGATATTATCAGCAAAGGTTCCCTAAATACACAACACACTGCTTTCTCACAATAAAAACCTCTCCATTAGCAGACTTCCCCAGACTTTCACCGTGATAGAGAATGTGAGTAGGGCATTTCGTCTCCTCCACTGCGTCCTACAGAAACCGTCTGGCCAAGAGCATGTGAAAACGCCGAAAGAATTATAGCAATACAAAGAGGGAGAATCGACACCTCAGCTGTTGAAAGATCCCAGGAAGAGGAGCAGAGGGTGTTAAAGGCGTATTCATAGCAGCCAGCTTCTTAACCCGGGAGGGATTCTTCAAAGCCCATGTCAAGCCGTATGATCCCACTATGAAGCCCTGCGAAGAGAACCGGGAAGCTGAAACTCGAGTAGTAAAAACCATAGACTAAGCAAGGAAGCTCAAATAAACCAGGCGAGTAAGGGATTCTGGGCACCTGAGTGACAAGGTAGAACGGAGACGGAATCTCCAACTTGGCAATCAGCTTGTCAAGCTCCTCGTGGTAGGCTTCCTCTGCAGGAGTTGATCAGGAGCCCTAGAGGGAATGAGATTCCCCAGCAGAAACTGAGAATCAATCTCTTGTTCTCACACAGCAACTTCCCATTACCAGCACCAAATCCTAACTAGCCAGGGAGAGCACTACCTGTGTAAGAGAAATCGTACTCCGGCTGAGGCTTCTCACTGAAACCGAACCCAAGCCAGTCAGGCGCATAGCAATGGTACCCCTCCTTCGCCATCTGCAAAAAAAACCTCAACACGTTCATCACCAGATCGCCAAGCAACAATAGAATCATTTGTAAAGTCACCTGCTGTCTCAAATTATCTAAATCCAGCTCCAAGGGAAAAAAAGACGGCTAATATTCATCAGAGTGTCTCATTCAAAGTCATTCTTCGCTCTTCTAAAACTACCTCAGCTTGAGTTTAGAGAACACCAAGCTCTTGCACAGATCTAGAGTGAACAAATGGTAGTAAAAAGAGGGGGCCATCTTTCACAAAACCATGGATGAATCTTCCAAGTGCTGTGAAGAGACGATTCACCTGAGCCAACACCACTCGGTAGCTGTACGACTGCGTGGGCGCGCCATGGAGAAAAACCACGGTACCATTCCTCGCGTCACGAGTACCTGCACCAAAAGAAGAAGAAAAAAACAAGCATGAGAGGTTCAGCAGCAATGAATTTCAGCAAGAGCGCAATAATTCATTACCTGTCTCTCGAACCCACCACCGAAACTCGCCGACGCGCACGTAAGACCCGTAATCCCGCCCCTTGTTCTCAATTTGCTGCCAACGCACTCACCAATCAACCACGGGAAAAGGGAGGGGGAGGGGGAAGGGGGGGGAGGGTTCTCCATACCGCGATCATTTGGCCCGTGTTGCCGTCCATGGCGGGGGCATTCGGCAGCTGGATGGCGTTGCGGCTGGATTCGTTGTCCGTGACGAAGCTGAATATGCCCTCGCTGGGGCGCCGCGGGTCCTTCTTCGCGTCGCCCTCGGTGGACGCCGCGACGACGAGCGACCTGGCGCGACGACGAGCTGGGACGTGCACAGCTGCTGATGATCCTGGAAGCACGCTCCTGCGCACGTCTAAGAGTGGCACTTGCTGCAGCTGCTGCTGCAGAGACGCCATCGCTCTCGACTCCATCGCCATTGTTGTTTGCTCGGGATACTACAACGATCGCAATTCTCTTCTGCGAGAATGGGAATGCTCTGGAGAGTGTCCGTCATGCGCTGTGTCCTTCGGATAACATCCGTTTCCAGCCTCAAGCTTTTAATTCCGGGACGCGCTTTTATACCACTCCAATCGAATTCACTGGCGGGTATGTGTGATATTAGGCCCTGTGGCGGCGGGTATGTACGATGTGAGGCCCTGGGATGCGGGTATGTGTGACGTGAGGCCCTGGGATGCGGGTATGTGTGACGTGAGGCCCTGTGTCGGCGGGTATGTGTGATGTGAGGCCCTGGGATGCGGGTATGTTTGACGTGAGGCCCTGTGGAGGCGGGTATGTGCGATGTGAGGCCCTGTGGCGACGGGTATGTGTGATGGGAGGCCCAATATTCGTTATTAGAATGATGTTTTTAAAAAATTTGAGTCCTCCCCAAAAAAAATTGTGATTTTTGTGACATATACAAAACATGTGATCTCATCTCTAAAAAATGAAAAAAATAAATTCCCACGAATATTTAATGAAAAATTAGAGCACTTAATTGTATGAGAATTGGACTTGATGTCACCATCTTAGGCTCCGTCATTTAAGGGTTAACATGATACACTTCAAGAAGTACACATGCACCAAAATGTACTATACATAGTCAAGCGAACACACCAGGTCTTGAAGCAAGTGGAGAGCAGATTACCGATACCAAAAAAAAGTATAATTCACAAGTGAAGTGTATTGGACAAGAAGGGCATGTAATAGCGTCTCATGAGATGTACATGTTTTCACAAAATTTGAATACAAGGATACTAGTACAATAGATTTGTTAGTTGTAAAGTGAGACAAAGATACCAAATGTTTTTTAAATATTTTGATTTTTAATCATAAAGTTTATCCCTAAATAACTTTTAAATTCTATAATGTAGCAAAGATCTATATATCAATACTATCATTCCTTCTTCCTTTTTGAAGTTAGCTAAAACTATAGTAAGCTCCTTCTACAACATTTGTTACTACAACTTGCTCCCTCTACAACAGTCTACCTCTACAAATCAATTAGCTCTTATATGCAATTGCAAATCAACGAGTTCCGTCTACAAAATAGGATTGTTGTACAAATGTTGGTTTAACCAGAAGGTTTGTTGTAGAAGGAGCTCACTCTACTTCTAATTTTAGTTTTGAGGCCATTAAGATTTGATACACTTAATATAGATTGTAGTTGGAAGACTACTAAACTCTTCCACTTCTAATAGCTAGGAAGAATAAACAAATAGAAAAATCTAAATAAAACAACTACACCAAACACCGAATATAGTGTGGACTAGAGTAGTTCGAGTTTCTATACTATTGGAAATTTACATCCAATCGGTGACTAACACACACTTGCTTGAAAATGAATAGCCAATCAAATTCTGACATGCATGTGCTTGATGAAAATTAGTGTGGATGATCCACATCAATTATGAATTCACACTATATTTAGTGTTTGGTGTAGTGCCTCATTGAAACTTTGGGTGTCTTTATTACATTACAAATAACTCTAACATCCATTATCATACTTTAATTTTAAAAAATAGCTTGTGTTGTAAATATATATATATATATATATATATAACAAATTCTTATATGACAATTCATATACAATTTAACCTTGATGATTTCATCCTTTAATAATAGCATACATTTGGTATTATCAACCAAATCCTTGAAATCTATTTCCTTAGCTCAAACTCACTTGTTAAAATCACTATCAATAATATCACCTTTTTTCCTCAAAAATTATTAAATATGTGTGACAAGCTATGCAAGGACATCAAATACATTTTTTCCCAAGATTCATCCTTCACACTCCAACATGGTTATTCTATCCCACTATTTTCAAACAAATAAAAAAATAAAAAATCTTATCTATCTTATTTATGACTATAAATTTATACAAAGCCTATACTCCGGGCACAGAAAATTGTTCTGTATTAGGTTTTGAAGAAATTCTTAAATCCAACCCTAAAAAAAACTAACTTTTCGACAACATAATACACAAGGCCGTAATAATCAAAGAACTATTACTAGCCGTTATAGAGGGGGAGGTCACAAACGCTTATATCGTCAAATTGATTTTCGATGAAATAAAAAAGATATTTTGGGCAAAATTTCAACAATTGAATATGATCCAAATTGTAGTGCAAATATTTGTCTTGTACATTATAAAGATGGAGAAAAAAGATATATTTTACATGCTCGCGGAATAAAAAATGGAGATACAATTATTTCTAGTAATGAAGCTCCTATTTTAATTGGAAATGCCTTACCTTTGAGTGCGGTTTGAATTATTTATTTATGTTATTGGAAAAATCCAAGTAGATTTACAATAAATCTATAAATCTGTCACTAATTCAGTAATAAAAATAAAATTATTACTTTAAACCTTCAAGGGAAGCTAAAAAAGAACAATAGCTTGTGATATAGTTTTTTATTAACATAATTTAATATTAAAGTAAAAAACTTAAATATATTATATTACAGAGAAACTTTTATTTTAATTTAAGCATATAAAATATTGGCAACACTTGTTTATAAAAAAAAATTACTAAGTAAAAAAAGCAAGTTAATCGCATTCAAATTGATGGTCAAAGGCAATTTTGAAACTATAATGTGATTTTTATTAATAAAAAAATGAGCCTCCTAAATTATTATTAAACAAAAAAATGTTGACGTAAATTTATAAAGTCATTCATTCTCTTTAAATTCCTTTACTATACTTGTGTAATTCTTTAACTGTTTGTATTTGTTTTCTTATTGCCTCACTTTGGTCAAATCTTCAGGAAGTCTCTCATCTACGAGGTATTATCGTATAATTAGCCTACTAGATTAGAATATGGTATAGCAATTAAGGACATGATTTTTTATCACAATGAGAGATTACAAGTCTGCATTCAAGAGAAGTACAATGTTGGAACAACATGTTGTCAACTTGAAGTCCTTAAAAGCCTTGTTCCAACTACACCGTTCCCTGAATATAGTGTAGACTAGGCTATTTGAAATTTCCTACACTAATTTCATTAAACGCAAATTAAAGTGGTCCACTTCAATTTTCCATCCACATCAAATCATGTCCATTAGAAATAGTGTGGCTTGTTTCAAATTAAAAGACACCGGAATTGATGTGGATAAGTTTTTACAAGTTGTACTCAAAACCAAAATTATAATATAATAATATAATAATAACATAATAACATAATAAATTAATAACATAATAATATTATTTTATAACATTAAAGTATAAACATAATATTATAATATAATGTAACATAATAATATTATTTTATAACATTAGAATATAAACATAATATTATAATATAATATAACAGAATATAATATTAACATAATAACATAACATAATAATATAATAATAACATATATGAATAACATAATAACATATTAATACTATATTAATAACCAAAATTGATGTGGTCCACATCAATTTTCATCCAAAACTTGAATTGATGTGGTCCACCTCAATTTTCATCCACATTACCTATACCTCCACACTATATTCAGTGAACGGTGTAGTGGTTTCACAAAAAAATATCAATGTAAATTTACACTGTATTTATTGAATTTTAACATTGTCTCAAACGAAATATTTAAAACCTTGACCATACATAAAAGTTATATTCACAATTTCTACCATAAAATATTTAATCCTTCTAGGACAAGCAAATTTTGGAAAATGAGAGTATCAACGAGCATCGTAGATTATGCAAAACATGATCAAGGCAGAGAATTCCTTTCACTTTTCCACGGTCGCTGGTCTAGGTGGGCCCTCCTCCAATGCCTTCCACGCCGTTTTGGTTTGATGATAAACTGGAGATCCCACTAAGTCCTACTTTCCAACTTTGGCGGAGGTGGCTTAAAGTGTCTGTACCATGCCAAAAAATGCAGCAACAACCAAAAAATGATTGCTTGTCCTTAAAGGGCTAAGGTAAAAAGATGCACAATACTTGTCTTGAGCCTTACCAGGTAAGTGAAAAGTGAAACTACACGAAAGCTTCTTATTTCTACCTCTATTTTTATTTTCTATTTCTCTGTGGACCTTGATATTATCACATTATACAATATCATCAAAAAATATGTCACACCTTATTAATATCACGTTATTGAGTAAAACAAAGGTGGTGATATTATCAAGGTTAAATTGTAAAACAATTGCATCTCATGTAAAACAAGGAGTTTTTATTTTAGCCCCGGTATCTTATTTCTACCTCTATTTTTATTATGGTATCCCCCTGGCAACCAACCAAATCCCATTACCAACGCCTATAAAACTTTTGTGGGATTTACAAACCTTGGTTATGGGATTGGTTGGCACACATGGGGGGTACCTATTGGTGGCCACCCACTAAACATGACATCACACTTTGAAAAATCATAACTAATCCAATTTTTATTGGAATAATATGAAATCACTTGGGTTGAAATTGTAATTCTATTGGCTATCACTGGGAAAAAAATAAAAAAATAAAAAATATTTTCTCTCTCCATACATGCACATTGCTTAACCTGTTGGTTATAGGGGCCTGTCGATCCGAGACCCGCGAGTGACACGATTGGGCGACGCGGTGACGCTCGCGACGCTCGCGACGCGAAGGCTGCGAGAACACGACGATCCTCCAAATCGGCGCGTCTCGCGCGAGAGAGCGCGTGCGGAGAAGAAATCTGGCATGTCCGCTCACGTTTCACTCTTAAAAGCAAGCAGTCGCCGAGCGCTCATCTCCCTCACACCACTCTCGTGTCACTCGCATTCCTCAATCCCTCCTCTCAACCATCTCAGATCTCTGCCTCACCAGCTCATCTTTTGCTCAGGTGTGTTGGTTGCTCAACGAGGGGTTTGGGTTTCCACGTTTCATCCGAGATTGAATGTCATCTTCAAGTCAGTAGCAGAGATCTTTGTGGTTCCTGTTAGATCTGTGCCCGCTCATCTGTTTCTGAGTTGGGTTACTCTCGTCTTCGGTGGAATGTGGGGTTCAGTGAGACTCGAGGGTTTTTAGTGGTTGATCGGTGTTGGGATTTGGGTTTTTTTGCGCAGGGGGAGAGGATGGCGGACGGATCTGTGGAGAATGGAGCGGCGAAGGTTGTGATCCCCGCCAAGGAGCTCAAAGTCGTGTTCGTGTTGGGTATGAATGGCCACCTGCTGTGATCTAGTTTCGTCGTTGTTTATTCTTGTTTTCGGTAACTAGTTGCTATCTGGGAGCAGGTGGACCTGGGAGTGGGAAGGGCACACAATGCGGCAAGATTGTGGAGGCTTTCGGCTTTGTGCATCTGAGTGCTGGCGACTTGCTGCGCGCTGAAATCAACTCGGGGAATGAGAATGGGTATAGGCCGCATTTGACCTAATAATCTGTTGAAAGGTTGACCGTCTGTCGTGATGTATGGGTCTGCAGCTCATGTGAGTCTATGAACGTTGCAGAACAATGATCAGCAACATGATCAAGGAGGGCAAGATTGTCCCTGCGGAAGTGACGGTGAGGCTGCTGGAAAGGGCGATGAAGGAGAGCGAGAATGACAAGTTCCTCATCGATGGATTCCCCCGCAACTTAGATAACCGCGACTGCTTCGATTCAGTGGTATACATCGGATTAGGAACCTTGATTTGATCATGCTTTCAGTGATTGTGGAGCTTAAGCTGAAGATCAGCTTTGTGTCTGAAATTGCAGACTGGGATCGAGCCGCAGTTTATTCTGTTCTTTGACTGTCCTGAGGAAGAGATGGAGAGACGTCTTCTGGGTCGCAACCAGGTATTGGTCTTGGAGAATGTTTTCTGAATGTCAGTCATCAGACCTTTTCTGACGCGGAAGTGTTTGCCAGGGCCGTGTTGACGATAACATCGAGACTATTCGGAAGAGGTTTAAGGTTTTCATTGAGTACAGCCTACCGGTGGTGAAGTACTATGAGGAATCCGGCAAAGTGCACAAGGTAGGACTGCCCTTGGTTTCCCTTTCGTATCCGCAATCTTTTCAGCTAGTCTCTAATAATATCTTTCGATTTTCACACCAGATCGACGCAACCAGAGCAGTTGATAAGGTGTTTTCCTCAATTGAACCGCTTTTCCAAAAGTTCCTACCGGTTAGTCTACCATCTGACTATACCTCTCTTCTTAACTCTCTTGTCACAGCAGTATGTTCGTGTTGATCGTGTACGTGCTTTGATGTCTTTGCAGATTAGGATCCCTGTATAACTCAGCTAGCAATGTATTATGTTTAGCACGATATTTCTCATTTCCACCAACATGGAACGTTTCATAACCAGAGAGAACGCTCGTGCAGGCGGATGCTGAGTTGCAGGAGGAGTTAGTGGAAGCAATCAAAAAACACAACCTTCGAGGCGTTCCACAATCCTAGAGGATTTCGGTTTGTCCCTTGTATTTAAATTCTTGCAAACTACATGTATCTATTTTAGAAAGCTGCGGAACGATCCAGATTCATCCAACGTTCTTTTGTGGTGATCAACAAGAGGAGGTAGCATCATCATTTGGCATTCTGATCTCTCGCACTTAGTATCCCGGGTACCCATTCTTTCATGTTTCCACCCTTGTAGCTCTGATAATCATAATTTTTCAATGTCAAACATAGTATTTGGCATCTGTTGTCTGCTTCAATTACAAAGCAACTCTGTGATCTTCAGTAGACCAAATAAATCGTTCTACATATGCATACTCTTCGTGATCGTGGACCAGTAATCAACCCTTTGCCAGTAACACAAACCCCGTTGAACGATATGGGACCGGAGTAGTTGAGAAATAATTTTACTCATATCTTTGTGCGGCGTGCTCTTTTTTTCGTTGAGGAGTGCAACAGAAATTCTTTCTAGGGCTATTTGAGCAGAGGAAATACCACGCACTGGTTCCATCTAAACAGACTGTTAAATCTCCAGGAGAGGAAACAGAAAGAGCACTGAGAATGTGCATAAGTAATAGCTGTTTCTCCAGTTTCGAAGACCTTGCCGACCTGCAGTTGAACCAGCTGTGAAGAGACCAGCCCCTTCTACGCTACGGAAACTACCGGTTAAAACCAGTGCATACGGCTGCATGTCGTTCATCACTCTTGCACCCTCCACAGCCAGTTTCCATGGTCCTCTCTTTGGCTTCATCACTATCACGATGCATGGGGAACATTCAGTTTCTAGACCTTTGCACATGTGAAACTGATATAAAAGCTGTCTTACCGTCAATGACCTCGACATTGTTGATAGAATCCTCGATATTCATGCCGTTGGGGTGAAAGGTTTCGTTGCTCGGACCATAGAGTTTCAAGTTGAGATCATTAACCATTGGATGCAGAGAACTCGGTGCGGCAGGAGGATCCATCCACACCTAAGTTTAGGAGCACAAGAGCAGTAGTATTTTTTAATTGGATTATGATTATTATTATTGTATTTTAATTGGAGTGAGAAACTAGAGCATATAGTTGATTGAAAAATTTAGATTGATCCCACGGTCATAGGCTCCGTCTTTTAAGGGTTAAAATGCTCACCATTGTCACCCGTAGAGGTTCTTTTGAGGAGGTCACCCAGAGTTTAATTGTGTGGAGGCTCTCGTGTTTCGCAACAGCCCCATCTCTTGGCCCGGACAAAACCACCAGATTGGAAGGTTGGTGCTTGGAACGAGGTTTCGCAAAAACCAGCACTTTCTCCAGCACTACAAGCCCAAAACCTGCCATCACAAGGTGAGCAATTAGACAATGAATGGAGGAGGAAGGGTGCCACTATGATAAACAGCCGTTTTTTACCTCTAACAAAATCTGGAGCAACCTGGAGCAAGCCGGAAGAATTGTCATATTTTCGCTCCAGCACAGCGCTGCAGGGACATATAAAAAAAGTTCTCATCTGAATCGTACTCCAATCAAGTAATTGAGAAGAAGCGACCTTTTGTTGTAGAAATAAACAAGCAAACCTGTGAATCATCACAGCTTTGAGCAATGCACCGGATGGGATGAAGCCGTCCTTTGGATTCTTCCTGCCTGATCAACCATGGTTCTAAATCATTGTTCCGACTCTGGATTTATGGCTACTCTTTTATGCCGAAGATAATACCTGATGGATAATATCCCTCTCGGAAGTACTGGCGTGCCAAAGCTGCCAACCCGGCTGCTACTGGTGTTGAGCTTGACGTTCCCTGCAACATGCACATGAAAAAACCATCAACGTAAGAAATACAAGAGATACTAGACATGAAAGTAGAGACCAGAGGTAAGAAGAAATGAAAATGTGAGGACTGAACTTCGAAGGGACCATAATCCGAGTTGGGACTGATCAAGAATGGTGCCTACGTAAGCTCACTTTCTGTTTTCATCAGATTGATGACATACAAGACAGATGGCCACGGTTCTAGAACCTGCTTTGGTCCAACTTGGCAGTTGTGTTGCTTGGAACCCTGTCCAGAATCAGGCACCGACGACCAGACTACCATGCCTCTGCAGCGCATCATTTCAAGTAGAGTCAGTGCTAGTCCTAGCCATGTTCTGCTTGGAGATATTGGAGTTTACTGTGAGACTTCAAAACATATCACCATAGATAAAGTATAAACACTAGAACTTACGGAGCCAAGACATCGGGCTTAATCCGGCCGTCTATGGTAGGTCCAGCACTTGAAAACGGAGCCACCATGGAGGGTTTCACAGCGGAATCCTCACCCTGTGATGTGAGGCTTGCAGCCGCATTGAAGGATGCGCCTACCTTATATCACAACACATCATCTACCATCCTTATAATGTAAATGTGCAAGAAACATGTAAAAAACTTGGAGAGTCATTCAGATCTTTAAAAGCTTTAGAAGAAAGAGGAAGAGGCACGGTTACCGCAAGACAGTTTTTGGAACTGGCAGGACTAGCTATTGTCCCTTTTCCAAGTGTGCCCTGGTTACCAACCGCGAAGATAATCAACACCTCCTCATTCCTGCAACCACAGCAATGTGTGTTAGTTAGCAACACGAGTACAAAACCATGATCTCAATAAAACCAAAGATGGCTCTGTTATTGGTTGGTTGACAACAACAAGAGCTCAACTCAATCCAAAAAGAATGAAATTAAATCTTCACCTTACAAGTAAGAAAACGAATCCACTTCGTGTGAGTTCGAGCTGTATCCTTGCCTCAGCACGCCTATGAAAAGAAACATGCGGTCAGATCTAGGAACACACTCTTTCATAAAACACGCAACCATGATACTCACCCCAAGAGTTGGAGAAAATGCGAGCTCCGGCCATGTAACCATACTCAAAGACGCCTTTTCCAAGCTCAATGGGAGCTTTCAGATTCGATATATTGCTCCCCAGATCGAAAAACGCTGCACTCATGTTTCAAGTCCAAGCTCACAAAATTAACAAAGATACAACGTAGAAGGTGAAAGAAAGAAGACCAGGAGACGTAACCAGCGTCATCGAATAGTATGAGTATGAGCTCACCAAGTTTGGCTGCAGGAGCCATGCCGGCGAATGCACTGGAGCCTTGTTCGATGTCACCAGCGATGCTTCCGGCAACGTGCGTGCCATGGCCACTCCCAAAGTCTGTCTTATTGCTCCATGAAACCACATACTGCACAACCTTCCGAGCTTGCAAGTTGACTGCGTTAAACGGCATCGCGCTAAACCTGTCCCGAAAGAAACAATGCTGCAAAGAACAACCAAACCATCACACAACAACCGCTGCAAACAACAACCGATCCCAGGAAGGTGTCATCACTTACATCCGTATCAATTCCTGTATCAGCGCACGCAATCACCTCGCCTTGCCCGCGCAACCCCTTCCTGAAGATCGGAAGTCGCTTCCCAGACACACTCTGAAATGAAGGAGCAACAATAAGAAGAGAGAAGAATTACTAGGGGGAGAAGAAAGATGAAGGAGGCGCACCTGGGTGACAAACTTGGCCCACTTGTTGAACACCTCGTAACGCGCGTCGAGTTCCACGAGCTGCACCACCGCGTGTGACGCCATGAAGTGCGCCGCGTCACGGAGCGTGCGCTTGGTGATCCCCGAGCACACAATGGCAGTCATGGATGACAGGCACGACGAATCTCCTGGAGCGGATTGCGCTTCGTCCTCGTGGATTCCCATCTGAGACAATGCGGATTCCCACTGATGGGCGAGGTGGGTAACTTCATGCAGCGTGAGCGCATCACGCGCCAGGATCGCCTTCAAGGAAAATACCCCATCTTCTTCGTCTTCGTCTCGGATGAGTTTTCCGAGAGTTAGGTCTTCGATCTTGAGATACGGAAGCAGCGGCTCCACGATGTGCTTGCGACGAATTGCTGATGCTGCCGCGGCGCTGATGAAGGTGACGACGAACTGCACGGAGCTGTTGCCGCGTTGTGGGAGGTAGTGATGGAGTTCTGGGAGTTTCCTCGCGGCGAGCGCGTAATCGCGGTAACCGATTACGAAATGCCACTTGTCTGTGGGCTTGAGCCACTGGTGTAGGTTCTCGCGCGCAACGCGATGCGCTCTTTCTTTGTGAATTATATCTTCGCCGACGTCCTGCGACTCAGTCGCAAGAATGCGAGTCCAATCCGTGAAGCTCAAACCCTCCTCGCTTGATTCACTGATTGCAAACCACAAAGCTATGGCGATACAGACCATGACATTCCTGCAAATCCGTCGCCGTCTTGTTCCCATTTTCACAACTGAACACACGAGAAACGGTTCCGCACATCGCATATCATATTCTTCCATCTCCTCGACATCATCATCTTGCATCACAGCGTCTCCTTCGAGATCATGTCCCATTTTGGAACGTCACGTGGGATGTGGTGGGAGGTTGCAGCGATTTCAGACTTCAATTCCACATGTCTTCAGATGAAAGACTTTGAAGATTCTGTTTGACGTTTTCCATCGACCAACTATTCTCTTCACTTCGCAGTTTTCTCAGAGATTTTGGTGGAGTGAGAGATCTGCGAGTTTATTGTCTTGGTTTCGTGGTTTTTAGTGGAATCGTCGCCATGTCCGCCTCGGCGATTCTTCACCGGAGACCGCTTCTCAACCCGGTGGTGTCTTGTTGCAATGTAGTTTCGCGATCCGCGACCAATTCGATAACAACGGCTCTGGCGTTAACCGGGGGAGCTTCGAATTCTCGTCTTTCTCTGTTGGGTTCTCCGTTTCGCGGCGAATCCTTGCTCTCTAGACAGCGAACGCAGGTAGAGAAGAAGGAGAGAACAGCGAAGAAGCTCGAGGTCTGTGCGTCGTTGCCCACTCCTCTGATCGCCGCCTCTGATGCGTGGGGCACTTGGACTGTGCTGCTCGCGGCCGGCGCCTTCGGGCTCTGGTAAGTTGGAGCCGCAATTGCGCTTCAGATTCTTGTGCGCAATCTGAGCTTCTAACCCTAATTCTTGGGAAGTTCCACTGACGTGAAGGTTTCGGCGATTTGGATTCTGTGACTTGCGTTTTCTTATCTTGTTGTGTGTTTGAAGGTCAGAGAAGACGCAATGGGGGAGCGCGCTGAGTGGGGCGCTGGTGAGCACCCTGGTGGGCCTGTTCGCAAGCAATGTGGGCTTGATTGCGGCCGACGCGCCGGCGTACGCGATTGTCAACAGGTTTCTTCTGCCGCTGGCGGTGCCGCTCCTGCTCTTTGCGGCTGACATGCGGCGCGTGTTGGCCTCCACTGGCCGTCTTCTCAGCATCTTTTGCGTTGGATCAGGTACATGGCAACCCACATGGATTCGGACGTGCTACAAGTTGGTTCCGTGCCATCTTTTGTTGCAGCTAGTCAGTGTGATGGTGGTTCCGTGAATTGGCAGTGGCGACTGTTCTGGGCACGCTTGCAGCGATGGCGTTGGTGCCTCTCAAATCCTTGGGCTCTGATGGATGGAAGATTGCTGCTGCCTTGATGGCTCGCCACATCGGAGGAGGTAAATTCTCTTAGGCCACTTATCGGTTTCAAAGTCTAGACTCCATGAATCTTCAACTCCTGATGTAGTGAAACTTTGGACAGATTCAAACATGGTGATGTGTTCTGATGGTTTCTTTCGAGTTGGCTGCAGCTGTGAATTATGTGGCTGTGACGGAAGCTTTGGGAGCGTCGCCGTCTATAGTTGCAGCAGGTCTTGCAGCGGACAATCTTATTTGCGCCATCTACTTCACCACCCTCTTCGCCTTGGCGTCGAAGATCCCCCCCGATGCTGCATCAACTCCAGGTAACTATCGTCTTCCATCAGTGTTTTAGTGATGTGAGGGTAAGTGAAACCACAAATGCTTTCCAAAAAGACCATAGCATTCAATGTCTTAAAGCTCAGACTACGCTTGCAACTGTGGAACAACCAATCTTGCTCAATTCTTGGACTCGTAGAAAGATAGTAGACTCTTCTATGATTTCATCGGTTTCAATCTTCGATACCACAACTCAAAAATCTGGTACATGAGAAACTGTTTTTGGCCATTTTGATCAGGGACGAAAGAGGCGCCGCCTGTTGAAGGGAGAGCGAAGGTGCAAGTACTGGAGGGGTCCATTGCGCTCGCCTTGTCTGCAACCATCTGCGCATCTGGGGTCGCATTAGCGCTGCACTTGGGCTTTCAAGGGGGCAGCATTACGTGCATAACCGCCATTGTGGTCGCATTGGCCACCATGTTCCCGTCTCTGATCGGCTCCCTTGCTCCCTCTGGAGAAGGCATAGCCGTCATCCTCATGCAGGTACTACAATAGAGACGGCGGGGGGGGGGTAATTAGTAAAGATAATCCTAAAGAGAATTTCTGTCACACGCGCTACGCTCTCTGTCTATTTCTAGCTTTTTGAGAATGAACAAGTTCCAACCATGACTTCTTTTTTTTTGCAGATCTTTTTCGCCACAGTGGGTGCCAACGGCAGCGTGCGGAACGTGATCAAGACGGCACCGGCTTTGTTCTTCTTCAGTTTAGCCCAGATTGCAGTGCACCTGGGGATCATTATTGGCGTCGGGAAGGTGTTCAAGTTCGAGATGCGTGAGATTCTCTTGGCCTCGAATGCGAACGTGGGCGGTCCTACAACAGCAGGCGGCATGGCGACAGCCAAGGGCTGGAGGTCGTTACTGGTCCCTTCTATTCTCGTCGGCATTTTTGGTATCGCCATTGCTACTTTCCTAGGTATTGCCATGGGCCTCACTGTTCTCAGTAAGATCTGAGGCCCCCGCGTCGCTCGGTTGTACAGTATCGGTCTCATCAATAAAGTCTCGCATCCTTGAAACAACAAATCACGTCTGTAGAACCGCAATATGCACATCAACTGTCGGTTGAGATGGATGAGATAGTGTTACTGCCTGTGTCATGCTCGTATTTCCAACAGGTGACATGATAGTGTTCAAGCACAAGACGAGGATGATGTGACCGAACTCATCTTGTAACTTGTGAATCTTCTCATAAGTAGAGCTGTGCTAGAGTCTTATCTCGCAATATGATATCGTAAGCATCATCCGGTTGGCTAATCACAAGGAATTCCTCTCATGGGTGGCAACAGTAGACAGAAAAAGCGGTTCCTCTTCATTCACTTGTTGCGCTCAAAACCCCGAGTACATACACGACTCATCTCTACCTAACCCTACAGATCTGCACAAATGAACCTGACGACGGTGGACTCACAATAATGGATCGGGGGGAAAATTTTACTCAACCAAAACTTAAGCAGCATACGGCGGGTCGATCATGGCCCACTCGAACACCTGCTCGTACTGCAGCGCGGACCGCGTCCACGACATGTCCTTCTCCATGCCGCGCGCCTGCATGCGCGTCCACCCTTCCTTGTCGTTCCGGAACGCAAAGATGGCGCCCCACAGGCAGCCCATCATGGCCGCCTTGGACAGCGGAGTGAACGTCCACCCGGTGCCGCTGTCGGTATCCGGGTTGTAGTCCTCGATGGTGTCGCGCAGCCCGCCCGTGGCGTGCGCGACGGGGATGGTGCCGTAGCGCATGGCGTACAGCTGGTTGAGGCCGCACGGTTCGAACCGCGACGGCATGAGCAGGATGTCGCACCCGGCGGTGATGCGGTGCGCCACGGGCACGCTGAAGCCCACCCACCCGCGGAACTTGTCGTTGTACTGATTCTCCGCCCACTTCATCCACTTCTCCATCTCCGTCTCGCCGCTGCCCAGCATCACCATCTGCACGTCGTCCGTCATGAGCTCGGGGAGCCCTTCCTGGACGATGTCGGGTCCTTTCTGGTAATCCAACCGGCCGATGAAGCCGATCAGTGGGACGTCCGGGCGGACGGGGAGGCCGAGCTCGCGCTGGAGTGCCGCTTTGCATTCGGCTTTCCCGGCGAGATCGCCGACTGTGTAAGTTGCGGGGAGGAAGCGGTCTGTGGAGGGGCTCCAGTCGTCGACGTCGACGCCATTGGTGATGCCGTTGATGACTGCAGCGCGGCTCGCGAGCAGCTTATCCAGGCCGCAGCCACCCTCGGGCGTGGTGATCTCCCACGCGTAGCCTTGGGAGACGGTGAGGATGCGATCCGCGGTGACGACCGCGCCCTTGAGGTGGTTGACGGCCTCGCCCTTGTCGAGCGCGTGCAGGCGCGCCCACTCGGGGAAGACCCACTCGAGCGCGCCGTACCACTCCTGCGGCACGCCGAGGTTGGAGTACGTGGTGGCGGGCTCGACGCCCTGGTGCGCGAGGTTGTGGATGTTGAGCACGGAGCGCGACTGGAGGTAGACGCCGTGGGGGCGGTACTTGGACGCGAGGAGGACGGGCACCAGGGAGGCGTGCCAGTCGTTGGCCACGAACACACACTTGTCGCCGTAGGTGTACCCGCCGAGCGCCAGCACCAGGGGCGCCTCGCACGCGGCGTGGCACAGGAGCGTGAAGCGGAACTGGTTGTCGCCGAACGTGCCGCGCGTATCGCCGTAGGGGGTGCCCTGGCGGTGGTACGAGGGGTGATCCACGAACACCCAATCTACCCCCGCGCGGAACTCGTGAAAGAAGGCCACCTCCTGGACGCCGCCGAAGCAGGCCACCGGGACGCGGCACTGGCAGTCGAACGCGCCCTCGAACATGGCGTCCGTCACGCCGTTCATGTACCGCGGCGAGACTACCATCACGCGGTGGCCGCGCTGCGCGAGCGCGATCGGGAGAGACCCGCACACGTCGCCCAGCCCACCCGTCTTGGAGTACGGCGCCACCTCCGCGGACACGAACACAATATTAAAGAGCGTCTTCGCGCGCTTGGTCGTGTCGGAATCGGCCAGGTCCTTGAGCATCTGCTCCTGCATCTCGTTGCGCTCGCTCGGCTGCGCGGAGAACGTCAGCGTGTTCTCGGCCGCCATCGACTCCACCGCGCCGCACCGCACCCCATCACCCCTACTAAACTGACCCGCGTCTACCTTCCGCACCGCCTGCAGCAACCCGGGCGCGATTGCGAGCCTTCTCAGCGCCAAAGCGCTCATGCGCGGCGATGCAAATTCTGCACCAATTCCCTCACACGCCCCGACCGCCACCCTCCTGCCGCAGCAGTTCATCAGCTGCACCGCCGCCATGGTCTCTCACTGCATCCGCTCCCTCCCTCCCCCCGCTGCCCCCAACACCCCTCAAACCCTCACACACATCAACTCCAAAATCCCAACCCCACCACCTCTCCACCCCCCACACCACCACACAAATCCATCACAATGCCACCAAACACACAACAAAAACCCCCCTCGCCGCTTCAAACTAAAAAACCCAGCCGCCAAACCACCCAAACTTCACACACCTAACTCAACAATCAAACAAACGCACATGATCACCAACCCAAATCACAAAAAGCTCAAACAATCACAGCTTTCTACCAACCTGGAAACCACAATCGTCGCGACGCTCCCTCTCGAAGTCCGCTCCAGAATCACCAAACAAACATCACATCCCTGAGGCAGAATCCTACCGTCTCGTTCTAGATTCAATGCCGCAGCTTCATCGCCCTCGGTTGGTGGCGCGGGACGCGTCCTCGGGCCACCGATTGCAGCCTCGGTCTTATCGTCGCCAAGTTGCAAATGTGAGCGCGAGAGGAGAGGCGAGCGCGAGGCGTCGCTGCTGCCGCTCGTGCCCATGCAGCACCACGGAGCGGGAGGGAGGTACCTGGTTGGGTTTCGGGAGGTACCTGGTGAGCCGGGGGAGGTACCTGGCTGCGAGATTCCTACCGGGTGCCGGGTGGTACCCAGTGGGACAGGTGGCGGGGAGTTAGGGCCGCCGTTGGAGATACTTTGCCGGGGGCCACGGTCCCCGTGAAAGAGCCCGGGCCGGGCTGGGCTGGGTTTTGGGTGGGACCCATTCCGCCCGGGCCCGTCAATGGTATTTTTGGGAGGGAGGTTCACCGAACACTGAATATAGTGTGGGTTCATAATTGATGTGGATCACCCACACTACTTTTCATCATGTCAAAATTTGATTGGCTATTCATTTTCAAGCAAGTGCGTGTCAGTCGCTGATTGGATGTACATTTCCAATTAGTGTAGAAACTCGAACTACTCTAGTCCACACTATATTCAGTGTTTGGTGTAGCACTTCTCTTAAATATGACATTTAGTGTATCCGCACTAATCTCTCTATATGATAAAAGGCCTACGGGTATCACCTAGGTATCACGCCATAGGATGCGGCGACATGTGGTATTTACTTTTATCATATTTAATTTTAATTTTACTTTTACGATTACAATTGTAGTTACCTTACCTATACTTTCCTAAACCGTTGGGGATAACAGGTCGGTATACTAGTCTACTACATATAATAAAAGACGAAGGGTCAATACCTAGTTGGTACCTAGGCAATTTGTTGTGCCATGTGGCAATATTCGGCCTACCTCAATATTGGCCTTTCTTGACATGTGGCAATAGCTAGGAACGATAAAATCTTACAGGTATACCTAGGTACCATGTCATAAGAGGTGGCAATATGTGGCATTTACTTTTAGTTTTGCAATTTTAGTCACTTGACCTAAACTTACACTATCCATTGGGATCAACATGTCAATATACTAGTCTACTACATATAATAAAAGAGGAGGGACCAATTCCCGATTGGTATCCATGCAATCCGTTGCCCCATGTGGTAATACCCGGCATACCCCAATATTGGCCTTTCTTGACACATGGCAATAGCTAGGTGAAAGAGGAAGGGACATACTTGGTGATGGAAACTAGGGATACCTAGGTGATACCTGCCATAGGAGGCAACAACATGTGGCATCCCCTTTTACTACTTTTTCTATCTCTTTTACAATTTTAGTTACTTCACCTAAACTTACACTACCCGTTGGGAACAACGGGTCGGTATACTAGTTGGTTTACATATGCTATAAGTTTTCACTTGATGAATATTTTTACCAACTATGTCTACAATGATACACCTCTTTAAATAGCTCTAGCAGTTGTGGTCTTGGTACAAAATCTTTGTCCAAATTTTTTTAATAGCACTTCAATATCATGTAGTGTAGATACACTAAATGTCATATTTAGTGTTCTGCTTTTAGGTCAATTCTTTATATGTGTTTTAGGTTCATGTTGTAAGACATTCAAGTTTCTTATCATATACTCTGCTGTAGTGGATCCACATGCTTGGCCTAAGGAAAGGGTTGAAAACAAAATGTCAAGCTGAAATTCATGTCTATTTGAAGACTTTGGGTATAAAAGTAAAGCCATTAGGTAGAAGAAAGTAACATGAATTCCATGGATCAAGCGTTTCTTGGAGATAGTGCAACCAAATATGCCACAAGGACCTAAATGCCACAAGGACTACACAACTTGATACCCTTAACTCCTAAAGGACCAAGTGTAACTACAGGGCACAACTTTCATGTATAAATCTTTCAATTCTTTCGGTCAAAATTCGCAAAATTTTTACCACTTCATCTTTTATAAGGTTAGAAGAAGAAACTATGATTACACTCTCAATTGGCAGTTTTTAATCAATGGAATAAGTATTCCTCTAAAATGACTTGGTCCTTTAGGGGTTAATTCCACATAATCATAACACTTGTTCTTCCATGAGCCAACTTGGGGCATATGAGACACTCTTGAAAGTTCTTGAAGTGGAGAAGTGAAAAGACTCGGTCTCACATGATTCCAATTTGTAAGAGAAAAGAATGAAGGAATCTCAAAGTGTTTTCTATTTCAAAAAATTAGGAAATGTTTAAACAATGCTAGTATTGTTAGGACCTAATTTTTACTAATTAAAACGCATGTTCACAAAATTTCATGACATTAGAGTGCACAAGTTTGAATTATAAATATATAGTTACTACAAGAAGACACTAAAAAAAATTCATAAACTTTGACTTTGTATATTATAAGATACATGTATTTGAAGGGTGCAATATATTTATTTTACCCTACGCAAACCAGGTCAACATACTCTCAGTGACCTAAAATATATTAATTTCCTACTACACTATGTTCTACCTTGAGTTAAGTCATTTCAAGTCAGAATACACAAGTTATGGAGGGGTGTAGGATAAGGGCAAAAATCCTACAATGTATACGAGTATAAAACATGGCCATTTCCTTAGATAGCAATTTTGTTTTTGGTAAACAAAAAGCATCACACGTTTTTTATGATAAAAAAATGGAAATCCTTAATTTCTTTGTATATTTAATTAATAACATTTGAGGGATGCTAAGAACTTTCCTTCAAACTATTGCACTATTTATCCCCAAGGATCTATGAGCCATCATTGGTATGTTCATATTATGTGCAGACAGAATGATTCATGAAATGGTTTTGAAACATCATAGATACATTCTTGTACGTAATATTCCGTACGCATCAGGTCAAGTTTATGTATGATATGTAGTGTTTGGTCAACTGTCTCGAAATTCTATTTAGGTGGAACATATTCAAAGTTGGTGATGCTCAAGTGCTGGCTATCACTTTTATCACTTTTTTATGTCAGTTTTTGTTTTTTCTTGTGGCTGATATGCTTGATTGCCAAGTTGTTCATAATAAATTTTAACCCCTAAAGGACAGAGCCTATGACCATGGCATTAATCCCAATTTCCACTCCGCTGTGTGCTCTATTTCTTCATTAAATGTAGGTGGAATTTTTTTAATTTTATTTTTCACAAATGAGAACACACGCCAATAAAATTGCAGGTTTTTTTTGGTAAAAAAATATATTTATTGTGATTGTTCAAAGAAGAAGTAAAGAAAATTCATGTCAAATATAAAGCACGCTTCAAATTTCTGAAAATTTCACTGGAGGTGTACAATACAATGTCAAAACTTGGGGTGTAGATGAAACTTTGTGTTCAGCTAAAATTAGGAAATTGGTCTACCATGGTTATAGGCCCAAAGTTTGAGTTGCAATAACTTATTCAACTTTATGTATTTCTCAAAATTTTGACTTTGAATGGAAACTAGACTTTATAAGCTTTGGTTCATTAGTTGGACTCAAATTTGAAAAGTATACATTGAATGACTTGAATTCAGATTCAGAGCAAAAGCTAGGAGTTTCTACGGTACACTACATTGAGATCCATGTCACAAAGATTTTTTTCTCTAGATATATCATGACTACCTCAATGAGGCAAGTTTCATGGGCATCTATTACTTACATATTCAATGAACTCTCCATAAAAGAATTGCATGGACAAAGATCATTCACATCGTTTATCATCCTCGTATTGACATCTGAGAAGCCAATTTCTAGCTCCTCGAACACTCCAACGATAACTCCTTCAGGATTGTGCCTTATGCTTTACCAAAACCACCTCAAAACTGCCACATTGAGATGAGATATTACTAGACTAATTCAATCAACCATTTGCTATTTTTAACTCTAGGATCTTCAAACTAACTACAATTAGAAGACACTCAAATAATTCTTATAAACTTTGACCGTGCGGATTGTTAAATGCATGCATTGAAAGAGTGCAAACTTGTTTTTTTCCTCCGTGCCTAGATAGGGCCAGCGTACTTTGACTCAAGATACTAGCATGTTTTTCCACTACACATTTTATATACTCAATATATCTATGTTCTACCTTGTGTTAAATCATTGCACACCCAAAATCACAAGGAATGGAGGTGTTTACAATAAGAAAAATGGACCTGCAACAACTTAGGACATAGAAAGTGGCCCTTTATAAAGAAAAACAATTTTATTTTTTAAATAGAGAAATAACGGTTGAATCTAAAATCCAAATGGTGGATAGAATTATTATGAGTTATTCTAACTATTTTTTTCAAATAAAAAATTAAAACCCTTAATTTCTATGCTTTAAGTGAAAACAATGAAGGTTGCCAAGAACTTTCCTTCACTACTATTTGCCTCCAAAAAATGCAAATTGTCAATTCTACAGTGCTACTATTCATTTTTGTAGTACCTTGCCCCACTGCCAAAAGAGTGGAATTTTTTGTACTTGAAGCACCATAATTTTTTCCTTGTAAGTCCAAAAAAAAAGGATTCACCGCAAAGATAATCCGTATTTCTATTCTCACTAAAAATTTCAAAAATGGATTTTTAGGAACATGCCCAAAACTGATTCATACCCCACATGTACAAATGGTCCCTTAGGAATTAATGTCACTTTGGTGGTAGCATGTCTGCCACAAGAATGTTTTCCATAATATATATATTAATGTCTGCCATAAAAATGTAGGTCATAATATATTTTAATGTCATTTGGTAGGTTGCATCAATCAATTATATTATGTTGTTTGAACATGTATACAAGAGCATCCATTCTTTAACTTCTAATCCATAATATTTCTAGATATCGTGAGAAGAGGCGCGATGGCTCTGCCTTCACCTAACCTACCCCCTCTTAGTGACTTCTTCATCCGCTTATTGATTCGGCCACCGACGACATTCCTACCTGGATACGTACAATTGTTATAGCGACATCACCTTGGCGATAGTCTTCTTAATGTTATTTGGTCCTAGTTGATCAAAGGGGTTCTTTATCTGCCAGGGGGGGGCACTTGAGGGTGTCTTGAACATAGTTGTGTTTGTCTATGTTTTTTGGCTTGTTTTTATGTTGGTGGTGACTACCAATCTATTGTGTTTAACGATCTTCTTTTACACGACAGTATGGCCCACCTCGATTGACCGAGGTTGTGCATTTGTACACTTTGAATTAGGTTTTTTCTTTGAAGACTACTCCAGAAAGTACATCGATCTTGTGGTTGCGTAGCCCTACGGAGTTCCCAACATTGCATAACACAATTTTGGATTGAATGTGTCCACTTTGGCCCATCTTATCATTAAAGGGTTAATTAACCAATGATTTACTTACTTTGATACTTAATATTGATTATATTTTTATATGCAATATCAATATCAAGGTAGAAAAAAAAGCTTCATCCATAAACTCTATTGTCAGTCCTATAAACACAAAACCATACAAAATGGGGTCTCTGATGTATCCTATGACAATGTCAAATTTGTACCAAAAAAGTTCACAACAACTTTCTCTAAATTCTTGAAGATATTTCCTTCTAAGCATTAAATTTTTTAATTAAGATACATTGTTCTAAAAAATAAAAATGTTAATTTCAATATTCCCTTCTAAACTTAATTTTTAAAACAAAATTAAGATCGAGGCACCCAATTCCGATCACTTAAGCTAGTTGGAGACTCAAATGATATTGTATGCCAAAAACATTTATGTAAAAAATATGCCAAATTAGAAATGAAACTCAACAAATATTTTTAAAAATTTAATCTCAAAGATTTGGAATTGATACAAAAATTACAAACCTAAAAACCACCAGAGCCCATAATCAAACTCTAGAATAGGTAAGATTTGGTTTCCTCCTTCATCCAATCCCAACAAGTGAGTGAGAAAAAGAGAGAAGACATGCCATGGATAACCAACTCATGGGGGTTACCCATTGCAGATCGAACTTTGTTCAACTTTCAAGGCAAGGCCACCAATGAGAGTTCATGGAGCAACCCAAAATTGCACACTTCATAACCCAATGCTGATAATGACTGGGGTTTTCACATTTTAAGTTTATCAGTTTGTGGGTCCATTCATGCACCATTCCATGCATTTACCATTTTCATGCACCATGTCATGCAAACTTTACTGATCAGTATTGGGTGGCCAATCGGAATTGGGTGCCTCTACCTTACAAGAAACTTAAACTACTATAAACATGATGGTATCAGGGCTCCAATCTAAGCAAGATTAAGGTTTCCAAAATCTAGAAAATATTTAACCAGGTGCCAAAACTGGAAAGGGCCCAAAATAAGATCATTAAGAAACCAACATCTACCTATGGTTACAAAAGGATGGAACTTCCATTCACATTGTTATGTGCACGACACTAAATTCAATAGTATCTGATATAAAACAATAATACTTGGGATACGACTAAAAACAATGACACAACTAAAACATTCGAGGATCTAACTCTTCACGAGACAAAAACAAAAGAAAAACAATCAAATTTGGTATCAAAACTAAAAACAATCAAACAATCAAACAATCAAAGGAGCGGAGAATCATTTAAAACCAATGCTGAAACACAAATACTGATTGATCTGCACCAAATTCAGGATCACCACGAACAGAGTTACAAAGTACCACCTTCCACTCTCACGACACAAAGATCTACAATTATCCTTATAATTGAAACCTTGCAATATGAATTTCTACATGGAAAAAAGAAGAAAATAAAAAAGTCCTGAGAGGCAACAACCTTCAGGTCCTAAAACAGCAAATGTTCTGGACAACCAACCACTGATTCTTCTAGCAAAGATCAGAGCTGTGACACACATAGAGGCCTTGAAAGAGAAAATAGATCAGCTAAAACACCAAAATTTGACATCTGATACACCTATAGCCTAAACTGTCCAAAATGCAGCCCATGTATCTGTACAAATTCCCACATTGTCATCTATACCGAGAAGACTCTAGCAGCATATTCAACCACAACAAACGGAACCTCTCCTCTTTCAACAACCACTCCGAGCGAGAAATCATGACCAACCCTATTACTGAGCGCAAATCAACTGAAAAGCAACAATTCCTTGACCCCTCCCTAACTTTCGATCTCACTCTTGCTGCAAATGGGTGTCAGTATCTACGTTACTCTCATCATTTGCAAGACGTCAACAAGGAATGGACCACATGGATGACAAGTCTCAAATTAGCTTGCTCTCCAGGAACAGTTGTCTGTTGCACTTGGCGGTGAAGATTCTGGTACAGTTGTTGCAGGAAAGGTCGCATGTGAGGAGCCAATAAGGGATCATCAGGATTCAACGCTAGCGCTGCCTCGCGGATCCAGGAAAGCTTCCGAGCTGTGTCTTTTTCAAGATCACAACCCAGTTGCTGTACCAAAGACAGCAGCACTCCCTGGCTCAGCGGCAGTGGCACTGTGCTGAAAAGGTGAGCCTGGTCCATCTGCCAAGTTACAACACAGATTAGTTGAGTATGCGATGATCTAACCTATCCCCTGTGAGAACAGTGAAAGCACAGAGTATGTACCTGCGTACAAAGCCAGGAGACGACAGCTACATCACTGAGAGAGAGCGCTTTGTTAAAGGCCTCTTCAAGCTTGCCCTCCTTCAAAAACCTCGAGAGCTCGATGGTGGGGTCCAAGGATTCCTCAAGATGCTGGAGAGAAAGGACCTGTCGAAAATGATTTTTGTGTCAGAAGCAAAACTCCACCCCATTTCTACGCCAAGTCTAGATAAGCCTACTCATTTTGAGAGTTTGGTCATTACATGGATGCGGACCTGGTCAGGAAGGCCACCGTTGAGCTGGTTGGTAACTGGTAGAGTGCGGGCAGCGTTTGCACTCGCATTTTCTGCAATTGTCAGCAGCTTCTTCTGCCCATCTGCTAGCTCGCCCTTCAAGGAGTCTGCAAGCTTAGTTGCAGATTGCACTGTGTCCTGCACAGCAAAAAATAAGCAACAACTATGTTATTCCAAAAACTTCGATACAATAATTGCAACTGGAATATTTAATACGATCAACGAATCAAAATTGGAATCGAGCTAAAGAATACGAGGGCAAACCTTCAGTGTGGAGGCAAGGTCTGAGTGCGAGCTCAGGAGTTGTTCCTGAGCATGTTGAGTATACTCAGACATGCCATGCTGGAAAGACGACTCAACGTGGTCAAACATTGTTCGACATGTCCGCTCAAAAGCTGGGAGTACAGTGCTTTCAAAGCATGTGCGCAACGCTTCCTGCAGCGACACACAAGTACACCGCCATATTGTGAATCCACTGACAACAGTCGGAACAAAACCACTAAAACTACCAGAGAAAAATTAAATGGTTCAACACTGCAAAGATGAACCGTTCAATCACCTGCAAGACTTGCCGACCAATAGTTTGGAACTGAGTCTGTATCTGCCGGGTCACAGTTCCCTCTAACTTCGCACCCACCGACTTTTCCAGTTGAGGCAACATTTTCTCGGTGAAACCCTGCAGTACGGAAACCCAACCACCACCCAGACATTTCAGAATGAGCTGCACGGTCCAAGCTTAATCATGAATCATCAAACTGTTCTAGCTATAATAAGAACATCTTATCACAATATCGTTCTGCCAGTAGGAACATGCACTTTCCAGGAACAATCAATGTGATGTGCAAAAAGGTAAACATCGAGATAAAGTACTGCAGATGCCGACGAATTTCTCCACACAATAAGCAACCATAATCAGGTTTCACCTATAGCTACCTGGAACGACTCAGCCACCGTTGTTGAAACCGCTTTGTGAAGGGGAGGAAGAACGGCCTGAGCAACAACTGGACCAATAGCGGCAAATTCCTTCTTGAATCCCCGCTCCAAAGCAACTGGCATGTCCTTGCTCACAAAATTAGTGAGCAGCATCGTAACCTGCTGGACTCTCTCACGCTCTTGCTTTTCTCTCCGTGCATTTTCTTCTGCCAACCGCGCCCACATTGCATCTACGTGTGCTTTCAGAACCTTCTCCATCCGTTGCCCAAGGGCACCTGAAATCAAGATCCAACATTCACATATTCAAACAACAATTTCTCAATGTGAATTTCTGAAATCTGCCAAGATTCAATCGGTTGCAAGCCTTACCAATCACACCGACTGATGAATACAATCTAAATTGTTCTATACGAGCAAAGAGTGGGTACCTTCCATCCGTTTCCCTTCCTTGACGACAGGCACAGCCACCATAACAGTCATCTGCTTCTGTATCTCCTTCTGCATTAATACCAACTGCAAGAAGCCCAGAACACAACTTGTCAGCAATGGTCAACCTTAATCATTCTATAACAGATGCAGTATTTCTGATGATTATAACTCACATGAAAATCAACAAAAAGTAAATACCTGGTTCAACGACTCTTGCATTGAAGCCACCTGGGCAAGAAACGCAGGGTCAATTGGAGCAGGAGCAGGAGCAGGAGCAGGTGTTGATGTCGACATTGAAACTGGGTTCACAGCATGGCTTGTTTCACCTTCTGGTTTGGACCCAGCCGTCGACATGTTGGCCAAAGAGGATAATCCAGAGCCGGAGCCAATCCCACCGACATTTGTCTTATTCTTGTTCTTCCTGCCCTTCGCAATCGCTGCCTGAGGGGGAGGCAAAGGCAACTCGCCACTTGAATCTCTAAAAGTAAGGTCTCGTAGCTTGTCACCGACTTCATCAGCAGCAGCCAGGGGTCTGTCTTTGTCTCCTGTAATTTCACCCTCTTCAACCTGTGAGTTCTCTCCCGAGTACCGATCAGGTAGATATCCAGAAGCGGCCATGATATCCTGGGGCACTGTCGGCTCTTTGTCCACATAATCGTTGCCGATTTGAGTTGTCTCTAGAGACTCTAACAAAGAGGACACTGAGACCTCCTTACCATCCTCACCAACCAATATTTCCGTCTCCACTACCTCTTTCTCCATAACAACGCTGGCATCGACGGCAGTGAACCCCTCAGCAGGTTTGGGAGCCGATGTTTTTCCATCCTTGGCGCTCTGTTCTTGTGGAAGGGAAGCACCATAGGCTTCTGAATGCTTAGAACCGGCTGCGAGGTTCATAAGTTCCGAAGGAGTTATCAAATGCAGACCCTGATGATGCCCACCTTGCGGTCCCAAGTTGGAAGACTTAGTGTCCACAGACGCGTCCTTCTCCTGCCTATCTGGAAGCTCTTCTGCAGAATTACTGCTCGAGGAGGATTGAGCCCTGTCCAGATTTGAAACATTCAGCGGAGGCATCAAAGAAGATACGTCACGTCTGATATCGGGAACGTCTTCTCCCTTCTGCTTCGAAGCATGATGGGTATCAGGAAACCTTGTTGGACTCCTTGAGCGCGACCGTCGTGAAGTGGGTGGCTTTGTGTTGCCGGATGCAAGACTCTCTGATTTACTGGAGATTTGCGCCAGAAGCTCTGCACTTGACGAGAAGCTAGTCTTGCTAGTTTCATTGCTCTGTACCTTCGGGGGAGCTTGCAAAAAGGTAGCGAAGTCCATTGCAATGCTCTTCTCCACATGATGAGTAGTTGCGACCTCCACACGCCCAACTTCAACTGGACTTCCAAAGGCAGAAGAGACAGCTGGGGTCCTTGCAGGAACACTGACGTTGGAAATTGTGGAAGTACCCGTGCTCATACCGGATGTAGGTCCAGGCCCCATATCTATTAAATCCGGAACAGCAGAATCGTGTGGGCGTTCGGGAGTTCCAGGAGCCTCTGAAACAGTTTCGTCCACAGGAGGCAAACACTGCGAAACATCTAACCCATATTGCTGAATCGCCTGTGTTTGGACGCAATAAATCTGGACTTTGCCTTCTCCAGCCTCCGTGACAGTATCTTCTGTAACTGTCAAGCTAAGAATTGGCATCGTCACAGAAAACTCCGCCAGATAGTTCATCCGTGCCGCAGCTGGATTATGACCAAACTCAACATGAACTGCATATATGGCATTCTTCTTGGCATTCGCCAATAATATCAGGCTAGCACGAGATGCTACTACAAGTTGATTGAAAATAGCATTCTCATACTTGCCATCAGGAGCTTCTGAGCTCTGAAACTCCAGTGTTTGTATACAGCGCCACGTTCCTGCACCTGATTTTGAGGGTGATTCCTCTGAACCACTTGTAGGTGCCCAGAGTTTCAGCTCTCTATTCAATGGGCCCTAGAACACATACAACCGAAGATTTTCAGCAACATCAGCACATTCATCAGATGCAAAACATCTGATACAAACATTTGTATTCGTCAATATGAAGACAGTCGCAACTAATGATATCTTGGTGGGAAGGAAGAGATAAAAATAAAGAATTGCAGGCATACCGCAGTGAGAAGGACGTGATGGTCAGGGCGCCGTGGTGCTGACAAAAAGGCCACTGCAGCCACAGCCTCTCCGCCATGAGGCATAATACTCAACAATGGGCTTCTACTGCTATCGCCCCATATGCGCATCTGAACAAAAACATCCAGATCACACAGATCGTCAATGATACAGGTGTTCTAAAAAACAACTCCTGACTCGAGAATCGCCCTAAAGTATAACACAGAGCCTGTAGTGAAGTAGCAGAAGGCTGCATACCGTGCCATCTTGTGAGGCTGATGCCACCCTGAAGGTAGAGAAAAAGGGCACTGCCAAATCATTGACAGTGCCGTTGTGTGCACCGACTACATGTACTCCTTCTAGCGGGTTGTCCACCTGACATTTAAGAGGTTGGTCGGCCAAAAACCCTCCTTGAGGTGCAGCCTGCTGTACCTTAACTACATCAATGCTAAGAACCAAGTTCCCAATCGCTACCTCCAACACATCCTGCATCAAATATAAGTCATTTCACCGTCAGCAAATCTCCGGCAACACAAAAGATTAAATTAAAACTATAATGCCAGAGTCAATGAGCAAGCGACACAGCAATGAAAACACGGTGAAGCCCATAAGCACACAGTAACAGCTCTCATTGAAAGAAAAACCTGAAATTCACCTGCGATTGGAGATTCCAGCACACACGTGGATGACATGAGTCCCAGTCACCAAAAACTTGTATGGCCAGCAATATTTGCTCTGTAATGAGCGTCTTGCCATTCTCAGGAGACGGTCCCTCACAAATTCTCCGCACATAAATGCGTCCATCTACACTTGCACTGCAATATCCAAAAACATCGGTTAGAATGTAGCCATAAACTTAAGACTATCAAATATTAGATGAAACTATTCCCCAAAACCCAGTGTTATTGCGACCAGTTGCAAGACTCTAAACTGTGAAATCTTTTTCTTTGCTTTTCTTACTCTTTCAACAGGATCCTCACTACTGAAATCGACTTAACAATCTAACCTCGGCAATTGATCATATACAGATCCCGGAAAGAGTTTACAACTCCTCAATATACACGCAGAAAAGGTACAAAAGAGGGACAGTAGGTACCTAGCAAGAAGGTGCTGGTCTTCCGACAAAAACACCATGTCCGTGACCCTCTGCAATCATAAAAATCATATACACAAAGTGTTAAAATACTTGAAAATCCTTGAAGATTGTAGCAAACGTAGAATATACACGTAGAAAAGCTAGAGTTGCTTTGAAAACGTTACCTGCGTGTGACCTCGAAGCAGCGCTCTCAACGCGGTGTTGATGTTGAGAATGCGGATCGTGCCCTGCCGCAACCCGTAACATATATACCTCTTGTTTACAGCGATCTGCCTCCCTACGACTAGAAGCGGATCTGATCCATACACTGTAATAGGACTAACTTCGAGCTGCGGCTGTGCTTCTCCAGGTTTACGAACATCCACATCGTAAACCACATGATCACCCCAAAGATGCCGGCCCCGGGGTTGCTTCCCACTTGATACTCTAGCAGAAGCCGTGGAAGTCACTGGCGCAACTGGAGCTGGCGGAGCAGTGGGCAACGCTGGCGCCAGAGCAGGAGGAGGGATGGACACATCCTGGTTAAGTCCCTGAGAGGACCGGGGCCGCTCAGTAGCACCATCGTCACTGCCCGGTGCTTCAGCTCCAATATTTGTTGTTAAAAGTGCCATAAGGCGGGCGCCATCCAAAGGAGAGGTTGATGCCTGGTTTGGGCCGCCACTGCCTTGTGTCGTCAAAGGAAGAGATGAAAGAGGAGGGTTAGGATGTTGCACGTCGTTCGGAGGGAACTGCTGCTGCGGCTGCTGCGGCTGCTGCTGCTGGTTGTATGGGGCAGTGGTGTAGCTTGGTGGCCGCAGTCCATGCTCCTGCTGGTAGTGCATGTAAGGGTGAAAAACTTGAGGCTGCCCTGGTTGCTGAGTACTATACTGAAAGTTTTGAGGGGGCATGCTTGAGAAGGAACCAGGATTCGAGGGAAAAGATCCTGGATTCTGAGGAAATTGACTAGGAGGGTAAGGAGGATGAGAGGCGTATGTAGGAGGAGGAGGGTATGGGCTTGGAGGTGCCTTGTTGAAGAAATTGTGGATGTCAAACCCTCCTGACGGTCCAGTGGCGCCCATTATGTTTCTGTTCCACTACTACCCTTGATGTTTCGCTTCTGCAGTGTTCACAAACCCCATCGGATCAAAATCACAACAGGCCCCTCGGTTGAAAAAATTACCGACAAACCTCCAACCATAATAATTTCTTCCAATTCATGCCCTAGCACACCAAAAAACATACTAATCCCCCATTCACTCATCTCAAGGTGTAATCTCGAACCGTACTGACCTGACACATGCTACAGAAAAGTACAAGCTTCTCTGATTTCTAACAGCCAGACGATGTGACGAGAAAGAGAGCCTGCTAGCGAAGAAACAATCAAGTTAATCCTCACAAACACACCAAAAGCCTCAAAATTAGGAGCTAAGCCATAACACGCCCTCACGTCAAACACACAACACACCAACATCCAAACAACCAATACCCTAAGTGCACACGAAGAACAACGAAACCACAGACCATAGGCGCAATGAATCAGGCGGGAACAATCCAAACCCTAGCACATCCAAACCAGCCGCGAAAACCAACGCCCGTCCTCGAAACCCCAGCCACCCCATTCCCGCGCACCAAAACAAGCAAACTCACGCCCCGCCGCCCGCCCTAAACCCCGAACTCGAAATTCACACCATACCCCAGAAAAATCCGAAACCCCAAAAATGCCCCGGGTCCCTCCATGTCACGTACCAGGATCACACCATCCAAGCAAGAGGCAACTGACGATGATGCGACGGTCGACGGCGAGGGCGGAGACGGTCGCGGGGGTAATCTCTCCACACACACTCAAAGCTCGCAGGCAAATAACGCAACGACGGCTCTTGCTTCCTTCTTCTTCTTCTTCTTCTTCTTCTTCTTCTTCGCTGCGACCTCCGGATGAGAAGTCTTTCCTACGCCGGCGTCCGCGGGATGGCGGCGTCCTCTCGGGGCGCTTTGCGATGAATGGCGTCGATGCTTGCTCTCGCTCACTCTCTATCTCTTTCGCTCTGTCTCTGGCGAGATTTGCAAGCTCGGGCTCCGCGCTCAAGTTGAGTGTGCTCTCGGGCTCGGAGCCCCTCGCCCCTCCCTCCAGGAACTTTACGCCCCGCTCATGTCCGGGAGATACTAAGGCTATACACGGGTCATACTCGTCTCATTATCCGGCTGTACCCTCACGGCTCTCGAGAGTTAGACGGATCGGGTCGCGTCGGGTCGGGTCGGGTCGGGTTGGGAACTTGGGATGGGGCGAGACTGGGCCCTGCCTGGACGAATCTCGGGCGCGGGTTGGGTGGGGTAATTTCAGTGAGGCCCGGCCCGCGCCACTGTCTGTAGTGGGTTGATGCTTGTTGTCGGGGGCGGGGTAATTTCAGTGAGGAATTACATTTCACGGGCATAAGGTTAATTACTGGTTGTACTTGGGTCCAAAATGTATTATTGGGGAGTAAATTAGGAACGGGGAAAAATAACAAGGGCTTTATCGTCAATTACTAAGCAGGCGTTTATGGCCGTGGACATGGACCCCCTTCAGTTTGTCGGGCTGAACCCATATGGTCACCCGGGTCCCAATCTGGGATTCTAGGGACTAGGATGGCATGTGCGCCTTCTTTGGTCCAAAACGTGATAGTGGGGAGTAAACTAAGAAAGGGAAAAAATGACAAGGGCTTATCAGAAACAATAACATGTGAACCTTATCACATTTTCCCCTTGTTTGATGCTTAATTTTAGTTAAATTTGATGAACAATGGAAGTAGAATTATGGGAACAACACAAGTATGCCCTAGATTTGTCACCATCACAAACTAGAGAAGGTACATCATTGTTATGGATGGGCCCAGGTTTGGAAAGAATATAGTTGTGTTGGAGGCTGGTACGGGTTGGGGGCCATTGTGAGAGGGTAGCGTGTGTGCTGGGAGTTGAATACTTTCACTTGTGTGGAAAGACTGGAGCAATTGTTAGACAACATAGGATCCTGTCGGTCGGTTTTGTGAAGCTGATTGGGTTGTTTACGTTGGACTTGTGGACTTGGATGGTTTTTACCATTAAACGTCCGTCGGGAACAGTACATTCAGGCACGTATTTTACTCTGTAGAATACATATTAAGTTTAGCAAGACTTACATTTTTGGATTGAAGATTCTTCAACCAACTCTTTTGTTTGGAGGTTATTTCAATATCTCAACCTTATCGTGTTCAAATACGACACCATACATGTAGGATATTGTGGCTACCAGTGGACCTTCTATTGTTGAAAGATTAATGTTGATTTTGGGAACATAATGTGTTTATTTACTCCTCGAGGATTTCATTATTTGAATTTGTAGATTTTGATATTCGAAATTATGGACTTTCAAGGGCTAATTTCTGTGTTTGACTAAAAAAGGTCATTTGCCCGGCAAGGAATTTCGACAATTGGAGAAGGTTCTATGATGTTGACTATAATCACAAATTTCTAATTGTAGCCTGTCCACGAAGACTTAGACCAATTTTCACCAAAAAAAAAATAGTCTCAAACTCTTGTCTTGAGAGGAGGATATAGACAACAATTTAGAAGTGTTAAAGTCTCAGTGATAAAATGATAAAAGTCCTGAGGTGGCTTTTGACAAATTTTGGGCACACTCCCATGGTTGCAATTTATATTGAGAATTTCCAAATTTTTGTACAAAGATGCAAGGAGTCAAGAGGTACATGACCAAAAATGAAGCCCAGCATCTACGAATTCCTGGAATTAAATTCAAAATTTACACGTAAGATGAAGAATTAACTATACTAATTTTGATGCACACTGTTTTTGAATCCACAGCCTTTAGTGTCGCATTTGTGTGTGCTTCCACTTCTCTGAATTTAGAACGGCTACTGGATCCGAAATCAACACATATAGTTCATTCTCGCATCCTAAATCTAGTAAATTTGAAGATAGTGTCGGGTTTGAAGGCGTGTCGGATTTGAAGGCAGTGTCGGGTTTGAAGACAGTGTCGGATTTGCATGCTTTCGACCAAAACAGAGCAGAGCGGGAAAGAGCTGCGTCGCAGTCGAGAACCTCCGAATTCGCTCAGCATTTGCTCCTCCTCCGCGAAGCTGATGCGCAATTCGCCACCTTTTTGCTGTGTCAAGTCACCTTGCGAGTCCGGGGACAACAGATTGCGCGTCATTAGAGACAAGTCCCGGAAAATATAGAGCGCATTTGCGAATTCGCATCGGTGAGTTTACGATCAATCTCTCTCGTTGCATTAACACAGAAAATTCACTAATGCTCCTGCATTCTTCCTCGTTTCTGCGGTGGAGCGGTTGCTGCTATGTTTGAGATCGTTTTGCACTGGTTTCTTGATTACAGCATAAAATTTCTTGATACTGTATCATTTTATTGATACCGGGACGATATTTCTCTGTAATTTTTGCTGTGCTTGTGGTTGAAGGCGGATGAAAGGCTACAGAAGTTTTTGATTGATGATATTCGGTGTAGATTTTGCAGATTTGCTGTTGTGATAGATTAGGGTTCGGGTTTAGGGTTTAGGGTTTAAGGTTTCAGGTTCGATGTTTTGAGTTTTGTAATTTGCGTTCCGTTTTTGCAGGTGTGGATTGGCTAGGTTGCGATTTGGATAGAGAACTGGAGGGTTGGTTAGGTTTTGAATGGTGCAATTATGGCGTTTCGGTACTTGAAGGTGCTGGCGCGGACTGCTGCTGGTTTACGAAGCGGAGGGCGCATTCTAAATCCTTTGGAACGTCTTCCGGCGTCACATTTGAGTAATGTGCGTTTTCAGGGTCGATGTCATGTGGTGGAAGGAGTTTGGCATTCCAGGATTACGGTGAGAGCAGCGTCAAATGATGCGTTGGATATCGTGAGGTACTTGGAAGGAGCCGAGGAGGAGGAGGATGAGGAGGATGAGGAGGGGAGCGAGGAGGTGCCGGTGGTGGAAAACGTTGAAGAATTCGAGAGGTTTAGTGATTCAGACGAAGAGGAGATCGCGAGAGTGAAGCCGCACTCTGACGGCATGTACCGCAAGGTCATCGACTCGATAGCGAATCCGGAAGCGTTAGCGGCTGCTTTCGAAAGCATAAAACAGAAGTATGGCAAAATAATCTTCCGGTCTCACGAACGGATCGACTGGCGATGGTGTGAGCAGACTGCGGATGAGTTACGTGCCGGGACGTATGCGTTTCGGCCTGTCAGACATGTGAACGTGCCTGTTCTGGGACAAGGCGAGAGGATGAGGTCGGTGCGCGTTGTGAGCCCCAAGGATCAGATCATTTTGGAGGCTTTCAGGGCGGCTCTGGAGAAGATATATGCGCCATTACTGTCTCCTTATGTACACAGCTGCAAGCACAGCGCACTCGAGCAGGTGAAGTACGGTTGGCGAGGGACCTCATGGTTTCTGGAGTTTTCTGTGGAGAGGAGCTACGACGAGACGAATCAGAAGCGGCTCAAGAACATCGTCTCGGATAAGATCCAGGATAAGCGGTTTCTGGACTCATTGTTTCAGATGTTCAATGCCGGGGTTATAGGATTGGAGAAGACGAATGTTGAGGAAGGTGGCATCCTGTCTTCCATTTTGTGCAACATTTATTATCAGAAGCTGGACGAGGAAATGGAGGCAATCAGGGAAGAGTGGAACACGGAAGCCAAGAACCGGAGTACCAACCCTGCTTACAAGAGGCTGATGGTGTTCGACAAGAAGACGCTAGCGAGATTGGGAGGCAATGCTGAACAGATGAGGCGCGAGAAGCAGCATCGCTTGGCACTGGCAAGGAAGATGGCAATCAGTCGCAAGAACTACAAGGACCCCAACTTCACGAGGGTTCAGTACGTGAGATTTGGTGATAACTTTCTCATAGGGCTTTCCGGGAGCAAGGCCACAGCCTCGAAGATCATGAGGCGGCTGACGACGTTTCTTCAGTCAAATCTTCAGCTTCAGTTGGACTCGGAGAAGACTCGTCTCAGTCACGCGGTTTCGGACAAGACCCTGTTCTTGGACGCTTACGTCCGTGTTCTCGACCCGAAGGAGTTGCCTGAGGTGAAGTCTTCGCTGACCAGGGCTCTGGCGAGGAAGAAAGAACAGACTATGAGAGTCAAGCAGCAGCTGGATGACCGTTGGACGAGGGAGTGCCGTAACGTGGTGCTTAAATGTTGGACCATTGCATTCGAGAAGTGGCGCCGTGAGTTTGGGAAGGACGGGGCCAAGAAGCGGACCTTCGAAACTGCGACGCAACAACTGTTGTCTATGCCTGAAGAGGAGAGCAAGCTCTGGCGACGACAAGCCCAGGATGTACTGCATGTTTTCGTCTCTGCAGCCCTGCGACAAGGTCTGTTTCCGAAGGAGGAAGTGGACAATTACTATCAACTTCTTGCTAGTCTGGAGAAGAGTCTGGCGAAGGCGCCGCAGCATGAATTTCACGATTTGGACGAGTAGCCTAATTTCCAATTGGTGGTCTCGTGGTTATTCTCGATCTATTTTTTCTAGCGTTGGCGTCAGCAAGGTCTTCAACGCACTGGTGAGTGATTCAGTATGGTCCTAATATTTGCTCAGGTCGGAGGTACTTCCGCTGGTAAATAGCATTACCAGGTTTTTTTTGTTGATCGTGTCTTCATGTGATTGATCTCTTGTTTAACGACATTCTCTTTCTGCCCAACCTCTTCACCAAGCTTACACATAATGTTGGGTAGTAAAGTAGAGCAGGATGCTCCATAATGCAGGGTAGTAAATCAGAGCAGGATGTTCCATAATGCAGGGCCACTTGAGCTTTGTACTTGTTTGTCCTTGCCACCTGAAATAGCGGTCATAATAGTTGAAGTGAGAGATACTTCACTGCCGTCCGTGTTATTCACAAAATGACAACAATCGCTTAGGATTCCTAACAGCAAATGTTGCTGTTGGTGATTGATGATGGGCGTATGCAGGGCGTTGTTGATACCAAGTTAAGGAGCCACTGTAAGAGTGTTGCGCGTTGCTCTGTTCAAGGGGGCTCATTTTTCCATAACTCTGACATGGTAAGCAGCACGGCCAGAACCTGCTATTATTATTGTCGTTTTGTGGTGAACACATTGTAACCAGATATGTTTAGAACCTTCAGCTACCAACTTTCTAAGTCATTGTTTAAAGCAAAGTAGTGTGGCGGTTACTTTTGCTTTGACTTAGCTGTAGATTTGCTCCACTGAGTACACTGAGTAGTATATTCTGATTGGCTGTGCAGCTTGCGATTTTTGCGTCATTGATTCGTCCGATTAGCACAGCTTTTCAACAACCCTCTGATTTTCAACCAAATGTAGTATCTTTTAATGGAAAAAGGCTTCTATCCAAACTTTGGCTTTGGCGAAACTCCGGGGGAAAGTGCGCTGCGCGAAGTTGGCGCGAAACTTTTCTTTCTTCCTGAATGTTGTTTGTGTTGTTCCGTGATTGCGTCCAGACGAGTCGCCGCTTTTCTCTCTTTTTCCTTTCTGCTGCAAATGTCTCGACACAATGTGGTGGCTCTTGCGTCGACGATGGTTTTTCTAATAGATTTTCCTTGGCCCAAGTTGTGATGGGAATTGGACGAGAGCTCGGAGAAAGTGAAAGTGGAGGGGAAGGAGGGAGGGGAAATTGCAGAGAAGGCGAAGAGGTGGAGAGAGGAATCGGCGTGGCTGTTTTAGAGAGCTCATGGAATCAGTGGATGGATGCAACAGGCTTCGAACATTGTACGTTTTATAATATCGTTTTGTGTTCTGAACAATATGTGATCAGTTGTATCACGTCAAAGAGAGAACACAACCGACTAAGTGAAAGTAATCCGCCAATGAATGACGAATATAGCCTTCCTGCAGAGCTGATGAATTTCCAAAACTAGAATGGCCCAAAATGCTACCCACATGATATGACTGGGAGACTTCTGAGTATCCTACTGAACAAGTTGTGTGGCTCCACTTTCATTCACTCTCTGAATGCTGATCCATTTTGACTGGTGTGTATCCACATTCGTCACAGGCACGTGGACCTGCGGCAAGGATCATAAATGACTGCACGAGCTCAGGATTCTGAGCCATCTCCAGCAGAACAAATTTAGACGCGCTCACCTCCTTGAAGTTGCGGAGGATGTACTGATGGCAAATGTCCTTAAACGACACAAATACGCTCATGCGGTAGAAGTCCCAGCAGTTCTCAGGCGACAGATTCCTGGGCAGAGCGTCAGCAAACACCGCACTGAGTCGTTCCATCACTTCGAACTTGACGGCCGCCTCATAGAGCTGCCGGAAGCGCCTGTCCACCGCCTCGCGGAGCTCCAGCATCGCAGGATTCATGCGCTCCTCACATGAGATGTAGATCAGGAGCACAAACAGCTGCAGAGTTTCAATGCTCATCTCTTTCACATCGACGGCGGAAGTCATGCCATAGTTGATCTTGAAGCTGAAGTCTGAGGACACTGTTGCTAAGACGCATTTGTGCGCTCGCATTGAGCCTCCTCGAGCTTGGAGGGTGATGTCGGCGTGAGTGCCTTCCATGAGCATCTGCACCAGTACCGGGTCCGAGCAACGTGATGTGACTGTAATCCTCGACCTCTCCATATTCTCCTCGGATAAGCCTGAGGCGAGGAACTTGGAAGGGTCCACGTTCAAGCTGGAACACGCCATAGCCCCTGATCCAGCTCTGCAACAAGAAGTAAATAAGACCTTGAACACAAAAACAATGTGGATAAAAAATTTCCATGCTCCATGAAACAAAGGTAACGTCGTCTCTTCGAGCCACTTCATTCCCGATCTCCTCAGGTAGACACTCCACAAAATCAATAGTTTCTACACGTTTTGCCAAATTCTGAGGTCTATCAGGGCTTGACATAATAAGTAGAATGAGCAGTTTGCTCTTGCTTATCAACAGTACTACGTAGAATTTGACTCGTGCTGATTGATGTGTACACAGATCCTTCCCTCCATGCACGTTCCTATGGACTCGCAATCTTGGAGCTGAATACATCAGACGGAAAAGCCTTACTACCTGAGACGCAGTTTTACTGACAAACGGGAGGCGCACGAAACGAACACAGAAAAACACCAAGAAAGTCAGAGATGAGGGGAGCAAGACCAAGCGTCCCTTGTAGCTAGAATTCTGCCAAGCTGCGTCAAATTGGAAGTGGAAATGAGGAGGCGGCCATCTTTCCTCAAAGCACAAAAAAGGGCTCAAGAGGAAGGAGAGAGCAGCCTTCTTTTCTGGCCTGATTTGATGGTAGCCTGATGTGATGCTAGCCTGATGTCGAGTGCGTGCCAGGCTTACAAGACGCGGTGCGAGTCGCCCACCCACGCCGTCGCCTCTTGGCGCGGTTTTTCTCCCCGTCAAGTTCAACGAGCGCCACTCCGCGCCCACTCTCTGCCCTCGTGTCTGATCGTGCGCCAGGGGCATTCATCACCCACTACAACGCTCTCCGAGTCTCAGATCTCGTAGCCACCTGTGACCTGAGTGCAAATGACACCACTTCGTTGTTGGTGATGCGCTGGTTCGAGAACAAGGTTTTAGACTGGTGAAGTTGTCGTGAGGCGCTTCTCTCGGGCGGACCTTCACCACGGGAAGTAAGACATCAGATCCGGCTCAGCATGGTTTGTGCAGCGGCGACTGTGGAAGTTGAGGAGCTCTTGGGGCTCTCGTCAGTCGATTCAGATTGACCTCTCAACGTCAAGCGCTGTAGATACATTGCCATTTTGGTTGATTGGTGGGAGAACTTATAAGATTCTACATGTGGGCCTAATTGTTTTTTTATTAAACTCCTTCTACAAGGAAATTTTCGGAACGCTAAACTTTCAAGGAGGTACGACACTAAACAGTGCCAAACCTAAGCTCAGATTTATTTTGAAGTCAAACGTAATAATAAAAAGTTAGGCCCTCATGTAGAATCTTGTTAGCTTCCTCCACCAACCAACAAAAGCAAAAATAAAAAAACAAATCCCGTTTATAGTGATTTTATTCTGAGTATCCTACTGAACAAGTTGTATGGCTCCACTTTCATTCACTTTCTGAATGCTCCTGATCCATTTTCACTGGTGTGCATCCACACTTGTCACAGGCACGGGGAGTTGCGGCAAGGATCATGAATGACTGCACCAGCTCAGGATTCCGGTTCATCTCCACCACGACCCGTTTAGACGCGATCACCTTCCTGAAATTGCAGAGGATGTACTGATGGCAAACATCCTTCAACAATACAAACGTGCTCATGCGGTAGAAATACCAGCAGTTCTCCGGCGACAGATTCCTGGGCAGAGCGTCAGCAAACACCGCACTCAGCCGCTTCATCACTTCGTACTTCATGGCCATCTCATAGAGCGGCCGGAAGCGCCTGTCCACCGCCTCGCGGAGCTCCAGCATCGCAGGGTTCATGCGCTCCTCACATGAGATGTAGATCAGGAGCACAAACAGCTGCAGAGTTTCAATATCTGTGATGGAGTCCACGGCGTAAATCAGGTGCTCTCTCTTGCCGTTGTTGAACATGAAGGCGAACGCTGAGGACACTGTTGCTAAGACGCACGTGTGCGCTTGAATTGAGCCTCCTCGAGCTACGAGGGTGATGTCGGCGAGAGTGCCTTTCATCAGCATCTGCACCAGTACCGGGTCCGAGCAACGTGTTGTGAGGGTGATTCTCGACTTCTCCATATTCTCCTCGGATAAGCCTGAGGCCAGGAACATGAAAAGGTCCACGTTCAAGCTGGAAGACGCCATAGCTCCACACGCACGGACTGAATGCCTGCCCCTGATCCAACCTGCAACAAGATAAGAATAAGACCCTGAACACAAAAGAATGTGCATGCGAAATCTTCATGTTACATGAAACAAACATAGATTAACCCCAACGTACCGTGCCTGTGACCGTGCCCAGAAATCAACAGGAAAACACCAAGAGAAGCAGAGTTGTGAGGAGCAACACCAACCGTCCCTTGCAGCTAGAACTCTGCCAAGCTGCATCAAGTTGGAAGTGGAAATGAGAAGCAGGCCAGAAGGGCTTAAGAAGATGAGAGAGCATTCATGAAGCCATGCCACCTGGAAGTTGGTAGGACTTAATTAGTGCGCCGGCGAGGATTACATCATTGATGATCATCGATTAGGCATTGATAATGCTGCCTTCGTTTGATAAAGATCACGAAGTTCTCAAGGTGTTGTCAACATCCATAGGAGCTTGGAATGTCCTTGCCGCTCTACAATGTGCCTTCTAGCTACTCCAGCTATCAGTCAAGGATATCATCTGCAATTGAACGATGTAGCGTAGTCTGAAATCTGAAGTGCGGACTTGGTTCTAATGACTTTCTCTGTACAGTGTTGGCAAAGTTTTGGTTTCTTTAGAAGGAGAGCTGCTGCCAGGGCATTGGAGGTATGTTTCGGATTGCAAGTTATATCTATTCCTCTTTGCTATATTTGAACAGGATCTACTTGTGGTGGCTACAAGAGCTCTTTGAAGGGCCTGATGCCCACATCATCGACGAGTGCAGTTACGTGGGCTATTTAATACCAATATAACGACACAACCGTGCTTATGCGGTAGAAATGCCAGCAGTTCTCAGGCGACAGATTCCTGGCCAGAGCGTCAGCAAACACCGCCATGAGCCGCTTCATCACCTGGCAGTCGTTGGCCGCAGCATAGAGACACCAGGAATAATGCATCGTTTCTAACGCTTACGGCTTTGCATCGTCTCGTGCAGCGGCGAGTGTGAAGTTGAGGAGCTCTTCGGGCTCTCGTCAGTCGATTCAGATTGTCCTCTCAATGCCAAGCGCTGTGGATACATTACCTTCACAGATCACTGTTGGGTTCCTGAACGCTGACTGCTCGACAGTATCATGTTCTGCACTAGAGTTGAGGTGCTCTTCACGCTTGTACGAGCCTCTTGTAAGTCGATCTGCGAGATCTCTCGGTGAAATCTCTTCACATGTCTCACAAATCTCACTTTCATTCTACCTTCACAACTCAGCTCTTACATTCTGCCTTCGCAAATCTCACAAATCTCTCTCACAGACCTGTATCTGACTTGTCTAATCTTGTTCTGTGATTTCGTTTCCGAGTTAGTCACAAGCAGCTCTAGAGACCTGGAACCAATACCACCACTTTGAAGCAAAATGGTTTCTTTTCCACATGACAGACTTTTGCATTGGAGTTTTCATTCCAGGGCAATGAGCTGCTGGTTCAAACTAAGAAACTGGAATCACGTATAAGCGAGCCAACATCTTAACTCATAAAATTTGGTGTAGATGATGTGTTTCAAAACTAGAATTGCCCAGAGTCCTACCTACATGATATCATCACTAGACTTCTGAGTATCCTACTGCACACATTGCGCAAGTTTTGTGGCTCCACTTTCATGGACTCTCTGGAAGCTCACACTGGTGTGTGTCCACATCTGTCACAGGGACGTGGACGTGCGGCAAGGATCATAAACGACTGCACGAGCTCAGGATTCCAATTCATCTCCACCTCAATACTTTCAGACGCGCTCACCTCCTTGAAATTGCGGAGGATGTACTCTCGGCAAATATCCCGCAACGACCAGTTCGTGCTCTTGCGGTACAGGTCCCAGCAGTTCCCAGGCGACAGATTCCTGGCCAGAGCGTCGGCAAACACCGCACTGAGCCGGTCGATCACCTGGCAGTCGTTGGCCGCATCATAGAGCGGCAGGAAGCGCCTGTCCACCGCCTCGCGGAGCTCCGGCATCGCAGGGCTCATGCGCTCCTCACATGAGAGGTAGATCAGGAGCAAAAACAGCTGCAGAGCTTCAACGTTCATAAAGTTGAAGTCGACGGCGGAAACCATGCGAAATTTGCACATGGAGGCGAATGCTGGGGACACTGTTGCTAGGACGCATCTGTGCGCTCGCACTGAACCTCCTCGAGCTTGGAAGGTGATGTCGGCGTGAGTGCCTTCCATGAGCATCTGCACTAGTACTGGGACTCGTGATGAGACGGTATTCATCGACGTCTCCATATCCTCCTCGAATAAGCCTGAGGCGAGGAACTTGGAAGGGTCCACGTTCAAGCTGGTAGGCACCATAGCTCCACACATTCTGACTAAATTCTTGCCCCTGATCCAGCTCTGCAACAAGAAGTGAACAATGTTAGAAGGTGAAAACTTGAAGTTAAACAGTCATCCAAATGGTTGAACTTCCTGTCTGTTGGACTTCAGTTGGTTGAGCTTCAAGTTAGCTACAGTACATATTGATCGTTGATGTGTCTTATGAAGTATCTTTTTGTATCAGCGATCGTCAGCGTAGCTAAGATGTAAGCATGCATGCTTAGTGAAGACGTAGGAAGTTGATAACTAGATCAGAGAGTACATGATGTACAGTTGCAACTTTGCTGCATATGAATAAAGCTTCATTCACAGATCATAGAATTTAATAAACAAGACTTACTACATGAAACAAACGTCGTATCATCTCTTCGAGCCACCGTCGTTCCCAATCTCATTATGTAGACACTCCGCAATAACAATAAACTCCATACGTTTAACCAAATTCTGAGGTCTATCAAGACTTGGCATAATATGTAGACTGAGAAGTTTGCTCTTGCTTGCCCACAGTACTACGTAGAAGTTGGCTCGTGCTGATTGCTGTGTACACAGATCCTTCCCTCCATGCACTGCAATCTTGGAGCTCAATACATCAAACGGAAGCACCTTACTACCCATGATGCGGTTCTACTAGTGACGACCGTGCACAGAAATCAAAAGTATGAGACAGAGAATCACCAAGAGAAGCAGAGCTGTGGAAGCAACACCGACCGCCCCTTGAAGCTAGAACTCTGCCAAGGTGCATCAAGTTGGAAGTGGAAATGAGAGGGGGACATCTCTCCATAAGCCAGACAAAGGGCTTAAGAAGAGAGCGTTCATGAAGCCATAAGAGTAAATTGCCACTTGGTAGTAGTTGATGAGTGCGCCGGCCAGGAATTACATCATTGATGAACGAAATTATGCGCCGGCCTGTTACCACAGCAGTGAGGAACTAAAACGTTTTTGAATATTGGAGCTCAAACTCATTAGGCATTAATAGTGCTCATATGATAAAGATCACAAAGTTCTCAAGGTATTCTCAACATCCATAGCAGCTTCAATGGTCCTTGCACCCGGTCACTACAGTCAATCCGGGTTCGCGGTGTCAGGGCCTGGTTTTAGGCCTGACACCGCGAAAAGCGGCCCTTCTACCTGCGCGCCTTTCCGCCTCCATGTAACCTTCTTCCCACAATAACGTCCACTTTCGCACACATTTTTCGCCCCGACACGTGTACACCAGAATGACCCGTCCTTCTCGGCGGCTGTGAAGTGCCATCCACATCGTTTCGTACGGCGCCGTCTTTGGCATGATCATTGTACCGTGTAGTACACTACCGGAAGGGGATTGCTTGTCTACGCGTGAATGGACTTCCTCGATCTCAATCTCCCCATACAAGACAAGTCTGATGGGAATTCTAGCGAGACGGCGCCACCAACCGTTGCCGATAACGGGGCAACACGGAGGAAATGGAGGCGTCAAGGGAGAAAGAAACCGGCTGGTGTGCATGAGAAGGGGGTGAAGGACCTTGATGCCGCGTTCCGGGAAGGCCTGTATGCAGAGTACCTGAAGAAACACGCTTGGAGGGTTCTTCGGATGCCCGATTCGAAGAGGAAGCAATCCAACCTTATCGACTACATTCTTAGGGATAGAAGAAGGTGGCTACTTGGTTTAGGTTAGGTTAGGCGTTCATCATCACCATCAACGTGAAACCCTAATACAATCATGGCAAAGTTTTTTGTAGCAGCACCATTTCCCGCACATTCGAACTATGTTTTTTGCCGTCTAGCGACATATCCAGGAAGTCCAAGCTCTGCGTCAGCGATCGCTGCTTCAAAACCTTGAAATCGCCGACGGAACTTTTCGGTAAGTTCCCTGCCCTTCTATCTTTCTATTTCATTCCATTTCGGTAAGTTCTCTGTCATTCTTTCTTCTCATTTCTTTTCGGTTTATTCCCTGTCCTTCTTTCATTCCATTTCAAATGTGGGGCGTTGGAAAGTATGCTGTGTGAAGATGTAGGAAATTTTGCAAGGCGTCCAGGTTTAGGGTTTCAAGGTTTTAGGGTTTTAGGGTTCTCGATAATCGTTTCGGGCAATAAGGTTTCATGTTCGGCAATGTCCTCCCTCGCAGGACCGAAAAAATGCCGAAGCGGCCGGGGTGTTTCTGCAAGGCACTATTTGATGAGATCCCGGTGGACAATAGGAAAGTGGTCTCCCACCTACAACGAGGAAACGGGGAGGATCGAGCAGCTATTTGTCATTGAGAAGGACCACATTTGGCGCGATAGCTGGGAGGTGATGGAGGCGAGGGCCCTTATCCTAGAGCTGCATGGACCGGACTCGCCCATCGTACCGGTTGGACAAACCGGCCTCAAGCAGATACTGTGCATACATTGCAACACGACGCACCAGAAGCACATGTTCAACCTCCACCGCAACCATACATTGTGCGAAGGGAAGGGGAAGGTGGGCGTAAAGATGCCGTCGAATCCCAATTTGGGCGTCAAGGATGTGGCAAACTTTGTGGCACGACTTCGGGATTGCGGGTCGGTGGAAGAAGCCATTGAGGTTTTCGCCACCATAGAGCCGATAGCCACGAAGAGGAGGCCTCGAAAGGCTGCCGATAATGAGGAGGAATTTATTAGTGGAGTCCCAATTAAGCACGGCAAGAAGGTGGCATAGGCGGCACAGGAGGGTCGTCCACAGAAGCGTACCTCTATGCCTTCTCGGAAAGACCTTCGCCCCCGAAAGCGGAGTTCAGTGACGATACTTCTTCGTCGGCAGAGTTGGGAGGAGATCACAACACAAATCATGAGGCCGATAACGTAGGCACTCTGGCTGTTTACGCCGACAAGGACGGTCTTCACTCCGGAGATGATGCCTCTAGAAATTCCGGTGCCAAGAACCCGATATCCAAGGTCCGAAAGCCCGCACTCGCGCTGGTGCTGAAGAGCGATTCCTCTATCCTGCTCTGGAAGACCGAGCCTGCGAAGCAGGCTGTACCGAAGAAGAAGGTGGCAAAAGCTGAAGAGGCCACGAAGAAGGCAAGATTTGAAGACTCCACGAAGAAGACAAAAGCTCTCAATCCCCCAGCAATGGCGAAAAGGCTTACGGGAATGTCTGTGGAAGAGACCGCTATGGCGAGAAGGCCTCGAGCCCCGCCGGCTTCACAGCGGTTGAGAGAGACGAGTATTGCCGAGAGACCCTCCAACTCTGACATTGGCCCGCCGATAACCTCGAACGAATGCCTCCCGACCTCGGCCCAGATGGAATTTCGACAGCCGCTGACAATGGCCAAGATACTTCGGGCAGGCTCTGATGAAGGTGCGAATCTCGATAACCACCTCATTCTGCCGGACAAAGGTAGCAGTGAGCAAGGTTTGGAGTTGGAGAGGGCCGAAATGATACGACAGGCGCAGGAGGACGCTGAACGTATTTTTTCGCTTTGGAGAGTGCTCTCCCCCAAAAAGAAGGTACCGATAACGCCGTTGTACCTACTCCTCAAGCCCAGTCTCCTCGACACTATCACGATGGACAGTTTAAAGTCCAAAGATGACCTATTGAAATACGTCTTGTGTATGGTGGAGTCTGGAGGCCACCAGGGCACGTTCCACCAGGCTCTCGGTGCCTGCATTTCCGAAGGGGGCGGCTTCGCCGATAACGAGGTTTCGCTTCCACAGCTAACAACCCTTTGCAATCTGGCAAAGAATCCCGATGGCGGTACTGCGCAAGAGGTTTGGAAAGAGGCAGTGATAGGAACGTGGGCATACATGACACACGAGAAGGAGTGCGTCGAGTATGTAGCTAGGCGTACAACCGATGTGTAGAGCACAAAGCGGTTAAGGGAGAAGTTAGTCTGCAACGAGATTCAGAAATTTGATGCGGAAAGGGCGGTGGAGAGAGAGGCTATTCAATGGGACTTCAACAACCTCTTCGGGTATTGCGCGATGAACGAAATTCTTCGACCATTGTTGCACCCACTACCATGGAGGCACAACATTGACGAGGCTCGAGAGGTCGTGCACCGTCTAGCGCGGATCAGAATCGAGAGTGTCCCGTCGCCGGCTCCAGCTATGCTATTGAAGTGTTACTTCGTTTGCAACGGGTTCTCTCGGGTGTAAGTTTTTCCTTCTCGCCACAGACTTGTCCCTTATCGTCTCTTCTCATCCCTTATCGTCTCTTATCGTCCCTCATTGTCCCTTATCGTCCCTTATCGTCTCTTATCGTCTCTTATCGTCTCTTATCGTCTCTTATCGTCTCTTATCGTCCCTTATCGGCTGACGTGACTCCGTTGTTTTTCAGGGGGCGGAATATGTGCAACCCTAGCGTAATCCCTGGGCCTGCCAGCGTTGCAATGTACGTGGACCCTCCAGAGACAAATTGGGATGGGCCGTCTCAAATGTACGAAGTCCTGAGTCCCTTCCTCTTCAGAAGGGACGCATCCGAACAGCACCTCCCTATATCGCAGGCGTTCTCGCGGCTCCGGGACAATAAGCACGGCGGGCAAGATTCGGTGTTACGCTTCATCGCAATGGTCCATGCTCGCACTGTCGTGGACATGGCAAGGAGTCACCCAAAGGATTTCGTTCGACAGTGGTGTGCTGCCGATAAAGGTACCTACGAACACTCAGATATCCTCGACAAAAACTGCTTGGCGAGGGAGGATCTGGACTTCATGTATGCCGGCTTCGTTCCGATAACCCCATCATTCATCTAACTGTTTTCTTCCTCATTCTTGGTATCTCTATTATTTCCATGTGACTAAACGATAAGCCTTGTGCAGGCACTGTAGATCCTACCGGGGCACGCGAAAGGGAACTTGCTGAGGCAGAGTGCAAGAACGTTGTGTCGCGTCTGGTAACGACAGAGTGGGATCGACGAGAATGGCATCCAGTGACTTCACATGACGAAATTCGGCAGGAAACATCTATCCGAACAAGGGACCTCGAGGGTACAGATGCCCTTCTTCACATGGACGAGGGAACCTCAAATAAATTCCGCGTCCAGAATCGGTACCCGAGGAGTAACGACGACGAAGGATTCTCCGATAAGCCGTTGGATGAAGTTACGGAGGAAGCACAAGAGGGGACTTGCGATGAAATATCTCAGGGAGGTGTTCCCGAATTGCCCAAGGAAGAGCCCGCTACTACAGCGGTGAAGTCACCGGTGAGTCCTGCCGATAACCCAGCTCACATGGAGTTTTCTTGAACACAAGCAATGAATGACCCTACCCTGGACATTGCGGAGTCTTCACAGTGGCCAATGGGGCCATCTCAATTCGAGACCCCTCGTCATCATGTTGTGTTTGGGGGTACAGGGGAGACGGAATCCAGCATGAAACCCCACCGTCTATCGTTCTCTTTGTTGAGTCAAAGTATTGAAAACCTGGACTCTACTGACAGTCCTCCGGTTGTTCCCGAGGAGCCCTGCGTCGCACGCTTGGAGGATCATCCAATCCCCGAGAATCCTCCCTCTTCGGAGTCCGATAATGCTTCTCCGCCAGAGCCCTATAACCATGCTCCTCGGCCAGAACCCGTTAAGCCTACTCCTCTGCTAGAGGCCGTTAAGAGTGCTCCTCAGCCAGAGCCCAATAGCCGTGCTCTGCCGCCAGAGCACGATAACCATGCTCCTCCACCAGAGCCCAATAACCCTACTCTTCCGCCAGAACCCGTTAAGCCTGTTCCTCTGCCAAAGCCCGATAGCCTTGCTTCAAAGGAGATGGACCCCGAGGATATCAAACTTGCTTTGCGCTTTATCAAGGAAGCACATGAATCTCGCTTGACTAGTATTTGGGTTTATCCTGGACTCGAAGAGCGTGTTCAGAACGGAAGGGAAGGACAGAAGGTGGCATATACGTACATGTTGGCGGAGAATCGCGGAATATATACGTTAGATTCTGTGTCTTGGGAGAAAGAGCCCTCGCTCTGTTACGAAGCCGAGGAGCATGACGAATCCACGATAGAGAAGAACCTCGGTATTATTGTGGAGGTCCTAAAACTCATGTGAGTGTCGTCGTCTATGTTATCGTGTTCTCCGACACCTGTTGTATATCGGCATTTGTTGTCTAACATCCCCTTTCTTCTGAATTGCAGGCCTCGTTTTATTCACCAAAAGAACCTCACTGGAGGTATGAGGTTTTTCGGTCCAGACCTTCGGCAAGTTGTGGATGTCTCGCTTGCACTACAGGACTGGCATTGCGTGCTAAAGGACAAGCGGGAAATGGAAGGGACATTTCTGGATTTCCTCCTTAGGCATATCGTCTACCGTGCGAAGGAGCATGTTCGAATCCAGTATCATCACACGCACAACTGGTTATCGGCGACGTTGTAGTGCTATCTGGCGGACTCTGAAAAGGACTGGAATGACATCGTGAGCTTTCTGAGCCGCTCGTTTCATACGACTAGCAAGTTGCCCAATACCCTTATCGTCCCTTACCACGATAAAGGTCACTGGAGCGTTTTCGTCCTGGAGCAAAGACGAACATATCAGCTGGAACCAGCAAAAGGTATGTACAAGGGTAGAGAAGTGGACAACCTTCTCTTCCTTCTGCACATGGGATGGGCAAACGCGAAGGGCGTGAAGGTCGGATCCAAAAGTTGGCGAGAATGGGAGAGTCGAGACTCGAGAGCCGATAAGGTTGCCTCTGCCTAATCAGCGAGAAAGCTGGGAGTGTGGTTTCATGGCAGGCATGGCCTTTTGGCAGTACCTTATCGCACGTGGTGGGCGTTAAGAGGTGGAGGATTAGACCGTGACAATGGGAACAAAATATTTGGACTCGGACGGGAAGAAGGCGTACCGATGGTTCATGCAAGTGCTATACACGGAGATTGTCGCACCGCTTCCGTTCCACGATGCTCTCAATCTATGTGGACAGGATACGGTGGAGTTCGGAAGCGGAAGTCCGGACGTTGTTTTCGTGGAAGCCGGTACAAGGACGGCGAAGAAGAAGGAAGTCCCAATTCTCGGTATTTCGGAGACAGGGGGAAACGTGAACTTCAGGGCTTCAACGTGCTGACAAACCCACCAGTGACTCGAGGAAGGCGGAAGAAGGCAATAGCTAAAGAAGGGGCAAAGAAACCAAGAAAATCGAAGGGCACCACCAAGACGAAGAAGTAGGCGATAAGGGGGGGGGGGCTGCTATACACAGCCGATAGACTCCAGGAATTTGTACAGATTAATAGGATGCCGAGGTTGTACATTTCATTCATTGTAAATGACAAATTTTTCGATAATATACTCGAACCGAATTTGAGATCCACTTGAGGCCTCTAAGGGGAACTTAAAATCCAGTCTTTGCCGATTATATTGAAGGTTAAGTTTTAACTTCATAACTAAAGACTTAGCCGATATACATCTTCACTAGAAATATCAAGAGATGCATGGAACTTAATCTAAGAGCATCTTATCGGCAGTATTCCTTCAGGAGATTACTAATGGTTATCGGTGCAATTAACCACCAAAAATCCTCTGCCCTTTATCCTCAACCACATCAAAACCAATAACCAAAGCCGTTTCTTGAGTTTGTCTTTCGCTAGCTGGAACGGACCTCACCCGAAAACCTCTGGAATCCACGAAGTCATGCAATCTTCGGAGCCTCATTCCAAGACCGTCTTCATTTGTGGGGAGCGGTGCAGCTATCTCCTGGAGTGGATGAAGCATTCCGGCTTCGATTTCAGCCTCCAACCTTGAGAGGGTGGCGTCGGTGTTGCGCAAAGCTGCATCCAAGTGCCTTGCCAGCAACGGTTGCCGATAAGCCTTGTCGAGTAGCTTCAGGACAAACTGATGCATATGATCAAAGTTGCATACCCATGTCTCGCCTAATTCTCGAAGGTTGGAAGCAACTAGGATTACATCTCCGATTTCGGTATCGGAGGGGACATCATTATCCGGGAAGCCCTCGGTATTCGGGTGTCGACCATTGTCTTGGCGGAGGAGATTTGTCATTCCACCTTGGATTGTGCCACGAAGGGAGCCCAGATATCTAGCAATTTTTCCCTCCGCCAGGTCAGGTCTTGTCATTTTCAAGACCTTAACCTGGTGCTTACAGATGTTTCCTTTCTAGGAATGAACACATTGGTAGACGGCCCATTCGGTGCATGGGTTGTATACCGCATACGTAAGATGTCTTCTATTCGAGGATTTAACAAATGCAGGACCTTCCGACCACTCGGGCAGGGTGACCACATTATCGGGAATTATATTTGCTTGGTTGATTGCATTGACCATGGTCTACCGTTGCCTCTTGATTTTTATAAAACCGTTCAGCTTACACTAGTGACTGTAATCATACTTCTCAATGACATTTCCAGTGAGCTCATAAATAACCCAGTCCATCCTTCGGCCGATAACTTCCTTTTGGATTGCCGGAGCAGTGCTTTCATGTTAGAATGGTATGATTCGATTGCTGCAGTGGTGTCCTGGCCAGCGTGGGGGATTTTCCGGTCTCTCACAACCCACATTTTGATTTTCGGGAGCCATTCCTTGTTGAAGTATTTCCAGTATGCATCAGCGGTAGGCAAGAGAGCCTTGGCTTCGCCGTAGACGTATTGCACCCACTCTACCAAATTCCACACCTTATCGCCGGGAGCTCTCGTCGAAGGGTCTTGGAAGTCACTTGGTGTCTCCGATACATACATAAGTGAGCCCACAATTCGCAAGGCTCCGGCCCTCATCTCCATGTCTTTCAACTTAGCACATGCATTATTCTGCCATGCTCGACGAACATGTCAGAGACATAGAAATAGATGTGAGTGCGGCCAAACCTCCATGGGATAACCCGACATCCCGATAAGTACAACTCACCGAAGGCCCGTCACCCGATAACGTAAGAATGCTAAATCACTTACCGAAGAGAGTTGATCTCATTATCGGCGTCGTCAAGAAGAAAGGCACTGGGTCTCCAATCCGGCCTTATCTGCACCAACTTCTGCTTTAGAGCGCGCATCCAAGGCACGAGATCTATTTGTTTGGATTTCGCAGTGATCACGAAAGCCACTGGAACCCCGTTTCTCCACTCGTCGAATACCATCATCGTGAAGAGCGGATACTAGACACGTAAGCAAAAAATTAATCGGTAGAATAGTGAGTGCTCCTAAATTCTAGACGGACCCTAAAAAGATTACGGTATAGGTATGAGTACCTTTTTGTTGTTCGTTGCGAATGTCCCGTCTATAGCAATAATGCTTTCGTGACTGTATTTCAGCATCATGTGCGTCTCAAATGGGGTTTGAATCCCAATTACGAAGGGTACGTTATCGGCATTCAGTACTCCGTCAACCTTGCTGCCCGGGTCTTGGTAGTAAAAATCCGTACCTCGATTTTCTCTTACCCACATTCTCACACTCTCAGCATCGTTGTTGTGTTTCTTGTATAGTTCGTGCGCACAGACTCCGCATATGTTGCGGATGTCCTCCATGCTAAGGAAACAATCCCGAAAAGGTGTAAGAATGCTCTCATCGCGTGCCTTCAGTACCAGCTTCTGGTGTTTCTGTATTATAGCTGCCATCAGAACTTGCTCCTCAAATTGCCTGAGAACCCAAAGCCTTACTTCCTCCGACATGTACTTCCGAAAGCGGAGCTTTCCCCTCTGCACATTGTTCTTATCGTGGACAATGAGGCCCTGTATGTCAACATGTTCCGAGCAAAAGTACCCTATCTCGGCGATATATGAGAGGAAATAGTACTTCTTTACGTAGAATCGACATTGGCAGCCCACCTTCATAGACCCCCCCTCCTTTGCATCGGTGGCACGAGGGCCTTTCTGGCCAAGGCCGGAAGTAACTTGTTTCCCTTTGTGATTGTATTTTGATGGCGTTGGTATCATTTCGGGCATGATAGCTTGGATCTTATCTCTGTTGTCTTCGGGACCGTATTGACACCGCCATTTGCAATCAGCTATGACCATTAGAGATACCTGCACTACTGAAGAGATATTACGGCACAGCCGATAAGAAGATCTACTGTGCATATCGTGATATCAGAGGTCGAGATTCACTTACCGCTGGTACTCAATGTGGCAGTTCCACCGATAGTGCGTCTTCTCGCCGACGTTTGTGGGGTCGTTCTTGTCGCGGACAAAGGTAGTCTCTACATCCTTTCGGCCAAACTGCTCACCCTCCACAAAATCCAAGATCCTATCCCAGGGAATATAGGCGATAAGCTTGGACTGCTTCCTCTTCGATGATTGCGGGTCCTCTACGAACCTCGTATCATTCTCGGCCTCCATGTTCCACTTAAGACATTTCCATGTCAAAATTCCTAGAGGAGGGTTATGTAATTAATCGCGCATCCGAAGAACCTTGTCTCCGTGTTTCTTCAGGTAGTCTGCATGCGGGCCTTCCCGAAACGCGGCATCAAGGTCCTCCACCCCCTTCTCACGCACGCCAGCCAGTTTCTTTCTCCCTTGACGCCTCCATTTCCTCCCTGCTGCCCCGTTATCGGCAACGGTTGGTGGCGCCGCCTCGCTAGAATTCCCATTCGGCTTGTCCTATATGGGGAGATTGAGATCGAGGAACTCCATTCACGAGGAGACAAGCATTCCCCTTCCGGCAGGGTACTACACTGCACAATGGATCGTGCCAAAGACGGCGTCAACGCAAACGATGTGGATGACACTTCGCGTCGGCAGCCGCTAAGGACGGGTCATTCTGGAGTACACGTATTGGGGCGAAAAGGGGCTATCGGCAAGAATGCCGATAAGGGATACGGGCAACGCGAAAAAATGTGTGCGAAAGTGGACATTATCGTGGGAAGAAGGGCGCATGGAGGCGAAAAGGCGTGCGGGGAGAAGGGCCGCTCTTCGCGGTGTCAGGCCTAAAACCGGGCCCTGACACCACGAACCCGGATTGACTGTAGTGACCGGAGTCCTTGCAGCTCTAAAATGTGTCTACTAGCTACTCCAGATCCTATCAGTCAAGGATATCTCTAGTATCATGTAGATTTTGAAGCAGAGTCAAGTCTCTTCAGTAAATGCCAGTAACAGCAGAAGTGTCACGACAAGTTGTAGAAACAGAGTATCAGAGACATGGGAGTAATATGGAAGACAGGCCATGAAATACATCACAATTCTGATGCACAGTAGTAGGTGACTCGAGTGAATCAGTAGCGGTAGGTTTCCAAATCCTTTGATTGGAAATAAATTAATGATCATCTACAAGTAGGGTATATGGTACAGTTTTTCTATGACGTGAAGCTATTTTTCTTCTACTGGGTCAACTTGTCCCGGGGTAGTATATGGCCTATGGTTTTCAGGAGTTGCTGGATGTCGAAGGGCTTCCCGAGGTAGCCATCCATTCCGTGAATCAAGCAGGTGTCTTGATAGCCCTGGATGGCATGCGCTGTCAGCCCTAAAATGGGCAGCCTCTTCCATGCATTCTCCATTTCTGCCTTCCGTATTTGCTCCGTCGCACACAATCCGTCCATGATGGGCATCTGAACAAACAACCACCGTGACCACGAGTTAACAAAATTCAAAACTGAGACTATCCTCCAAGACTCAAGTGCAATGGAATACCTCAAGTAGATATTGGGTGAGTCAACGGACTCCGACAATTCAGAGTTCGCAGGACGTGCTGACCACAGGTAGGTAGCATGATAAAACAACATCTCGTCATGGAGAGACAAGTAGGAGTGCAGAGAGTAAAATAACACAGGGAAGAATTGGAACGACATGCTGGTACCTGCACGTCCATCAGCACGAGGTCGAACTCGTCGTGCTGCGCGCAAACGGCCTCCAGGGCTTGCTGCCCGTCCCCGACGATGGTGACGACGTGGCCGTGCTTCTCCAGCTGCCGGCTGGCAACCTTCTGGTTGATAGCGTTGTCTTCCGCGAGCAGGATCTTCAGCTGCAGCTTACTCTCTAACATCTTCTCTAAGTCTGTGGACGACTCCCTACTCAGATCGGACAGCGGCGTGGCGGCACTCTCCTGGGGCTGCTGCTGTTCTGCCCCGAAAATCGTGACTGAACCAGGTTCTTGAGCATTTGATAACGGTTCTGTCAACCTGGTCACCGCCGTGTCCCCTCTAGAATTAAGGTCTTTGTATGCCACCGCCACCTCATCTGTGACTCTGGCCCCTGTCGATCCTAAAAGTGGCAGCATCATCGTCTGCAACGGGGACAGCTGCAGCGGATCCGCTTGCAAGTAGCCTCCGCTGCCAGGAGTCTTTTCAAGGGCCGTCGAGTCACCCTGCTGATCCTTAGACAAGTCCCAGTTCGGAATTCCGTGCACCTGGCTCAGCCGCGCCCTCGAGTGCCCATAATTGTCAAAACTATGATTATGGCTCTTCATCACGTTCGATGACTCGTAATCTGACCCGGAAAGTCGCCGCGGTCGGTCAGGTTCTTGTGCTGATCCGAGAGGACAACCTGGTCTACCGTTGTTGGACAACGTTTGCCTCTTCGTTAAAACCATGTCCCCGAACGCAGAAGAGTCGTCTATGGAAATCACATGAGTGCTGTCTGCGGCTGCGTCCCGAATTGCTTGTAGGTCGTTCACAGACGGTACTCTCGATGCGTTCTTGGAAGCGCGACTAAGTGGTCCAGAATCTGCTCCGGTGTTGTACCAATCTGGACCAGGGTGATTGAAAACCAGGCCACCCATTAGGCTCCATGATTTGTTCGCCCTCCCTGCAAGATTCATGTTGTCCCAGTCAGCCCTAAGTTGTGCATCATAGCAGTTCTTTAGTACTCGTGAAGATCCATAACCTCTTATCGAACACCGCAAGTAGCATAAACAATCACGCAGTCGCAGGGTGAAATTACAATCACCTTGAAAAGGAAAGACCGGAAACGCAGGCTATATGCTGTCATAGTAAAGAAATGGTTTTCCAAACCCACCTGGAGATCTCGCTGCTCCTGGAGATGCTTCTCCTGAGCCTTCTTTATAAGGGACCGTGTTGAGAAAAAGAGGCAAGCAAATATGGAAGGTACTTCCCTTCCCCACTTCACTTTCAGCCCAGATCGTACCACCTAAAAGCTCCACAAATCTGCTCGGCAGAATACACGTATTTCAGGTCAGCAACTAGGCACACAACAGTGGAAGTAGAAGTGGACACGGTCGTTCCCTTTTCAGGTCACCAAGGAATGAATTGCAAGGGGGAACAAGTAGGCACCTGTGGACTATGCAAAGCCCGAGACCAGTTCCGCCATACAGACGGGACGTAGATGCATCGGCCTGGGTGAAGGGCTTGAACATGTCCTTCAGTTTTTCCGGGTTGATCCCGATCCCAGTGTCACGAACCTCCAGGTGAATGAGCATGCTCTCGGGACCCACCGAGACGGATCTGTCAACAGAGACCTTGTCAACCAGTCCTACCCCCACTCTGCTGCTGAGTCCTGGTTCATGACCAACATGGAACAGTAGTGAGAAAGATGAAACTTCCACAGTCACAGTTTTGTGAAGCCCGCCTTCATCCGTTGGAAAATATGATTCAAACGTCGTTGGTATTTCTCATCTTAAGTGTCGTACCTTCACTGTCGCCCGCTCTCATCATCGACGCTTTCAAGGCATCCGAGGCCACCCTCACGTGCACAGACACCGATCCTTCGTGTGTAAACTTAAGCGCGTTACCCACTGCATCCAGGAACCAGGAATCGATTACGAATAAAATCATCATACATTTCAAAGACCAAACGTCATGTAGCAGTGCCAAGGCCACACTACTAGATGTCCTACTTGGCCCGGTCTCTTGAGTTCAAAGCGAAGCTCGCAAGCTTACGAAGTTGAATCTAACAGAGTTTCTTGACGTGGCAGAGTCTCCTACATTTGACGGCCCCTCTCCAAATGGCTTCACTCACTTTCACAGGCTTCACTAGCTCACTCAGAATGGAAACAAAAGAGAACCTGAAATTTCGATCCTGCCAAATGACTGGATGCGTAAGGTCACTATCGACCTACTGTAGAACATTCTGTAAAAAAGCAGCTGGGACCATCATTCAACAGAAACACGAGGTAGTTCCGTGAAACAGTTGGACTCACCCAGGTTCAACAGGCACTGCTGGAGCTTTCCGACGTCCCCCACAAGCGAATGCGGCACATCCCTGTCCACGTCCATGAACAGCTTCAGGCCGCGCTCCTGAGCTCTGGCGTGCAGCATACGAAACGTGCTAGAGACCATTTTCCTGATGCTGAAAGGCACCCTCTCAACCTCCAGCCGCCCTGCTTCGATCTTGGCAAGATCCAGAACGCTGTTTATAATGTGAAGGAGCAAGTCCGCGCATTCCTTCACCGACGCAAGGCTCTCCTTCTGATCGGGAGTGAGCTCGGACTCCAGCAGCAACGCAGTCAGCCCCAGAATCCCATGGATCGGCGTCCTGCATACGCCACACCATTCTATTCGTTGTCAACAAAAATTCCTTCCCTGTCTGTGGATAACTTACTACTGCCACTGTATTATTTCAAGTCTTTCCACTAACCGAAAAAAACGAAAACCTCACCTAATTTCATGACTCATGTTGGCCAAGAAATCTGACTTAGCATGGCTCGCCATCTCCGCCCGTTTCTGTGAAATCTGCAGCTCCTCGTTCGCCTTCTGCAGCTCCATCGTCCTCCTGTCCACCTGATACTCCAGGTCCACGTTCATCTGATGCAGCCTCCGAGTCAACACTTTCTTCTCCCTCACCGCTGCCGCAAGCGTTATACTCACCACTCCCATGACGATGCTGAAAAGCTCAATCTGCTCAACAACAAGAAAAGAAAAACTTCCACTTCAACCCATATCCTGAAAAAACAAGTACAATTGCCCTAATTTAATGAGAATCCATAACGTGAAACATCGTTTCGAAACCTAAATGATCCTGCCACTGACCTTCAAACTACGGAAGAAATATGCACCAAACAAGCTTAAATCAAATTCTGAACTGCCACTTGAATCCAAATTCTGTAAGACGAGTACTATTGCCCTAATTCGCTGAGAGTCCGGAACTAGACCATCATTTCTAACACTGAAAAAACCTGCCAGAAAACGGAGGAGACGATTACCTGGAGAATGAGAGAGCCGGAGCCGACTGGAGGGTAGCCGGTCATGGCGTACACAGCGCCGCGCTTGCGGACAGTGCCGAGCGCGCACGAGTACGCAATGCCCGTGACCGTGAACGCCCAGCCAACGCGGTTGAAGCGGAACGCGGTGAACGTAATCAAGGGAAAGCACAGGTACGGCAGCGGCCGGAAATTGTCCACACGAAAGAAGAAGATGACGGTAAGAAGCCCGAACGTAGCGAGCAACATGACCGTGAACTCCACCAATTTCCGGGGCCTCTTGAAGCTCGGCTGGCGGTGATTCCACACGCACAGGTGCAGGATGAGCGGCGTGACGGTGATCATGGCGGTCAGCCCTGAAAGCCACCACGAAACCCAGAAGAGCCAGAACCCCGACCACAGCGCCAGCGGCGAGATGGTAACACAGAGCGCGATCACAATCGAGAAGGTCAAGCTCGTCACACTCACAATAAACAAGAACCAAACCGCATCCGAAACCGAGTCAATCGTCGGGACCCGCTTCCCTTCCGTGCACAGAAGCTTCCGAAGATAAAACGCACCGACGTGACTCTGAAGAGTCGCGACGAGCGCAACAACAAACATCACCGTCGTGTTCACCGAAGTAAACCCTGACCCACGCCACAACATGTACATCCGCGCAAGGTACAACCCGACGATGTTCCCCGGCGCGACGCCCGAGGCCCAGATTGCGGCCAACGACAGGCTCACCGCGTGCGGCAAATAGATCGGGAAAATGCACAACGTCATGATGCGCGCCCGGAGCACCGGAACCGACATCTCCCACGTCAACACGCCCGCCATCACCACCGCCGCCAGCGTCATCAAGTTCCGGAGCACGAGCAGCCTCACGTCCGCCGCGGCGCGGGGCCGCTCGCGCCATTTCTGCTGCACCACCACCCCACCCTGATCGATCCACTGCCGCGACGAACGCTTCCACGACGCCCACCCCCTCTCCTCCCCCGCCGCCACAACGTCCACCTGCTGCGGCAACAACTCCCCCGAATTCATCTCTCCCTCCTCTCCCCCCCCCCCCCCCTGTCACCGCATCCTATCCCCTTCCGCCTCCACCGCCCCTCCTTCGCCCTCCATAACCCCCCGAGAATCCAAAAACACACCACCGTCACCTTCCCCCACAACCCGAACCCCGCCAGGTCCTCTCGCCCGTCACCATCGCCGTCGACGGATCCGGCGCGAGTACACGAACGCCACTTCCCTCGACCCAAACACGGACGCGGGGGCGGTGATTTGGTGCGCACTCTGCATGGGCTTGGACGCGTCCAGCGCCGCGGACGTAAGCTGCTGCCGCGAGCCCACTTGCTGGCGAGTGCTGGGGCCCCACTTCATTCTTCTTCTCTCTCTACACGCTTCTACTCTCTCTACACGCTTCTTCTCTCTCTACACGCTTCTTCTCTCTCTACAGCCCCTCTCCTTTTGATTACTTTTTTCTGCGGAAAACGGGGGAGCAAGATTCTGTGCAAGCTACGGGTATGGGCTTCCGTTTGCGATTCCTAAACTGGCTCATTTTAGTAAGGCCCCCTACAACCGACAAGTTAAGGAAAGTGCGTATATGGAGAGAGGAGATGATTATGCTATTATTTTTCCGTGATAGCCGATGGAATTACAATTCCAACCCAAGTGATTTCATATTTTTCCAATGAGGGCTGAATTAGTTATGAATTTTCAAATTGTGCAGCCATGTTTAGTGGGTGGCTAGCAGTAGGTACCCCCCATAACCTACAAAAACCCATAGCCAATGCAAGATTGATTGGTTTTTGTTGGCTAGCAGTAGGTACCCCCCATAACCAACAAAAACCCAGAGCCAATACACTGCTAACATTTGGAAAAATTTATGAAATTCAGCAAGAATGCTAATAAGTATTTAGCTACCTTTTGTGATGATATCTATGGGTAAGACATAAGTGTAGCATGGTATCATGTAGGTGTATGAGGGATATTGGAGGATATGGCTTAGGTATCTCTAGTGCACTATGTGCTTAAGAACTTCAAAGTGAAGGTTATAGCATTTTGTGAAACTAATTTTCAGAAACTGAGTGTGGGATCGTTGGATTCGGGTCTTTGTCCCCTCGATCAACGATTTCTCTTTTTCACCAAAACCACCCCAAATCTAAGACATTGCAAGACTGATTGACATGATTTTTTACTATTTTAAAGTGTAGGATCTTGAAGAAGAAGAAGAACTTTGGTTCCGATGGGGATCGAAGTGAATATTGTATTTGTTCATTCTCTTCACTAAGCCTATGGCCACGGGACATAGATTAGTGTACGAGAACTACTTCCTCCTTTCGAGGGTAAACACTTTTCTACGTTAAGTGCCTTAAAGACAACTGTCATGTCATCTCCCCCAAGGGCTTTTTGGGTACCCATACAACGAGGTCTTAAGACCCCCCACCATACTTGGGTCCCCTATGGTGGTAGGCACCATGCCGGCGTAGGGACTTGCTACACATTGTATATATTTTATGGATTTATGTTCTATGTTGTGTTGGTTATTGCACACCAATAATCACAAGTAATGGAGGGGTTTACAATAGGAGAAATGGACTTGCAATGACTAGGGGTGTAGAAAGTAACCAATTAAATTCGAAAGTGATTTAATTTTTTTAATATAAAATAATTTGTTGGATCTAGGATCTGACCACTGGATACTAGTTATGTTATTAAGCCTTCTTCTAAAAGGAGATTTTTTTTTAAAAGACGTAAAATCCTTGAACACTACGCTTATTAAAGTTAAAACAATGAGGGTTGCCGAGAACTTTCTTATACTCTAAAAAGTGCACTATTCAACTTTACAATAATGCTATTATGGTTCTACAGCAGTATTATTCAGCTTTGTAGTAGCCTACCTGCCATGCCCGCTCTCCCCATTTGAAATTCAAAACCCTGTAACATTTTCTTCAAATGTCACATGTAGAACCAAATTGCACTCCCACAAAGGTTTTGACAATACCCATCAACAATTAAAATTTCAAAAGAGGAATGATATAAAAAAAAAGTAGTAGAGAGTTTGATACCTTTTTAGCTTTTTTGATACCTTACCCAACAATGTGTGATAATATTTGACTTGTGCAAGAATGGAATCATTAACACTTCTAACCTCTAAGACAAACCACTTTTTCAGGAGAGTTTTTGGTGAAGACTCTACAGAAAAGCCGAACATTCTCGCTACTTTATAGTCTCAAAGAACATTCCATGGCCTTGTACAAGCAGATGTACAAGAGTAACTTGAGTACCCTATCCAAGTCATGTGGTGATGTTGTTCTTATGAGGTTGTGGCATGTGGGAGTACGGTTCTTCTCATGAAAAATGGTGTCCTCGTGTACTTCCCACGGAACTCTCTCTCGCGTGGTTGCAAGGAAGAAACATATACTTCAACAGAGTCACAAATGTCTAAGGCATCATGAACTCTACTTCTTTCTTCCCAGGTGGAGGTAGAACTACTTTTAACTTTAGTTTTTAGACCACCGAGCTTTTCCATACTTCAAGAGAATTCTAGTTGGTATCCCACTAACTTTTTCCATAGACATAATGGCTTTTAAGAGTCAACAAGTCATTGTATGAACCCTTTAGTGACCATGCAACCACAATCCGGGCTTTGCATGTGTTTCATTTCAAATTCCATGAAGTTCAACCGAAACTGAAATTGGTGTCAGCTACCCGAAATCACTAAAACCCCACCTTGGCACTTTCGGTATTTTTAACCATAGGATCTTAACGTTTGGTACAACAAGAAGACATTCAAAACATTTGGTAAACTTTGACCTGGTGGATTGTAACATACATACATTTGGAGGGCGCTATACAATTATCTTCTTTCCTCTTTCAAATCCAATACAACAATTCATTCACTCTGAATAGCTATTAAATTTGGAGGAACTTGATTGATTTATCCTTATCAAGAATGACATAGCTTTGTCATCTTTAAAATAGTTCTAGGTGCTTCAGAGAAAGAAGTAGGGGTCATATTGTACCATGATTCTGAAATGCCTTTGTTCCCTTCAAGCTAATTATCATTCAAGGTTAATGGTGATAATTAAAAACAAGAAAAGAGGTCAAAACCCATGGTACTGTATCTTCACATTACAAATACCTCAAGAGGAGTAGAAAAATCATGAGAATGGAAAAAAATATCTAAAGAATGAAATTCAAAGCATCACGATTTTTGAATGATGGTGTACTCTTCCACCTGTCAAAGTAAGTTTCAAATCCCATGGAAGAAATAGACTCAATTTGGAATCATTTGAGAATCCAATAACTTTATCAAGAAAATGCTCAAGTCTGACCATCCAAAACTTGGTTGGGAGTGTGCCATGTGTCAAAATTTGTACTTTTGGGTACAAAAACAGATGTGTTTGCACCGTCCAAACATGAGCCCATGATCATTGGCTAAAACCACTTCTAAAGCTTCATCCGCACATAGTAAACCTCACAAAAGTCTAAAATCTACCTTTTTAAACCTTGAACCACTAAAGGACCGTGAGATTCTATCCCCCACACTCACTGAAAACTGCCAGGTTCAATGCATTACGCTAATTAACCCCTAAGGTACCAAGGCAGTTTTACACCAAAAACACTTCAAAATTAATGGATTCTAGTGCAATGAACAAAGAAGGTAACAAAAAAGATTATTTTTAGTTCTGACCGTAGGATCTCAATAAAGGCTTATTAAGTAATACATGTTAAAACTTTCATAAACTTTGACCGCACGGATTGAAAGATTATAGTGTTTGAAGTCAAGCAAATGGTTCATTTTCTTCCCTGCGTTTAGTGGATCAGCAGACTTTGACTTCAGTTGGTGTCAAAAAATTTCACTACACAAGGTCTAAATCTATTACCATCTTGTTAAGCATGATGTTAGCTCCTTACACACCAATTTTTAGAGGTAGAGACACGGTGTAGTATATTCAAAACAAGTGTGCAAGGAGTGGAGGCCCGAAATTTGTTAATTCACACTTTAATTTTTTTGAACTTAATATGTTTTTGATTGATAATCCGAATGGTTAATATGAAGGTTTACATTACATATTGTTGTGGAAAAAATAAAAAGTGAAAAATATGAAGATCTCTAGGTTTTATGTGGAAAAGAAGAAATTTTTTTGGTACCTTACCCGACAATGAGTGACAATGTGTGAAAATGTTTGACTTGGGTTGGTATGCTATTTTTCACTAAAGACAAGACCTTTTTTTTGACAACATGAAGGGAAATAATATTACTTGCGAGTACTGAGAATCTCACTTTCAATAGAGTGTCCTATCAAAAGTTTTTGGAGGTGCCCGAGGTGCCCGCCCTCCCCATTTGAAATGAAAAACCCTATAACTTTTTCATCAAATGTCCAATTTAGGAAAAAATTGTTTTTCCACTAAGGTCTTGGTAATGCCCTTCTATGGTAAGAATTTCAAAGATGAATGTTTGAAATTGACAGCATAGGAACCTGACCGAATTTTCAAAAAGCCCGTTTTGGACACTTGGTCCTTTAAGGGTTAACACGGTTTTTACACATCTAACCATAGGATCTCGTACTAGGATTGTCCAAATCTGTGTGGTAAAAAAATTGTTCACTTTGACCACACATATTGAAAGTTAACAGCCTTTGAAGTGAGACATTCACTCTTCTTGAGGTCATACTAAAGTTTGACTATGGCAAATTTTTGCACTACGAGCTATGATTTTCTAATTTTAACTTTAAAATGATCATGTTAGGCATAGGTGCACCAAATTTTAGAAGTAGAAGAGGGGTGTAAGATGTCCTTAAAAATCCTGCAATGCAACTATGTGCTGAGAATTAACAATACACTTCAAGTTTTGCATACATCATATCCTTCTCATGTTTTTGAAATTTGAAAATCCATACGGCAGATGCAACAATTTCCATTCTTTTTCCAAGAGAAATTTTTCTTTTTTAAACATGGGCAAAAATCAAATTTCTATTGAATTTAGAATTAATTAAAGATTTGCTACACTATTTATTATATGTCACACTAAACTACTGCACTATTTGTATATGTTATCGGAAAAAAATTGGAATTTTAGAACCGTAAGTTGGACTTCTACAAAAATGATGTCTTTGGGAAGCTAATAGGAAGTTGCCCATTCAATAAAAAAAACCATGCCTAAATTTGAGTTGTTGGAACCTTATTCAAACTCATAATGTCCCTAGAGGGAACATTGGGTCTTTAGGGGGTAAGGACAACAGAATGAACACGCCCGGGAGATGACATGAATGGGTACATTTCAACGCAATTTGTCACCACATCATCTACATAGTGGATACATTTGGATTGGTCACTACAAACATCAGTGTAGTTCGTCAGTCAAACTCCAACGCACATTCTCACTGCGTTTGTTGGAAGCGCAAGGATTCAAGGAACTTAAATTGGAGTGCGGATCAAATTTAGATGAATTGTCGGTCCACGAATTCGCTAAATTACTCCAAAAATGACCGCCTATGGGCCTCTTGTCCTTGAAGGGTTAACTAGAGCTGTAGAATACAAACCTTTGAATCCACCTTACTCATACCTCAAGCTTACATTGCTTATATATGATGGTAGCAATAAAGTTTTATGGACAATTTGTCTTTGAAGTTGGTGTGAACACAAAGATTTGTAGCACCATGCAGCGCAAATTTCAATAGGTTTGGACCTTCTAGTGCCAATGGGCATAACTTTAGTATGCCCATTAGAAAGATGGTATGAGGTGTTTTTTGACTATGCCAAATAAAGGCAATTATTACCACAGTTTGGTATATTCATTGCTCATCTCATACCTTTTTTTAAATAGTGCAAAACACCAAGTTTGACCATATTTAATCCTTGAAGGACAGTTTGCCTTCTAAATAAAATTTTCCATTTTGGGCGGGTTCCTACAATATCAATTTTGATCATAAAATTTTGAAACTTTTCAATAAGATGCACCACAATAGTAGCTTCCCAAGAATTTTTTCCTACACACATCTCTAGAGAAAACCTTATGCTATTCTAAGTGTATGTTGCTCAACGTAAGCACTCTAATAGAATTTCAAAAATATTACCTCAATATTAGAAGATTAAATTGTTTGAAGTAAAATACAAGGATTCTTCCCTAAATAATGAAGATCAACAAACTTTGACTTCACCGGTCTTAATTTTTTACATTTAACAGGTTCATGCTTTTTATTATTGTTATGCTTTGAATAAGGCACCACAACCTTGGTGTAGTGGTTTGAGTCATGGCACACCAATAACTTAAAGGTGGTTGTGAGTTCAAGTCCCCATGATGGTGTGGTGCCTACCACCATAGTCCACCCAATTATGGTCATGGATCTTAAGACCTCGTGGTATGGGTACCAAAAGAGCCCTTGGGGGGATGGAATGTTGGTTGTCTCTTAGGCACTTAGCGCAGAGAAGCACATAGTGTAGAAAAGTGTTTACCTTCGAAAGGGGGAAGTGGTTCTATCACACTACCCTATGTCCCGTGGTCATGGGCTTAGTGAAGAGAATGAACAAACACTATATTCACGCCGGTCCCCGAGGGGAACCGGAGTTCTTCTTCTTCTTATGCTTTGAATAATATTTGTTCCTTGTACACCAAATTTTGTAGGTAAAGGAAGAGTGTAGACTTTTTAGTCAGTTAAAATCATCAAGACATTAAAATCACCAGGGTCTACTATTAGTAACTTGAGAGACATGTCCAACATTGAAGAAGAAAACAAAAAAAGGGGAGCATTTACATGTAGAATGATTTCAATAAGTTGAAACTTTCAAAACAATTTTTTATATCAAGGTTGGAACATGGAATTTTTTTATTTTTTTTGGCAGTTTCGATGTATTCAACCACATACTTAAAGTGTTTTACGTACAATTTCAAGAAACAACTAGTACACAAAATGTGTGATTATAAAATGACAACTACAAATTGAAGTGATAGATCATGCACCGGGGTACATTAGTGAGACATGGACAAAAGATTTGGCACTTAGTGGAAACATGGAGGACAAGAGAATTTCAAATAGGCTAAGGATAATGACAATGTGAATGGAGGTGGATGACCTTGGTTAGAATGAAGATGACAAAGAAGAAAGGGCAAGGATAAGAGTATTTATTCTAAATATGTAATTTGCTTAGAGTAATGTGTATTGCTAGTATGGTACACTTGAAATTGATGCTTAGTGTATCCACACTATATGATTTGGATGTGCTATTGTTATTTACTTTCGATGAAGAATTTTACCAAGAGGACGTCTGTCTATACTACTCAAAGAGGTGGGTCATTGTAGTCATAGTTGGTAAAAACATTTATCCAAAGTAAAAACGTGTAGCATTTATTAATCAATTAGTATGGTTACACTACACATCATTTTTAGTGTACACTAAAATTGATATTCAATGTTAAGCACAATAAATGACTTGTAAATGCTATAATTTTTTACTTTTGATAAAGTTTTTTTACGGAGAGCATAATTATTTATACTATTTAAAGAGGAAAATCATTGTAAGCATAATTGGTGAAAATCTTCATCAAAACTTATAGCATTTACAAGTCATTTACTGTGTTGAACACTAAATATCAACTATAGTGTAGTGGTTACAACCACACTCGTTAACCCCTAAATTTCCAAGAGTCCCCTTGGGAGACTCTAGAAGGTTTGGGCAGGTTTTTGTGGTGTCAATTTACAACATTTTTCTTTGAATTTCTTTACTGAAGATGGACACTACTAAAAGCTTTGTGTGAGTTCAATTTTTCTTAAATCCAAAATTTAATGAAAAAGTTATAGGGTTTTGAAGTTCAAATGGGGAGAGCGAGCACGTTGGGCACCTCTAGAAACTTTTGCTAGGACACTCTATTGAATGTGAGATTTTCAATACTAGAGAATAATATTATCTCCTTACATACTATCAGAAAAATTATTGTCTTTAGTGAAAAATAGCATATTAACTCAAGTCAAACATTTTCACACATTATTGGGCATGGTACCAAAAAAAACTTCTTCTTTTCCACATTAAACTTAGAGATCTTCTTACTTTTCACTTTTTTATTTTTTCCACAACATCATGTCTTGTGAACCTTTGCATCAATTGTTCGGATTATCAATCTAAAACATATTAAGTTCACAAAAAAAAATAACGTGAATTGACAATTATTGAACCTACACAGCTTGCACAATTTTTTTTGAATATGCAACACCCCTCCTCTACCTCTAAAAATCGGTGTACAAGGAACTAGTATTGTCCTTAACATGATGGAAATTAACTACAAACCCCCATTAACATTGAACCAATACCCCAAACATTTGAAACCGAAATTGTCTAGCTATACCAAAGATATAAATACCGAATACCCAAAAATGACCCCCTCAAAAATGCGCACTACGCACTACCCGATCCTATCTTAAACTATCTTATTACATCTTTGAATATCACACATTCATACTTCTCATCCCCCGTTACATGCTCCACAAAAATCTCAAAATTCTACTCTCCATTCGAACATGATAAGATTTTTGGTTCTCTTGGTAAAGTTTTTGATTATAAGTGGAGTGGAATAGGCCTTGCACACCCTCACAATGAAGAAGAAACACAACAAGCAACACATTGGGCACGCCTAGCGGCAAACAATGATCCCAACCACAACATCACCATTATTATTACCCCCGACACTCATTGGTACCACAACTCTAACCCATACTTTGGCCCATTCCCGGACTCTCACATCATAGTACTATTTGAAGCGGACTCTGTAACTTACAAAGAACCCACTATACCACCACAAATACAAACACCTCACCTTGAACCAACAACCCTACGTATCCTATGTATACATCACCAAACTCGAGAGATAGGTACTCTAGAAAACCTCACTCATCTCACCTTGATAGAAAAAAATCTAAAAATTAACAAAGTATACACCGCAATGCCCCTCCCACACCTATTTCAATCCGTGTAAATCGTAACAGAAAATGGTCTAAAACCCCCCAGACAAACATCTCCACACTAACAATTACCGAATTGAGCCTCCCACTCCCCCACTATCAAATTAATACCGACCTTAAATTTGACCCCAACTTTAGCTATTATACTGACGGTTCCTTTATAGAACCAACCGAAGTAAGCCCGGGACATTGGCACCAAGAAAAAGCCGGTTATGGGATATACAATTCAACCAAACAAATAAAATTAGGCAAAAGACTACATGGACTCCAAAATATTCTAAGAGCCGAAATGATGGCTATACACAAAACCTTTAAGATAATCACCACTCAATACCCTAACGAACCAGCTCACATTTTTACAGATTGCATAAATGTATTATATCTCCTTAATACACACATAAAACACCCCACCTTACACAACAATCACCCGGACAAAACTATCCTTACATCTATGGTTGTAATGCTCCAAAATCGCACACAAATCACCACTCTCCACAAAGTCCAAGCTCATGCTAATATCGACGGCAATGAACAAGCCGACAAACTAGCAAAGGAAGGAAGAGAAAAAGCCCACAAGAATGCCAAACACCCATACGAATACACCCATGCCACCCCATACTACTTCCATAGATATGAATGGCCCTCTATGGGCGAAACTCCCGATAAAGGCCCCATACGATTCTTGGACAAATACCTCAAAAAACATGATCTTGTAAACAACCTGAAAAAACTTACAGAAAATTTCCCCAATATTGATAAATGGACCGGCAACCCAAATATTCACAACGCACGGTCCAACAATTTTTGGAAAAACTCCATAATTACGGATCCACAAATCACATGCCTAATCAAATTTCGCACCGGACAACACATGGGAAATGCCCGCAAACAACTCTTCTTCGGAATAGAAAGATTCCCTACAATAACATGTCCAATTTGCAACACCACGGACCCAGACACATGGCTACATGTCCTACTCAAGTGCCAAAACCCCCATATACACGCACTAATTGTCAAAAGACACAACAAAGCCGTATGGGCTATCCGTAAACTACTTGTATCATCAACCAAATCCCGGTGCTTTGTTCTCATTAATGCCGGAACCTTTAATGACAACCCACAAGAAAATACGGTCCCTCCTTGGCTATTACCATGCATATGTTGCACTCAAAGATGCCACTGTAATGCAAGATTCAAACCAGACTTACTATGTGTTAGAGGACTATCATACAAAGACCCCCCACCAAACCACATAGACCCTAGTCTCACTATTCAGTTTATTGAATTCACATACTGCAATGATAGATTCTCCCCGGACACTATTGCAAACAAAACAAACAAATACCAACCACTACTTGACGATATTCAAGCACTTGGATGGAAAGTAGGCCCCCTCATTGTCATCACCGCGGGTGCTAGAGCCACCACCTTCTTTCCCTCAATGACAACCCTTGAAGAAACATTTAAAATCCCCATCACGTCAATCAAGACCACCTTTCCAAATATTAACACTATTGCTATTCAACATGCTATGTCGATACTTCTGCATAAACGAAAACTTGAAAACAACCAACCACTTCCTGACCCCTCAAACCCCCCTCCATAGACTAACATTTGCATTTTACCGTTCACGCCCTCCCTCTTCAGGAGAATTTAGAACCTATGGTCCCTTGCTCTTTGCTACTTGTTATTGGATACATAGTGTCTACCCTCGAAAGGGGGAAGTAGTTCCATACTACTAATCCATGCCCGGTGGACAGACTTAGTGGTGGAATGAACGGACATTTTATTCATGCTGGCCCCCTATGGGGACCGGCGTTCTTCTTCTTCTCATGGAAATTAATTTAGACCTTGTGTAGTGCAAAAATTTGACACCAAGTGAAGTCAAAGTCTGCAAATCTAGTAAACACAGGGAAGAAAATGAGGCCTTTTCTCTACTTCAAACACTATAATCTTACAAGCTATGCGGTCAAAGTTTATGAAATTTTGTGAGTATGTTATTTAATAAATTTTAATTGAGATCCCATGGTTCAAAATAAAAATAAATTTTCTACGTTTCTTCCTTACTCATCGCAATAAAACCAACAGTTTTGAAGTGTTTATGGTGTGAAATTGTCACAAAAATTTAGGGGTTAACTTACTCCAACTTGTGTGGTCATCACTCGTTCTGATTTCCACACTGTTTACTATTTACAGAGTGTTGACTATTTACAGTAATGTGCATGACTTGTAGAAAATGCGTTTCATATTCCATATAGAGATATTCCCTTTTAATGTGATTACATTTCGGAATATGTATTGGCATGGTTTATTTTCACGCTACACTAAAGATCACATTTAGTGTAATGCTCAGTAAATGACTTGGAAATGCAATAAGTTTTTACTTTAAGTGAATATTTTTACCAACTATGTTTAGAATGATCCTCTTATTTGAATACTAAGGAGAGTTGTGCTCTTCGTAAAAATTGGCATCAAGAGTAAAAACTTATCGCATTTACAAGTCATTTACTGAGCATTACACTAAATGTGATCTTTAGTGTAGTTTGATTTCCATACTAAGTGGTGTAGTTTAGTTATAAGGAGAGCAATGCAGGAGAAATTGGGAATAATAGAATCAATTGAATGGAATCCATGTACTTGGGCCTCATGTACACTACCACATATACACGAATTTGCCTAAATACCCCGATCAAGCGTTGCACCAAGCCTCAGGCTTTGAAGGGTGGGAGAGGGTAGGGACAAAACCGGCCCCTATTTTTAGGTTGGAAGGGGGGCCTACTTAATCCAAGGGTGGGGGATCTGTGGATAATTTGGAGCCGCAGGCCCCAGTTTTGTCCAAAAAAAATCCAAAAAAAGCCTCTAGAACCCTAAACCGGACAGGGCCAGAAAAATGGTCCCACCCAAGCCTCGTGCCCAACCACGCTCGACCAGGGTGAATAAGGAGATCCCATGTACACTAAGGTTGGATGACCCATAACCACCACGAACCCCATAACGGATAAGCAAAAGTGCACCAAAACCACCACAGACCCACCCCATTTCCGAAATTTTAGGAAGTCATATATGATTGGGTGTCAGTTCATGATTGGTTCAAAGCTGCTGGTTTTTAGTCAATGCAGAAGTGGTTTTCAGTACAACTTAGTGTGGAAATAGAGAGTTGTGTAAGTCGAGGAATGGGTCACGGCTTACTATCCACTTTGAAAATTTGTAGCAATTTCAATATGAAGAAATAAATGGTCACGACAATTGCAATATTCATGAAATCCTATTTTGAATTCCCAAAAAATGTCTTACCACGTATACAAATGCTATAAATAGGTCAGCAAGCTTAAGTTGGTGGTTATAGGTCATCCAACCTTACCACATGCATCAGTCACGAGTTTCACACACTCCCTGCCAAATTATTTATTTTTCCAAAATACAGAAGTTTGTTACGTTAACCCTTAAACGTCAGAGCCAGCCCGAGGGGCTTGGTTTCTACAGAATCTTCTCTGTAGCTCTTCCTGTACTCAACTTTTCACTTATTTTTTTATATCATTCTAATCACCTTCTTTTGATGCATTCACAAAGTGAAATTTTACAATTCAAATCACAATTTGTATGAGTGATTTGTGCTTTGAAAGGATTGTGGTAGGTAGGTTGATAAGGTTTATAACCTTGTAGGAGGTTGCAAGCTCATCATTGATTGGTTTATTCATGATGCCCAAGTTCAAAAAGTGCACTATTCATTGATGTCCAAGTACAGAAGATGCAGTGATCCAATTTCGGGCTGCCCGCTCAGGCCATGAATTGTCGTTTAAGGGTTAATGTGTAATGTCAGGTTATTGCGTCATGGTTGGGTTGCTGTAAACTACTACGTGCCATTACACTTTGTCGTCTACAAAAGCCCTTCAGTACATGACAGAAATGCGCATTTGGCTACACTACTTATTGAGCTACATTTCTGCCTACAAATGAAGTTTTGTTGTAGATGATACAATCTGATGGGTTGGTAGTAACCCACCACACACGCAACAATGTGCATAATTTTAACTTTTGGACCACCATTGATTATTAGGATGATATCTGGATTCCTGATCAAATGTGAAGCATACACTGAAAAGACAAGTTTTAGTAAGAAATTATGAGAGATTGTGTGAACAGATTTCTGTCAGCAATATCAATACTGAAGCCAGTACTGCAAAGGTGCAGCTTTGAGTTGCCATCAATCCTTGTCAAGATGTGCAAAACCCACCTGATGTTTTCGTACAGCTTTCTCTGGAAAGAACACAGCGGTAATATTGGGACCAAATTGAGTTTTAGCACCTCCGGACTCCCATTTTGGGCTTCCTGGGCGCATTTAGGGTTAATGATCTAAGGTCCACATTGACCCAAAAAAAAAAAACCTAGGCATCCATACACCTCAAGCTTGCGCCTTCAAGCAAAGTTTCTGAACATCACATAGTCCAAAGAAACATGGTATCATCAACCAACTCACTTCTACTCTACACAACGGATAGTCTTTGCAAGACTCCATCCAGTATGTGCACCGATTCGGGTTTTTTTTTTTTTTTTTTGGACGATTTGGACTGTGTCAACATTTTTGGGCGATTTGGACTGTGTAACATTTTTGTATACAATCAAGTAGAAAAAAGAAAAAAGAAACACCGATAATTGTGTAAAAATATTTTCTTCACATATGATATGTCAATGCAAAGCTATCAACCTAGTGCACATGTGAACCGCTCTAATTCAAAGTCAAAAAAATCTTGCAAGAATCTATTGATGGTTGAAGTAGTACACCCTCCAAAATCCACAGTTTTCACTACCAGTTTACAATAACTTTAAACACTATAATCTATTCCATCAACCGTTGGATGTTCCATCTGGGCTGCTATTCGGCTATCCAAGTTGGCATTACCATGATGATCTATAATCAACTTCCCCTTTTTGTTCCATAGGAGGCCTTGAGGATGTTGACCAAATTAGAATCAATTGTTATGTAAATCCTAATATCCATCCATAGTTTGGGAAAAGAAATTCGGCTTTCCTTAGTCAACACAAGTTGATCCAAAGATCTTTTTGCACACCCTCACAATCTCTTCGTGGTTGTATTCCCAACCAAACATCGCTCTGGTTTCATTTTTTAACACCGAATGTGTATTGGCATGCCACCTACAAATCAAATCTCTGTCCCATTGATTGCGGTATCCTTTACAGGGGTGTTCTTTGGATTTCTCTCATGGCTTGGTGACATGTATGGAATTAGTCCAAATACCTCTAATTAAATAGCAAGGTATCAGAGGCAACAAGCTACACCAAAGTTTTTAAACTTTAGAATATTTCCATTGAAAAGTGCAAAAGAATTATTGCATTTTGAAAGAATAGAGCAATGTTGACTTGGTCTCTAATATATATTATGCACCTAGTCCATAAGGCAAAAATTATCCAGAATGATTTAAGCCATCAAATATTCTACTCCACTTTCCACTACATCAAGTGGAGAATGCATATATATGAGTGTGTGATTGGGGAATGGCAAGCCGAATTGTGGAGAATAAGGCCTCATTTTATGGTTTTCAAAATGAACAAAATTGTCAAGAAACGAGAAATGCTAAGCAAGGGGTAGCCCCTTAGTTGTTTTTTGTGTACAGTCCACCAAACGACAAGGAGCGCAATTTAGAGCGCATGAAAAGAACGCATTCATGTACAAGGGAATCTGATGCATTTTCGGTTGGATTTTTGGCAAAGATGATTTGGAAGGACGAGGATTGCAAAGAGCTCATCAAATATACAATGGGTGCAATTGCATTCTCAATGAAGTTAGATGCCTTCATTCACAAAGACCCCACAAAGACGCCATCACATGCAAGAGTTATAGAGGTTTTGATTGGTCCCCCCTACAACTTCTAGGTCCATCCACTAACCCATGTCCGATCGACATGGATTTTGTGGTGGCAAGAACAGACACTTTATTCACGCTGACCCCCACTTAGAGATTGGAGTTTTTTCTCTAGGTCTCCAGTAGTTGTTTTAGATATACAATTTAGTGCCACACTTATAGACATATGTTTTGAGCATTAGACAATGTTTTTCTAACATTTTGATTGCCTACACGGCCTTGTTTTATATTTGCAAAATCATATAAATCAATTTTAACCCCTAAATTACCAACAGCCTCCTTGGGGGACTCTCGAAGGTTTGCGGAGGTTTTAACGGTGCGACTTTATAACATTATTTTTTGAAATTTTTATTGTAGATGGACATTACTAAAGGCTTTATGTGAATCCATTTTTTTTCTTCCAAAATCCAACATTTCATGAAAAAGTTATAGGGTTTTGAAATTCAAATGGGAAGAGCAGACACGTTGGGCAACTCCAAAAACTTTTGCTAGGACACTTATTTGAATGCGAGATTTTCCGTAATAGCAATTAATGTTATTTTCTTTCATATTGTCAAAAAAATCTCTTGTCTTTAGTGAATATTAGCATATTAATCCAAGTCAAACATTTTCACACATTGTTGCACATTATCGGGCAAGGTACCAAAAAATCTTCTTCCTTTCCACATAAAACTTAGAGAACTTCATATCTTTTACTTTTAATATTCTCCATGGCATTGTGTGTTGTTAACCTTTTCATCGACCATTTGGATTCTCATTCTAAAACATATTAAGTTCACAAAATAATAAAATGTGAATTGACAATTTTTGAACCTCCACTCTTTACACAATTTTTTTTGAATATGCTACACCCTTTGTTTACCTCTAAAAATTGGTGTACAGTACAAGGAACTGATATCATGTTTAACATGGTGGTAATGAATTTAGACCTTGAGTAGTGCAAAAATTGGACACCAAGTGAAGTCAAAGTCTACTTATCCAGTAAATGCAGGGAAGAAATGAACCTTTTTTCTTCTTCAAAGACTATAATCTTTCAATCCGTGTAGTAAAAGTTTATGAAATTTTGTACAAAAATTTTGTATAAATATTTGACACCAAGTGAAGTCAAAGTTTGTTGATCCGCTAAACGCATGGAAGTTAATGAACCCTTTTTGGTGCTTCAAACACTATTGTCTTTCAATCCGTGTCGTCAAAGTTTAGGAATATTTGTGAGTATGTTGCTTAATGAGTCTTAATTGAGATCCTACGGTTTGAACTGGGAATAAAAGTTCTGGTTTTCTTCCTTACTGCACTGAAATGAACAATTTTGAAGTGTTTTGGTTTGAAAATGGCTTGGTAATTTAGGGATTATTGAATTTGTATCATTGATGAAGTGAAAAATTCGTATCACTAGTTTTGTAACAAAAGAAAATAAAAGAATTGACACGTGCACGTGTCCCCCTCTAGACGTCTACATGCCTCCCCCTCCAGACACGCACACCCCTCCTCCAAAACGTGCATGGTTTCCAGACTTTCGCGCCTCTAGACGTTCACACGTGGATTTCTTGGTTATGAAGCGCTTTTCTCTGTCATCATAAATTTAAAAAATAATGAACTCAGTAAATTTTTCTCCTCCCGACTATGTTCGATATTTCTTGGGGACCGACTGGTCTGTTAGTCCAAAGTGCCGTCCGGTCCACCAAATTTAGTTCATGTCCGTTCTTTATGACAATTGTGCTCATGTTGATATTCTAGTATTGAAAAACACTTTTTCTTCAACCAATATTAATTTAAAACTCACTACTTAGTTTTGCACCTTCATATCATTAAAATATTGCACATTATGTACAAGCATCATTTAAAATAGAATACATGTGATTTGTGGGTGAAGGCATCATGTAACCAGATCTCATATAAAATTGAATGTATTCACAAGCCCCCAATTTTGTAACACTATTCCAAAATTTATAATACTCGTGTTTATCATTCATGTCTTCTTTGTTGATCCAATACAGTGATCTTTCATGTCTTCTTTGTCGATCTAATAGTCTCTTGCATTCAACATTGGCTTCTTATGTGTACGTAAGTGACATATATTCTCTATTTTAGTTTGAAAAAGACACCTTAAATATCATCATACATTACTACGCAAGTAAATTTGTTGAACAAAACTCACAATGTTTACATTTTAGAAGAAAGAAGAAGAACGCCGGTCTCCGTGAGGGGGCCGGCGTGAGTAAAGTGTCCGTTCATTCCACCACTAAGTCCATGCCCACCGGGCATGGATTACATTTTAGATATATTGCAAGGCCGTATAAATATTTGACTATTTTCTTTTTTGTTTGTAGAAGCAAGTCATGGATGCATCCATTGCAAATTTGAAACATGCTTGTGCAAGGATTTTAAGAGAATTTGAGTATACAAGATTACATTATGTTTCTTTTTCAAAATCGGAATCATTTACTTACATTCTTTAAGTAAACACTTTATATTTGTTTATATGGAATTTCATCGTATTCCTCAACAGATAGTAAAGCAGTCAAAGATGTAAAGAAGCTCACTGCATATATATGCAAAAACACACATAATCAAACAATTCAAAACTTTTTCAAAGAAATATAGGAATCAAACATCTTATATGAACTACCTCAAATATAGCTATTTATTGAATATTGGGACTATAGAATCATCTCCAAATATGCTCTAGAGAACTATTTGCCACCTAGACATCATGCTACGTTGCTATGGTATAAGGTAAGCCCCCCTATAACCAACAAAAATCCATGGCCAACGCCTGTAAGATTGGGGTATATCCAACCCTCTTCCATCCCATTACCACCAATTCAGCTCCAAATGGAGGTTTGCTATTAGTCAAGACCCTTACTTTTGGTCGTTAGTTATGGGGGGTACCTCCTGCTGGCCACCCACTAAACATGGCTGCACACTTTAAAAATTCATAACTAATTAAGTTTTCATTGAAAAAATATGAAATCACCTGGGTTGGAATTGTAACTCTATTGGCTATCACTGAAAAATAATAGTGTAATTATCTCCTCTCTCCATATATGCACATTCCTTAACTCGTCGATTTTAGGGGGGCTTACCTTAGCCTCAACGCTCTCATCATCCTCTAGCAATGCGCCTCTTTAATGTGCTTAAATGCATTTCCTATCATACCCGACATATCCTGATCCAACACTAGAGGAGCTTTTGTGTCTCCAACACCAATAGATGCAGCCTGAACATACGTGTAACTGCATGATACACCGTGTTGCGTGTGCCTTAAGCCATTTTTTTTGGTAATAGAAGCCATTGAACAACATCCCTTGCTGCATAGAAAAAATCCTCTGAAATGCCATGACACCCACCAATACTTCCTCCTCATGAATCTCCAATTTTGACTATGATTCAGAAACAACTAAAATTCCCATGTACCAAAAATCCAAGTGATTCAGATGCTTGACTTGACCATATTCTCTTGAGCTGAAGCACTTGAGAGGCAAATGTACCCCTTCCATGACCACTTAGGGGCGGTTTACACTACGGACCAAGAACTCGTCCCGTGGACCTCTAAAATCTGTGATTGGCTCCATCAACTTGTCCCGGGATGACTTGGGTTTAAACTTTACACTACATGAAAAAAAGAAGAGTGACCAAAGGATTTGAGGTCCTCAAAAGGCCCAGAAATAGGCCTAGTGGATAATGTTGAAGGGTCCCCCGGATTTTGCGGTGAGAGAGGTATAAAGGGTTCTCTCATTGTTGGTCGAGGAGACCGTGGGCTTGAAATGCCGTTTTATTACTTTTAGATTGATTTTTTTTTTGGTTTTTTTTAGAGGGCCCAATGTTACTGTAGATACAATGGCGGCCACCCTTTTTGTCTTTTTGGCTTGTTTTATTTTCTTTGTTATTTTAGGCAATAGTGACCTTTTTAGGCATTCATTAAAAAAAATCAGCACGCCCACTTTTTAGTACATGGTCATTCCTCCCGGTCCAAGTTCGGTTTACACTTAGTGAGAGGCCCAAGGGCTTTAAAACTTACATTTTTTCTAAAGTGTGACCATGAAGTGTGACCATGGAATTAATCCATTTTCCTTTGTCACTTCTCTTGGTCTGTAGTGTAAACCGCCCCTTAGCCAACATCCACGCCCAGGGCAAATTGACCCTCGTTGGGAGATACCCAAGGTGGGTCCCATCTTTACTGCATGGGGTCATTTTTCTAGCCCTCTTATTTTGGGGGGTCCGGAGGCTTTTTCTGGTTTTTTTTTGGACAAATTTGGGGTCGAAGGCCATCATTTACCCTATAATATCCTCCCTTGCTATAACTAGAGTCCCATCCAAAAACAAAATAGGGGCCAGGTTTGGCCCCACCACCTTGTAGCCCCCTCGGGTAACTCCCAACAAGGGTCAATTTGCCCTCGGCCAACATCCACCACATCGATATTTGTCCACTTCACTGTAGTTATTTGTCCTTCTCTGTACAATTGTCCATGTAAGAAGTCTCCCTTGAAGTTGATGGATTCGTTAATCTCAAAGGAGATTCTTTTATGTCATCTTCATCTGAACCAAATCACGTCCTAATTGTTGGTCAATTGACTGCCAACCAAGGTGTCTAGGAATTCAAGTGGACATTCTCTTCTCACATTAACCCCTGAGAGCCCAAGTGTACTTGGGGTGTATGTTTTGGATTTTGGGCATGTATCTTTGAGTGGAAAAAATACTCCGATTCTTATGAAAATTTTGCACTGCATTGTCCTTGATGAAATCTATATGGGGAAATTTTCAAATATGATTTTGGACTTTTGGTTCAAAAGTTATTAGCCTTCAAAGGTCAAAATGGGGAGTCTGGACTACAGGGGCAACCATGTCAACCAATGCGATTTGAAGAGAAAAATGGAGCATAATTTTGGGACAGAAGGACGAGGAAAGGAGTCCAGACTTCTATGCATGAAGTCCAAGTGGAAAAAACTTTGAAAATTATCAAAAGAGTCATTAAAATAATTTTAAAAGAACAACAAACAACAAACCGTCAGCTGGCCCGCCAGCGTCCTGCGCCAGAAGCAGGCCTGCCAAGATTTTTTATTTTAAAAAAAGTTTAATTTTTAATTTTGTTTTTTGTTTTTGTTTTTTTTTCGTCTAGCTGCGAGGGCTGTCAACAGCGGGACAAATTGGCCACCCAATTTCAAGCACTGCTCTTTTCCATAATGCTTTATTTATTCCATATATTCATGAAAATTATGGATTATACTAATTTTAATCGTTTCTTTTTCTTAAATTAGTGAAAAAATAAATTGAAAGTTTCCACCATTGGGATTCTCAAATGCAACAACTTGTATGAAACAAACAATTTCATATCACTTATGTAGTAATTGTCATCATTTTGTACCCCCTTTCACTAAAGTATATATTCCTACATCTATTACCCCTTGAATTGACCTCAAATTTTGCACACAAATAGCTAACAACATATAAGTCATATTGGTAAAACATTTGATCACATTTCAATGTAAAAACTAGAAGATATGCCTAGTCAAAGTAGGCTAACCTTGCCAGGCAAGGGGGGAACAATACTTTTCTTTGCACTTCAAACGCTACAATCTTCACATCCGTGCGGTGGATTGCAACCAAATTTATATTGTAAGTTCATATACATGTCTATTTTAAGATTGTACAGTTAAAGTCTAAAAGTAGACTTTAATGTTAGATTTTGTTGCCACTTGTTGATGGTGGCAGTTTTGGAGTGTTTCATGATGGAAAATGCCTTGGGCTTTTAGGGGTTAAAACCAAAACATGGAGATGGAGAACGCTCTCCGGAAAATTGTTACAATGAGGAGAGTGATATATGCACTATGTGACAAGAATCATGAATTATGCTGTAGGTTAATTTCTTCTTGACATAATCCAGGGATTTGTAGATCCATCCTCATATCTCTGACCCGTAGCGAAGGTTGTGAAAAATTACACAATCTATGTTGATTATATTTTAAATTAGTTGTTTTTCATTCTTACTGACAAAACCCTAATCACTACACTAATAATGATATTTAGTGTTACGGGACGAATAGTGTAGTTATGCCTACTGCTTAAATTTTGCTAAATGTCTATTTGTTGACGATTACTATTCAAACAATTATTTTGCATGTTTAAAAATACTATGGATATTAAATACATTAATTATTTATCATTACAATATTTCTAATGTGGTTTTTAATATTCATTTAAAGAAAATAAATGTATTTTTAATACCAAGTATAAACTTTCATATTAACATATGTATACAGTAAATAAGTAAAAATATGTAATCATAGACTATAAATTTTGATATATATAACTATCAAAATGATAAATTATAATACTAATACTTATTTGTAAATGCATGTTTCCTCTAATTCTCTTTTTCCAACACGCCAAAATCAAACAAGCGCAACAAATTACAATTACTCACAATTAATGTTTGAAGTGAGATTCAATGTTGTTACATTAGTAGGAGTATTGCCATTTAGCGTCCAAGTTTACAATTAGTGTTGCAAACATTGAATATCATTATTAGTGACTCCACGTTTGGATCTCAGCTCGTCATCGTAATTGTCATGACTCTCTGAACTCAACCAAGAGGTTGAAGCAAGAAGACCAGGGAGATGATTGACAATATTTTTCACACCTCAAGAAATTTGTAGAAGTAACCGAGTAATCGTTGCAAAAAGAACTTGTGGAAGTTTTCCAGGAGACCTCTTTGACTTGCCTAATGAAGTGGACTTAAACTTCATTGGCTTTTTCTCATGTATCCCTTTTAATAATGGAATACCATTCCAACATCATTGGCCCCAGCATTCCAGGCAGCTAGCATTTGTGCCCTCTGATCTTGAGTCTTGTTCCAAATAGAGTCCTAGCTGCTGCTTAGGGCCACTTCACACTATGCCCAAGTCGAGTGACCGTCCGTTAATATGAGTGGCCAAACTATGGCCAGAGGCCAAACTTTTTTGCCAAAAAAATACATTAAATAATACAGATTGAAGGTTTGGCCGGTCGTGGTGTGAAGCCCCAAAGCCCAAGTCCAAAGTCCAAACCCCATATCATAACGCCAAAAAAAATCATCCAATAAAAATCAGCCAAAAAAATCACCTTCTTTCATCTACTGGTCTAGATCTTGTCACATTTTGATTATTTTATTAAAAAATTCAACGGACTCTTGATTCTGGTTTGGGTCCGCTATAATGGGCGGCACAAGTTTTGCTCGAGAGGCGGTTGCTTTGGCGCCAAAACAACCCAAAGTGCTGCCATGTAGGACGACGGCCTTTGGAGTTTGGGCACAAGTGTGAAGGCCCAAAGTCCGGACTTTGGCCATTCTAGCAATCTCATTGGTGGAAATCGATGGCCACTTGACTTAGCCACCAAGTGTGAAGCGGCCCTTAGACTAGAAAGAGTGTTGTTGTGAATATTGGTTTGGATGTACTAATGTGTTCAACATGGTCCCCAATATATCTTCACATGCTTGAGGGCCATTGCTTAAACATATATAAACATAAAATTGATTTACATGTTTACATCAAATAACTATAAATACTGAATTACAAATCATAATTTTAAATAGTGAATAAATATTAAATGATTTATTATAAATTTAATATTTATATTTAAAGCTTGTTTCTTCTTATTCTCTTTTTACAATTACAGTTCTTTGTATAAATAAATTGGTACTTGACCAACACCAAATGCCAACACGTCAAAATTAAACAAGGGCCCAAAATTACAGTTATTGACAATAAGTCTTTAAATTTACATTTAATGTTGTTACAATAGTAGAGTTATTGCCATTTAGCATTTGTGTTTGTATCAGTGTTATAAACACTAAATATCATTATTAGTGTAGTGGAAAATTTGCTCTAGGTAGCACAACTCTTTCATCAAATGTCTAATTTTATTTTTAAAATATACTTCCATGAGGCTCTATCATTTTTCAAAAACATCATTTTCTAAACATTCAGGATAAAAGTTGATGTTTTTTTCTTGAAGTGAAAAAGATAAGAGACTAAAAGAGTAAAAGTACATAAGGTTTTAAGCCTCAAGTAGTTAAATAAAAGAAGCACCCCACCTAACCTAACCAGAAGAGGCTCATGACTTGGCAAACTCAACAATTCCACCCGTAAACGTCACTCGGGAATTGCATATACAGGCACGTATTTTACTTTGTAGAATTCAAAAAATGTATTAAAAATTAGTTAGACTTACACCTTTGGAATGAAGATTTTCAGCCAACATCTTACATTTGGAGGTCGTTTCAATAACTCAACCTTATCATGTTTAAATACAACACCATACATGTAAAATATTATGACCATTAGTGGGCCGTTATGAAGTTTAAGGATTAAATAATATTCTTTTGTACATAGTGAGTCCCTCCTACCTCCAGCAGTGACTAGGCACTTGTATCTAAGGTAGCCGCACCAGAAACCGTCACTTTAAGCCAAAGCCAACATATCATACATAGCAAAATTTCAGCAAAAATTTGAGAGGAAAGATAATTAAAAAGTATAGAGGTTCGTGCAAAAACCACAACTTTGTTAAGAGTGAGATGGAGGCAAAAAAATCTCAAAGTGCAAAATCAAACCCCACCACTTTCCCTCTGACTAGTGCACTATAACCGTTGTTAATGTAACCTTGATCCACCTTAGCTAAGAACCAATCTCACTTGGACACATATCACTGTTGCATTGTTCTCCATGCGGGAACTGGTGTGTTGGGAGTGGGAATTGGTGCTTTGGGTGGCTACAGTTTTAGGGACAAAACGGTTTCTGGTACAACTACCTTAGTATTGGATGCATACACATGGTTACTTGTTCAATAGTGTCCATCCTTGAAAGAGGAAAATAACTTCATACCGTTAATCTATGTCTCATGGACTTGGGCTTAATAGTGGTGGCATGAACATGCACCTTATTCATGCCAACCTCTTTCAAATGTAGGAATTTTCCTTGTTTTTCTTAATTTTTCCCATTTATTTTATGGCAACAGAAAAGATTGTTATGCACATTGCAAGAAATGGTGCAAAAATTGACCCTTCATACAATTTTTTCTTGGTTTCAATTCTAATTTTGTGACAATGTAAAGGAATCAACATAGTTTCATAAGTTGCCTCAATGTGAAAGAATTAATACATGTACTACAACCTTCTTTAAATTTGACATTTGATTAGGAGAATCCCTAGTTATCTCTTACATCTATGAACCATATATTAGGGAAAATATTCAAAAGTAGGATCAATTTTTTTTAATAATAATAGAATGTTAAAAAACCATCTTATGGATAAACGTCCTTCAATTCCTTATGGACAATTGTCTCTTTGGGGGATAAATTGAATTTCAATCGAGTCCCTCCATCTCTCTTTTTGGCATGATTTTTAAAATGTTTTTGCATCAAAGGGCAACTATTGATTATCTTTCCATTGACATAATCTTTGTAGAAATGTGACTTGCAGTTCAAAAGTTACCAACAATTTTCAAAGACATATACAAAAAGTGCAATAATTTAATGGAACCAATATAACAAATAGTGTAGCAAAACTTTAGTTTGTATAAAATTCAATAGAACTTTTATTTTTGGTTCAATTTTTGAGTTCCTTTTGGAAAGGAAATGGAAATCTTTGCATCTACCGTAGGGATTTTTGAGTTCGAAATACATGATAAGGATATGTTATGTGCAAAACTTGTTAGTGTATTGTTAATTCTCACCACATAGTTGCATTGGAAAAGGCCTTGTTGTATAGGGACCCACAAAGCCCTTGGGGGAGATGACATGTTGGTTGCCTCTAAGGCAATTAGTGTAGAAAAGTGTTTACCCTCAAGAGGGGGGAATAGATCTATTACACTAGCCCATGTCTCGTGGCCATATGCTTAGTGAAGAGAATGAACAATCACTATATTCACGCCGGTCTCCTTCTTCTTCTTCTTCTTCTTCTTCTTCTTCTTCTTCTTCTTCTTCTTCTTCTTCTTCTTCTTCTTCTTCTTCTTCTTCTTCTTCTTCTTCTTCTTCTTCTTCTTCTTCTTCTTCTTCTTCTTCTTCTTCTTCTTCTTCTTCTTCTTCTTCTTCTTCTTCTTCTTCTTCTTCTTCTTCTTCTTCTTCTTCTTCTTCTTCTTCTTCTTCTTCTTGCATTGGAGGATTTTTAAGGACATCTTCTACCCCTCTTCTACTTCTAAAATTTGGTGCACTTGTGGCTAACATTATTTTATTTTGGTCAGAATTAGAAAACCACGGCATGTAGTGCAAACCTTTGCCATAGAAGGTGGTCAAAGTGTAGTGAAGGTGTCTAGCATGACCTCAAGAAGAGTTTATGTCTCACTTCAAATGCTAATATCTTTCAATCTATGCGGTCAAACTGACCAAAATTTGTACCATACACACATCTACAATCCTAGCACAAGATCTTACAGTGAAAGATATGTGAAAATTGCATTTGTTTGCATTTTGTGTTTAATGACTTCTAAGTGCCTAAACATCCACATATTAGACTATGAACAAAATCTTTCATACTTGATTTCATGTCAATTGACATCCTTTTTACCCATCCAATTTTTTGAGTAATTATTATCTACCTATATAATAGGCGTCAGTCACTCTATTCGCCGCTCCCTGACCCTAAACCCTAAACCTAAGACATCGCCGGAACATGCGCGCTGTTGTTGGTGAACGCGTTGTTGATTTGGGCCATTGTACATTTCCAGAGTGGCTCTTGGCGCTGGGGGAGGACAGGCTGGAGAAGGTGAAGGATGACATGATCAGGTGTCCATGGGCGATGATTGTCGGCAATCACACCTTGAACGGCTTGATCAATGCTGTCTATGGACGAATTGCTGATGTTGAAGCAAATGCGCACAAATACTACAGCGGTCGTGCCATCCTTGCCGCACGGAATGACGACGTTTCGCGGATCAACGTACGACGTTCTGAAGGATGCAAATTGCAATCTAAAATACAATACGTCAAACAAATTTTATTCTGAGGAGCACTAATAAAAAAACCTTCCCCAATTGGAACAATGGGTACCGATACTAGTTTTATTACAACTTACAAGTGGAGGTGATTCAAATATTTTAAGAACTTTCCCATGATTAGATATTGAATTTTTATCCATTTATTTTTTAAAGATTTGTTTCATCCATCAATTTTTTTCATCCATCCGTTTAACAAAAGATTATTCATTTCACAGAATGCAGTTTGTCACATTATGAATGTTCTATTCTCAGGTCTTCAGTCTCAAGTGCTTGGTGTAAATTTCAGGTTTTAGTACAATCATGTAAGGTTCAATACCATACTCATGCTTTTGACAAGAAAGGTCTGCTAAAAAGCTGCCTGACTTTTCCTGCAGAAAACATTCAGTGCATGTTTGCCACATCATTTTTAAGCTCAACAAGCTGGCACTTTAGTGTTTATTACCCTTGCCCTAACTGAAAGGCTGGAGGAATTGCTTCACCAATTGGCCAGCACATGGTTATTTATGTCGGCAAACATACTCATGCACAAAGTATGCTGAATTCTTGCTGCCTACCTCTCTTTCTCATCAATGTGCGGCACATCTTTGTTCTATTCGTGTATTCAATCAACCTAAAAGTAAAAATGATCCATGAAACTTAACCCCTAAAGGACGCCCAGGGCGAATTGACCCCCTCGTTGGTACTTACCCGAGGTGGGCCCCATCTTAATTGCATAGGGTCATTTTTCTGGAACTTTTAATTTGGAGGGTCCAGAAGCTTTTTTTGGGATTTTTTGACAAATTTTGAGGCCTACGGTCATTGTTTTATTTTAGTGGACCCTTCCTTGCTCTAAATCGGGTCCCATCCAATACAAAATAGAGGCCAGGTTTGGCCCCACCACCTCGTGGTCCCCTCGGGTAAGTCCTAGCGAGGGGGTCAATTCGCCATGGCCGGTCTTTTAGGCCCACAACGAATTGACCCCCTCGTTGGTACTTACCCGCGGGGGCCACGAGGTGGTGGGGCTAAACCTGGCCCCTATTTTGTTTCTGGATGGGGCCCTATTTACATCAAGGGAGGGTCCCCTGCAGAAAACAATGGCCGTAGGCTCCAAATTTGTCAAAAAAAATCCAAAAGAAGCCTCTAGATCCTCAAAGAAAAGAGGGCTAGAAAAATGCAATTAAGATGGGGCATTAAGACGGGGCCCATAAAAATGATCCATGTAACTTCACCACTACAGGACCGGGGCCCACCGCGGATAAGTTCCAACGAGGGAGTCAATTGGCATTGGCCCTAAAGAACCAAATGTTTCCTCCAGGGATAGTTTCTTTAACTCTCACAGTAATTGTCTTCTTATTCGTACGGACAAGTTTGACGCCCATGGCGAACTGACCCCCTTGTTCCCCCGCATGGGATGAAGGGGGTAGCTGCCCGTGTGATGAATCATCCCTTCCAGCCAACCAAGTGGTGAAACCCCAACCGGCTAACAAACAAACCCTCCCCCCCTCCCAGCATGTGTCGTGGCCCGTGCCCTCCTCTCGCCGGTTGTGACACATTCCTCTACAAAATACCCGTGACAAGTATTGCCTCCTATGAAGCTTGTGTGTATAGGAGCACGTGTAGGATTTGATTCTGTACCTCGCCAAGTGTTCTCAAGTGCTATCCTTTGTGTCCATCTGACACTAATAATAAATATATTATTTTCTTTCATGGTTTCCATTCCGCATAGATTGATCCTTTGAGCTCATCTTTCGTGCTTAGGTATGTTGTCATCGAGAACTAGGGTTTAAGTTTTATATTTTCAAGTTTCCGGAGTGATACACTAGCTTCTTCAATAAGTGATTGATTATAGTTTAGGATATGAGGCATATTTCAATCATTCCATCTAGTGTGACTTAGGATTTTTATAGCACAACTTTATGCTAGATATATCATGGATGTAGATAATGACTTATTTCTTAAATTTCATTATTTCCGTGATAGGTATTGCGATTGGTATGCAAAGGCTCCTAGGGATGTTTTAGAGAACTTTTACTGTGTGTGACGGGTATTGCCTTTTAAATGCATACTCAAGTACAATTATTGAGACCTTTTTCCTTTGTAACGGATATTGTGATAAGAAACAAAGACGTTTTATTTCATATTCTTGTATCGTAACGGGTATTAACAAAGTAACTAAGGGAGTGTCTTTTAGTTGTCATCTCCGTGAAGGGTATTGCTATGTATATTTTATCTTCCCTACCCTTAGGATTACATAAATTTCTCATAATTCAAATAAAATTCTTTTCATATTTACCGCATTAAAAATAATGAATATTTATGTATTTAAATGGACCTATCGGCCACTTTACTTTCCATTACTCTAAATTGCCTTTCTTACATTCTAAATTTTTCTTGTAGAGTCCACATGCCAAATTCACAAAAGGCTATCATCGTTCGGAATCCTCCGCCTAGACCTATTTCATTCCATGACATTACATGGAAGCATGCTAGTAGACAAGGATGGAGCAATGCAAGTGCAATCGTGCATTCATACATTCATTTTTTTGGTTGAAAATGCGGTGAAGATCCTTCAATTGCGCAATCTCCAACTCGTCCACGCCACTGCCCAACTTCAACTCCGTAACCGCGTTGGCAAAATAGGGATGGCGCGGTAGTGCGCCAAGGCATGCCGCATACAATTCTCCAACTCAATTTTTCTTTGCCTTGAGGTGAGTGACATACTTCTTCCCATTGCTATGCCAACAAAAGGTTTTTTCCACGCATTACATTCAACACTGGCCGCCATCTCCACCCGTGCCCATAACACCTCCGCCGAATTTGTCCACGCTTGGAATTTTATCCAAACCTCCTTTTGTTGTCTTTTGAACGGCTTCGTTAAAATTCTTGCATTCATACGGCGGGAGTTGATCTTGCATAGTCGTTCTACCTTCCGCGGACGACCAAGTGTTTGCGTCGGGAGCTCCATGCGATGGCGATGTCGAAGATGATTATTCAATTGTCGCCGATTCTTCCACGGACCCAAGCCACAATTCTCAACCTCGCAATGCCATGGCTTCTCCGCACGAGGAACTTCCTTGAAGTCTCGGTTGAGAACAATAAGTCGTAAGCCGGATAACTCCATCCTACGGAATGGAAAAAACTACACATAAGCAAGAATGAAATAAAAATCTTACATCTCCAAACCACTCTAAGCAATAGAAGATTTAATCACAACACTAAAAAGAATGAAAGAGAATATCCTAAAATACCAATTCTTGTCATGATTTTAAAACACACCAAATACAATTAATTTAATGGATAAAATTGAAGCATTACTTGTTGGGACCGCAAAATAAAGCATAAAGTTGTGCCATAAAAATCCTAAGTCACACTAGATCGAATGATTGAAATATGCCTCATACCCTAAACAATAATCAATCACTTATTGAAGAAAGTAATGTATCACTCAAGAAACTTGAAAATATAAAATTTAAATCCTAGTTCTCAATGACAACATACCTAAGCACAAAATATGAACTCAAAAGATCAATCTATGCGGAATGGAAACCATGAAAGAAAATAATATATTTATTATTTGTGTTAGATGGACACAAAGGATAGCACTTGAGAACACTTAGGGAGGTATAGAAACAAACCCTACACGTGCTCCTGCACACACAAGCTTCACGGGAAGCAATACTCGTCACGGGTATTTCGTAGAGAAATGTGTCGCGACTGACGAGAGGAGCGCACGGGCCACGACACATGCTGGGAGGGGAGGAGGGTTTGTTTGCCAGCCGGTTGGAGTTTCACCACTTGGCTGGCTTGGAGGGATGATTCATCACACGAGCAGCTGCCCCCTTCATCCCACGAGGGAGGATGAGGGGGTCAGTTAACCTTGGGCCAAGTTTGACTACATCATCTTATATAAATATAAAAGAAGATCCTATAGTTACATTCTTTAAAAGTTGACATTGGCATTCTTAATGGATTTTTTTGTAATGCCTTGGTCAATTAGGGATTAATGGAGTCATCCCTGAAGTCCTTTTTGAAGAGGACCTGGGGTGATTGACAAGATGAATTTCCTCGTCGAAGAATTAGAACATGAATAAATCTCATGGTTTTCTTTCCTACACTGATGAAACGCATCAGTAGCAGTGGCATTTAATCAATATAAACTAATTATAAACTAATTGCTCATTTCCAAGTGGCCCAAGTCACGTTCTCCGTGTTGTCTTGGTTACTATCAAGAATTGGGGGGGTGTCAAAAGGAGATCATCCCTCCACCTTTGAGATTGCTATATTGTATCCTTTTTGTTCTTAACCCTTTCAGGCCTAACAATCATGTATGGGTTGTTTTGGCACAAGAACTTGAGTAGCAAGTGCTACAAGCCACCTCAAAGGAAAAAAATATATGACGACTTAGAGGTGGAGAAAGCTGGGCATCTATTGAGACCATCGCCACGACAATCAATGGAAGCATTACCAAGTTACAGTGATTTCTATGAAGTGAAATCGTAGATTCGTGTGGGGAAAAGTACTTGGTGCATAAAAGCCATTTTGCATGATCTAAAACTAATGTAGAATCCCTCTGGCCAAAATACCTCATTGGCCTAGAACGCTAAGCCTTAATTGCCCACGAGACCCAAAATAGCACTCTGGAGGTGTTAAAACTTAATTTTCATGAAATCCATGAAGGATTAGGATGTGAAATGTGATGTTCAGATTTGCACACACATTACATGAACCTTCTCCAAAAACAAGATCATGATTTGGAGTGATTGAACTCTTGGAAAAGCTAGGAATCCAACACAAAATACATCAAATACACTAAAATACAATGAATACCATGCCGCATACCATGTTGTATTTCATACACATGCAAAATGATTTTGGTCTTAAATTTTGATTGGAATTTGTCTTTCAAAGATTCTTCATTGTTTTGTGATTGTTGATCTCTTTCATCGCATACAAACTTTATATTTAATTCATACAAGTTTGGAACATTTGTGTATACAATCAAGTAGACAAAAGCAATAAAATCATCAATAATCATGTGTAAATATTTTTCTTCAAAAATAACATGTCAATGCAAAGCTATCAACCTAGTGCACATGTAAACCTCTTTTATTCAAAGTACAAAAATTCTTGCAAGAATCTATTGATGGATAAAGTAGCATACCCTCCAAAGTTCACAATTTTAAGTACCAATATACACTAACTTTGAACACTACAATCTATTCCATCAACCATTGGATGTTGTGCAAATTTTGCCCAAAGATTGAATCATGGGTTAAGTTCAATTTTGTAAGGTTGGATATTAATATTAGACATTCTATTTCCATTAGAGTTTGTTTAAATAAAATATCAGCACATATCTTAGTTTCGGAGAAACATGACTTGGGTGCTCAAGGATTAAGAATGATGAAGCTAATCTAGGTTGTTTATCATAACCGGTGCTACTTTTGGAATAGTGTGGGTGATGTGTGCACCATTCACGTGTGATGGTTGGTGGTGGACATGGATTCAATGGTGAAACAAACAGACACTTTATTCACTCCGGCCCCCCTTCGGGAACCGGAGTTCTTCTTCTACTGATGGTTGGTGAACAAATGATCATTTGAATAAATAAATGAACTTGGAAATTGATAGCATTGCTTTTCAAAGGTAGTGTTAATTTGAGCTCAGGCGTTGTACATACTTATCATTACTCCAAAACTAAATAGAAGCACGTACTTGGGGTCCAGAAATACTTCAAACTTTTTCTTCCAATGTGAAAACTGAACAAAGACAATATACTCTGAAAGGCTTCTGTAGGTTAAAAATGCAACATTTCACAAGCCGTATTTGAAAGGAAGTAGAGTCTAATTTTCAGTATTCTGTAATTGATTAACTTTACAAAATTGTAGTATCATACAATGATGTTGAAAAAAACATAACATAGTTTCAACCATACGGTGCTGCCACCATTCGCTAAAATAATCGTTTGTTTTCTGTTGGGCATACTTCTAAGAAAGGTTTACAGTAGCTCCAGAGATATTGAATACCGTATCGATTGAATAGTTTGCACCATTTCCTCCTTATTTCATGACACAACAAAGAGAAGAAGAAGAACTCCAGTTTCCTAAGGGGGCTGGAGTGAATAAAGTGACTATTTGTTTCACCACCAAATCAATGTCCACGAGACATAGGTTTAGTAGTATGGAACTACTTCTCCCTCTCAAGGATAGACACTATATAACCAGTAACTAGTAACTAAGGACCAAAGACCAATAAGAGCCACAAGGCTCAAATCGAAGAGATGAGACACTGACTCCAAAAACTGAGTCTATGTAAGAAACACACAACTTCAAATGACAATGCCACAAACAGAGATGATCAAAATCAAAAGCTATTGAAAACAACATTATAGAGAATAAAGTACCATGATGAAAAAAGATGATTTCAATTACAACAAAGTAAAGAAAAACCTTGAAACAAAGTATGTACATAGACTCGGTTTTTGCACTACACCTGGAAAGTCACTTAAAATTTTGTCCACCGCCCTTTTGCAGCCAAAATAGTTGCAATTTGATCAGGCATGCTAGCATACAATCTCTTACACTCTTCTACACTAATAGAAAAGAAAAATTCTTGCACTCGCTCCCATAATTGAAGAATACCATTAGGAGGAGTAGAATAGGAATTCAATCATCGTTTGAGTGAAGCCCATACATTTTCAAAAGGATTTGGTGAGGGGACTGTGCAAGCCACTCTAAGACACAAGATGATTTCCTTGTAAACCAATCTGAAACAATCTTTGCTGAATAAACACTAGCATTGTCGTGTTGGAAAATAACTTCCTCAACAATAAACTCCAAATCCCGCAATGTAGAATACAAATTTTGCTCTAAAATCCCAATGTAGCCTCTAGCATTTAAACACCCTTGTATATTGTGCAATGCCCCAAATCCTTCACAAGTCAAACAACTCCAAAGCGTAATGCCGCCTCCACCATGTTTGACAGTTTGGTTGACAGCACATACATGAATGTTTTCTTTGTCTTCAATCCAACACCAAGCTCTTCCATCTGAGCTAATACGACATATCGTGGTTTCATCACTAAATACCACCCGCTCGCAATCACTCACTGTCCAATCTTTGTGATTTTGAGCAAATTGAAACCTTGCTTTGATGTTCTTCTCACTTGAAAAAGGCTTCTCAATTTTTCTAGAAGAAGACAATCCTTGTTCTCTCAAGGCATTCTTCAAGGTATTATCACACATTTCTATACATGTCTCTCTTCTGAGCACTTTTCAACCTCTGTTACAGTTTCTAAACCTCCAACAATTACTAAATACCGCTTCTCCCGCTTTGTAAGGACTTTAGGACGACCTCCTTTAGACAAGTCTAAGTTGTGACAGTGACGCTTTTTCACTCTCTTAACGGTAGATTGTAATGAATCCAAGCTTCTTGCAATCTTTCTACTGCTATTTCCTTTTTTTACCAAAGCTACAATATTTTCTTCTTTGTCTATAGAAATCAGCCTCATCCTTTGTTACAACTTCTACAAATCACAAGAAGTGTACAAGACAATCTAGTACAAACCCAAGAAAAAAATTATCAAATTTCATGAAGAAACAAGAACAAACAAGTTACCAAAGAAGGTAGCAAGAAAGGCCTCAAAAACTGAGTCTATGCACTCTCGAAGCTTTCCACTCTGTCACTTAAACCTTTTAGAAGATGATGATGTCATCATGACATCATGTCAAAGTCAACTTGAGGTTCTTCTTCATATGTATTCTACATCCACTAAAAATCTTTTTTTTTTTTCCAAGTGGCTTTGAAAGTGCTTGTCCATAACATTGACTCAGTTTTTGGAGTGACTGTATGTGTAGGTTAAATGTGTCCTTTCGAGAGGTTTTAAGGGGTATCATTCAATTCTCGGAGAAATTGATTCTTTTCATTTGTGTAGGAGTATGGACATCGCATGTTGGATAGTAATGGTGTTAATTTGTATGAATGTCTTTTTAACTGGATTAATAGGAATATTGAATGTTTTTCCAAGACTTTTCATAGAGGAGAGAAAGATAGTAGCTCTAGCTCCAATGGCAATGATAATAAGGGGGTCAATGTCATTGATAAGTGGTCGGTATTTATTAATTTTGTTTTTAATTGTTCATGGGGAAAATTTATCATTACCGTATTTGAAATCAATAAATTGGATAATAAGATTTGTATTTATGTGGTCAAGAGGGGGGTCTTTATATGGTAGTCCTTTGACGCATAGTATGTCTTGTTTAAATCCAGCATTACATTGACATCTCTAGGTTCCACATGTGCATGGAAGTAGCCATGAAGGGACATTGTTTTCTTGAGGATTGTTGATAAAGGTTCCGGCATTCACAAGTATAAAGCACCTGGATTTATTTGAGTCTCCAATTAGTTTTTGGATTTTCCATACTGCTTCGTTGTGTCTTTTGACAATTAGGGAGTGAATGTGATGGTTTTGGCATTTGAAGAGTATGTGTAGCCATGTGTCCGGGTCCGTGGAGGTGCATATTGGGCATGTTATGGATGGAAATCGTTCTATTTCAGTGAAGAGTTGTTTGCGGACATTTCCCATATATTTTCAAGAATAAAATTTGATAAAGCATATTTTTTGTGGGTTTGTAACTGTGGGATTTTCTCAAAAGTTTGTAGAGAGTTCGTTGTCAATGTTATTGTTACCGGTCCATTTGTCCATGTTGGGGAATTTTTTTGAGATTAAATCAAGGTTGTTAACCCCTAAATTTCTTTGACAATTTCACACCAAAAACACTTCAAAGTTGCTTGTCTTAGTGCAACAAGTAAGTACGAAACCAAAAACTATTACTCCTAGTTTTAACCATAGGATCTCAAGTCAGACTTTTTAAGTAACTTACATAAAAAATTCATAAGTTTGACTGCACAAATTGTAATATTATTGTGTTTGAAGTGGAGAAAAGGGTCCACTTTCTTCCCTGCGTTTTGTGGATCTGCAAACTTTGATTTTGCTTGGTGTCAAATTTTTGCACTACACAAGGTCTAAATTAATTTCCATCATGTTAAGCATGATATTAGTTCCTTGTATTCCAATTTCTAGAGCTAGAGAATGGATGTAATATATTCAAAAAAATTGTGCAAGGAGTGGAGATTCAAAAATTGTCAATTTGCGTAATATGTTCTTGTGAACTTATTATGTTTTAGAATGAGAATCCGAATGGTCAATAAGAAGGTTTACACCACATATTGTTGCGGAAGAAATAAAAAGTAAAAAATATGATGATCTTGATTAATTTAGACCAAATTTTTGCACTACACAAGGTCTAAATTAATCTTGCCGGCTCTTCCCATTTGAACTTCAAAACCCTATAACTTTTTCATAAAATGCTCGATTTAGGAAAAAAATGGACTCACACAAAGTTTTTAGTAATTTTCATTTACATTAAAAATATTAAAAAAATATATTAGAAAATTACACCATAGGAACCTGCCCGAACCTTCTAGAGCCCCCCGAGGGGACTCTTGGAAATTTAGAGGTAAATTAGATCTTGTTTTTTGAGATATTTGTCCAAAAATCTAATGGGGCTTTTCTCCAGAGTGTCTTCTACAGAAGACCAACTATCTCTTTGGAGGTAGTATGGGGTAGCGTGGGCATATTTGTGCGGGTGTTCGGCATTTCTATTACATTTATCTAGTCCTTCTTAAGCTAGTTTTCCCGCTTCTTCGTTTCCCTCTATATTGACATGTGCTCTAACTTTATGGAGGGTTGTAGTTTGTGTGCAACTTCAAAGCATTTGAACTATTATTAGATGTAAATATGGCTTGGTTGGGGTGGCTATTGTAGAGGGTAGGGTGTGTTATTTGTGTGTTTTATATATGTGAAACGTTTATACGATATGTAAAGATGTATGCGGGTTCATTAATGTATTGTGTAGTGATAATTTGGAGGGTTTTATGTCGGGCCATCATTTCAGCTCTGAGGATATTCTAAAGTCCATGTAGTCTTTTGGATATTTTTATTTCTTTGGTGGAGTTGTATATGCCATATCATGCTTTTTCTCTATGCCAATGTCCGGGGCTAACTTTTGTTGATTCTTTGAAATAACCATCTATGTAGTAGCTATAAGTGGGGTCAAATTTTAATGGAATATGGTCTCAATATGTGGGGACGCGAGGTGGTGAGGTGAGGTAGGGAGGGTGTAGGTGGGTCTATTTTGGAATATAGTTGATGTATGTTCATATTGTTTGTTATAGAGGTGAATGTGGCAAGTTGTTCCGTGGTGCCAATTTTATTGTTTTGATGGTGTATGCATAGTATTTGTATTGTGGATGGCTCTAGTCTTTGTTTATTTCTTAGTTTGGGAGGTAACGTGGGTTCTTCGTATCGTACTGAATTTGCTTCCAATAATGGGATGATGTGAGAATTTGGGATAGGTGTGAATGTGCGTTAAAGTTTTGATACCAGCTATTGTCATGTGTAATAATAATAGTGAAAGTATATTTTGGATCAATTTTGGCCGCAAGTCTAGCCCAATGTATTGCTTGTTGTCATTCTTCCATATTGTGGGGGTGTGCAACACCATTTCCGATCCATTTGTAGTCAAAGGCGTTTTATAGTGAGACAATTTTTTTATCTCTTTCGAAAGGTGAATAAAACTAATTGCGTTGGATGGAGCATGTAGTGGAGGATGAAAAGTACAAGTATTGGATGTTGAAGGATGAGATTAGTGAGTCTAGGATGGGCGTGGGTAATGTGAATTGTGCAAGTTTTAGGGGGTCATTTTTTGGGATGCGGTATTTATATCTTTGGTATAGCCAAACTATTTCAATTTCAAATGGTTGGATTATTTTCTTTATGTTTGTCGGAGTTTGTAATTTTTTTTGGTATTGGTTCCATAGCTATTGGAGTCTAGTGGCGGGAATAGTGATTAGATGCCTTTCGTTGTCTTTGTATATATGTGCGTGGTTTTTATAGAGTTTGATTATATTGCTTGATATGAGTGTCTTTTTTGGGGTTGCAATTGGTTGTGTGGATGTTGAGGAGGGGAATGATTATGGGTGGGATGACGTATCTTGAGTCACAAGATTGTTTTTGGGGGTGGTGTGCTTGAATGATTTCTAAGTATAATTCATTTTGGGTCACTTTGATAACATTGTGTTAATTGTACGGAGTTATGAGTAGAGGTGTTTTGGTTATGCCATGGAAGAGGTTCCGTAGAGGTAACCATTTGTTGCAGGTATTGTTATTGTGTTGCCATTGTCATAAATATTTAGTATCCTTCTTTATAATTTTGTTTGAGTTAACATGTTTTCTATGCTTATGGTCAATAACAAGATTTATGGGATATGTGGACGGGTTTTTAAGGATGTGTGTTGGAGGGAGAGGAAGAGATGTGTGCGGTGGGCTGGGGGGATGAATTGGTGGGGGTTGTTTTTGGATGGGTGTTATTGTTGGTGGTGACATATTTGTCTCTAAGTATCTAGGGGCTCGGGTGTGTAGAGCATGGTGATGCGCATGTATTAGGGCATGGGAGGTGACAAAATAGTTGTCGGGCAATATCAAGAGAGTTCTTTACTAGTTTGAATGGTGTAGTATGAAATGTTTTGAAGTCATCGTGGTTCATATTGTCTGTTCCATTTGGTAATGTAAGTTGTTTTAAGTCGGCAATGTTTACCAATAATATTTTTTGCAAGAGTTTTTGGGAAAGGTGGTGGTTAATTTTGGTGTCATTATGGATTTCTTGTAGCCACATTTGCTACAGAGATGAAGGTTCTAAAAGAAAAACCGTGAGTGTGCTTTCAAGGTAAATTTGTGCTTTGTTTTTTAGTGAAAAAATTGTTCGGGTGATTGGCGATACAATGCAATTAGCTTTGTTTATTCTAGGAATGTTATTAGCACCACCATATTTTGCAAGGATAGAGTGGGTGAGCCCTTTATAAATCTTTCCAAGTCTACCTTTGTTGTTGAGTGCGTTTTGAAGTTGTTTACCTATATATCGAAGGTAATCATTTGTAAGGTAAATAGCTTCTAATCCAAATAAATGTTGTCGGGGTTGGGTTATGACACTTGACATACATTTTGCGAGGTCACAAATGGATTTTTGTATGACTATGATTTGTTGTCTAATTTTTTATGGCGGGCATAGAATATGGGACTGCATAGAAACTATATGCTACTCCGGATCTAAGTACTGTGTCTACCATTGTTATTTTTTTGTTTCATAGTGGCCGGACGTGTTATTAGCTCTTTGCATTGTTTAGTGAGTTTGTTGGTAGTGGGGTGAATTTGTATCCTCCATTTTAGTGAGGGGACAAATGCTTTGATTGCGGTGGGGCTTATTTTGGCATCTTGTGGCAACACATTTTTGGGTGCCAACATCCCTACCAAACCACTCACAGAATTGTTGATGATATTAAACTGGATTTGCATTGGTTGTAGTTTTTTTGTTATAGCGCCAAGGTTATCGGCGTAAGCACCCAAGTTTTTAGTGACTTGTGATATTCCAAAGGTGTAGCCGTTATCATCCCTTTGCACCCATCTTCGTAGTGGTTCTAAGAAGATAATGAATAGATATGGGCTTAGTTCCACGTTCAATGGAGATGGGTCGGCTTGTTCCAAAATATTCTCCAACGTATGAGCTAGAAGAGTGGGAGTATATGTTTCCAACTAGTGTCACTGCGTCTGTAGGATATCCTAGGACAAACATAATTGCAAGTAATCTAGCATGGTCAATAGAGCCAAATGCGTTTTTGAAATCAATGTATAAAATATATGTCTTGGTTTGTAAATCATGCGTTTTTGTGTGCGGCTATTCCATGACACAAAAATTCTTTAACCCTTTGGTGCCATATCATGCATCTCCAAAACCAAGATATGTGCAGATATTTTGTTTTTGAACTAAATTTGATGAAAATACAACGTCTAATATTAGTATCAAACCTTACAAAATTGCACTCAATCCATGACCTGAACTTTGGGCAAAATCTGCACAACATCCAATGGTTGATGGAATAGATTATAGTGTATAAAAATAGTGTACATTGGTACTTAAAATTGTGAACTTTGGAGGGTATGCTACTTTATCCATCAATAGATTCTTGCAAGAATTTTTTTACCTTGAATAAAAGAGGTTCACGTGTGCACTAGGTTGATAGCTTCGCATTGACATATTATATTTGAAGAAAAATATTTACACATGATTATTGATGATTATATTGCTTTTGTCTACTTGATTGTATACACAAATGTTCCAAACTTATTCAAATCAAATATGAAGTTTTGTATGCGATGAAAGAGATCCGCAATCACAAAACAATGAAGAATCTTTGAAAGACAAATTCCAATCAAAATTTAAGACCAAAATCATTTTGCATGTGTATGAAATACAACATGGTATGCGCCATGGTATTCATTGTATTTTAGTGTATTTGATGTATTTTGTGTTGGATTCCTAGCTTTTCCAAGAGTTTAATCACTCCAAATCATGATCTTGGTTTTGAAGAGTGTTCAAGTAATATATGCGCAAATTGAACTTCAAATTTCACATCATCACATCCTAATTCTTAATGGATTTCATAAAAATTTAGTGTTGCCCATAATTGGCCTAATTCTGCCACTAAGTACCTCCCATTGGCGCCGACCAAAAGTTAGGGGTCTATGACCATTGATTAGACTTAATTTGGAGGTGACAAAGAGTAAATGGGTGGAAATGGGCCGGATATCGGGTGGAGTTGGGACCAAATATAGAGTGGCCGTGATGGGCATGACTACCTTACTTGCTATGAGATGCAATAAATATTTTTGCCATCAAAGCATCACAAGTGTCTCAAAGAGCTCAACAATCAAATGATCCATTTTCAAACATGTGACAACTCATTTTTACTAAGTGCAATCATATTTTCTAATTTGTGACATTTCTTCTTCTCCAGAAGAACTCCGGTCCCCAAGAGGGGGGCCGACATAAATAAAGTGTTTGTTTGTTCCACCACATAGTCCATGTCCATTGGACATTTCTTCATTATTGATTGGTGGAGATTGATCACTACTAGCAGTTTGAAAAGTTGCTATTATTTTGGAAGGAAGTTGATTCAAATTAAATCCCAAAGGACCAATGTTCCCACTAAGGACACCTTGAGTTCAAGTGGGGTCCCACAATCGCAAATCTAAGCATGATTTTTTGAGATTTTTTCATTGAATGGGCAACTTTTTATTTGCTTCTTGTGGACATAATGTTTGTAGAAATCCGACTATGGTTCAAAAGTTACAAACATTTTTGAGTAACGTATCCAAATAATGCAGCGGTTTATTGTGACATTTAACAAATAGTGTAGCCAAAAATTTAGTTAATTCTAAATTCAATAGAAATTTTAGTTTTTGTCCATTTGAAAAAAATAAATCTTCTCAGAAAGGGAATAGAAATCTTCTTAGAAAGGGAATGGAAATCTTTGCATCTACCATACAAATTCTAAATTTCAAAGATATGAGAAGAATATGATGTATGCAAAACTTGAAATGTATTGCTGATTCTCAACACAAATTAGTTACATAATAAGATTTTAAAGGACGTTCCCTACCCCTCTTCTACTTCTAAACCTTGGTGCGCATGTGCCTACTATGATCTTTTTAAGTTCAAATTAGAAAATCACATACTGTAGTGCAAAAAATTGCCATGGAAGGTGGTCAAAATTTGTTGAAGGTGTTTAGTATGACCTCAAATTTTTTTTATATCTCACTTCAAAAGCTAATATCATTCAATCAGTGCGGCCAAACTGGACAAAAACTTACCACATTTATACAATCCTAGTAGGAGATCCTATGGTTAGATATGTAAAAATTGTGTTTATTTTCATTTTGTGTTGAATGCATTGAAACTTGTAGTTTGTAGTGAGTTTGGATGCTAAAATGCCATGGTCCTTTAGGGATAAAGGGAGCTAGATTTAACTAATAAAGTATCTTTTTGTGAACAACAAAGGCCTTAAGAAAAAAACTCGAATTATCTTTGGACACTATCGTTAAATACGCTTGAATTTCACTACCATATCCAAGGTATGGATTTGGGGATTAATATTTCTAAATTTTTTTGCCAAAAGTTTGGGTTTAAAAATAAAGGTTAAAACTAATTAGAGTAGAAAGATGCTACCCAAAATAGTTCTTGTAGGAAAGTGGGCAATTTGTGCAATCTACCAAGTTTAAAATAATAGATGCATTGTATACAATTGACCAGCTTAACTTCCTCTGAGATTTTATTAAAAGTATCTTTTTACAACGCATAAACTCACACTAAGAGAAGTTGAAGTTTCCGAGCACCATGCAAAAAATACTTTCATTCTTCAAATAAATAAATACATATTTTGAGACTTTTCACTTTACTTTGTTTCTTTTATTCTACTTCAAGAAAACATAACAATCTTTTATGTTTGTTGTTTGGATTGAGGTTTTAATAAAAATAGAATTAAATGAAAAATAATAATTTTAGTGTGATTTTGGACCCCTTGTTGTTGTATGATTGTTTTGGATAGGCTAAACATCTTTAACATACCTAAATATTTATAAGAAGTACCTTATATCATTAAGATTGTGATGGTAAAGAGTGACAACTAAGCCTTTAAGACCTACGAGCTCATGAGGCCATAGAGAATCTATAAGTGTAATAGATAATGTAGAACATTTTTCTACACAAAGGGCGCATTTTATCGCAACCCCATGTCACGGATATTATCAAAGTTCACTTGTAAGACTCTTATGCACATCGCATTCGTTGAAAGAACAGAGACTATGCAAGTTATCTCGATTCACAAATGAATTGACGGATGAATGAATTGACGGATCCGCTATTTGCATAGTACTTTGAAAATGACCATGACCACCTACTAGCCATTCGTCCCTAAGGGTTAGTATAGTGTCACCCAACATGTCGCAATTGTCACAAGGTCAAATGTCTGAATGTCCGCATATTCGGATGGCTACAAAAACTGGTCATAACTTACAATTTACATTCCAGAAGAGGAACAATAAACTCATGCACATGTGTACGGATGAGGTTGCCTTGAGGGCCCAACAACTGATGATCGGCCCCACTAAACAAAAAGTAAATTTGGATGTAATTTTAAAAGTATAAATTGGTTCCCAATGTAAATGCGTTGGAAACTCTTTAAGGATAGGAGAAACGCATTGGAACCAATGGGGAATGTTGAGGAACGCACTTGGAAACACGCTGGGGAACTTTGGGGAATACACGGGAACAACATAAGAACTCATTGGGAATGCATCGGAAACATTGTGGGAAACAATTGATAACGTGTTGGGAACTCCATGGGAACGAACTGGGAACTCGACGGGAATGCCCCATGAACGCAATGGGATCGAGATGGGAACGCTATGGGAACAAGATGGAAACTCAATATGAACAATGGATCATGGATGAATTACCAATATGGTTAAAAAAGGTAAATGAGAAGAGGGTAACCGAATGGTTTGGTTAGGAACCAAATCAGATTTTACCATAAAACTTGTTTGACCATGAGGAGCCTTACTTGGACTTCTAGGAACCGTATTTGGGAGATGAAGGCCCATTTGGGCATCATGTGGAAAGTGAAGGCCAACACAACAACGTGACCATGAAAGCCGCCGCCGCAGAAAGTGCCGCTACCAGCCTGCCGCTCCCGCTCCCGCCGCCGCCGCCGCCGACCCGCCGCCCCATATCATAAATCTACCCCATTCGTAGATTCAACAGCGCCAGTGGCGGCTCTGTCTGTCGGGCGAAACTCCAACTGCCACCGACGGCGACATGGCGCGCGACCGTCGACTGGCGTAGATTACCGTCGAGGGGTGTCGATTGCCGTCGTCTCCCGCGCCCGCGCGTGAGAGAGAGGGAGAGAAGGAGCGAGCTCGAGGGCTATGGTGATGTCTGCGCCTCCAAACCCTTGCGCACCTGCTTTACTCTCCACGCTCGCGTCGCATCTCGCTCCGGGAGCTTACGGCGGCCTGCGTGTGCGCATTTTCATGTCGTATCCCTCTTTTTCCGTGGTGGCAATTAGGGAGAGCGGCGGTGGAGGGAGCTTCTGTGGAGGTTTTTCCGGTGTTGCGGAGTTGAAATTTTTGAACCGGGAGCTGGAGGAGAAATTCGGAGGGAATTTGGCCGGGGAACAGTGTCCTTAGTGCATTAGCTCGGTGTTTAGTGGAGTGTTTTCTGCGGCACAGTGGCGAGGTGAGAGCTTATGGCATCTGGCTCCGTCGTTGAGAGAGGAATTTTGGACTGGTGATCCGGTTTCGTGGATTGCATTTTCTCTGTGTGCTGGTTGCGGCATTGTTTGTGGAGTGGCGAGAGTGCTTCGGGAGCTTTTGATTCGCTTTGTTGCTGGTTAATTCCGGCTCTGGCTGGAGGCGACCGGGAGGAAGGCGCTCTTTCTCTGTGGAGGTCTTGGACTCGGAAGAGAGCGGGGAGACGGTGATCAGGTTTTAATGCGAGAGCGTGGAAATGTTTGAACCTCGAGAGCTACGGGCGCCTTGTGTCGCCTGTTCTTTCGTGCAATGGCGGCCTCCTGATTCGTGAAGGCGGCGGAAGTACTTTAGGCACTTCAGACAGGTAAATGGCGTATCGGAGCACATGAGCTTGGAGGCGGGAGTGATCCGAGTGTCTGACGTTGATTCAGAAGGACACTGATATGGTGGCTGTAGCAACAGGAAATGGCGTTGGGGGATGTAGCAGTTCTGTGTAGGCAGCGGTCCATGGATAGCATGGGGGGAGGGCACTTAGGTCCTTCCGGTCCGCCGCATCTTGCTGCAGCTCTCCCACAGGAGCTGATTGATGATTTAGCTAGAAGGAACCAGGTCGAGGATGCGCATCAGCTCGCAGAGGAAGTCGAGGGCCGCTTTGCCAACGATCGCGGGGTGCCGTTTCTTCCCAATGCCTCGTATCTTTGTGACCTGCGTCATGATGCTGATGAGGCCGCCGTTCCGGCGGCTGAACCCGGCGTTGTTTCAAAGTGGAGGATGAAGGATAGGGTAAGAAACTGATCCTTTTCAATGATAATTCACTGCATTGTCTGTGTCAGTTCCTTCACGAAGCTCTTTAATTAGTTTTTGGGGTTTTGAGAAGTGTTTCAGCGTTTATGAATGATGGAACTAAAGAAAATAAGAATAGTAGCTTTGATTGGGTATATTCTAGACTTTGTACTGGAAGGTTTCCTTGGACTTATTGGATACTTACAACTATTTGGGCTTATTGAGAAAGTGTCTTGTAAAGCTAGTGATTGAATTCTATTCACTAATTCATGTTCCGCTTTTTCAACGATTCTAAGTTTCATACTCTAGCACTTCTGTTTCCGTTATCCATGCGTTAGTTTCTGAAAAGAGAACACATAATTTTATTTTTTTGGAGCAAGTTTGATTGATTACAGAATAGTGGTTGAATGTAGTAATCGAGCAAGTAAAGAATAATCTCTGGTTAGGGATTTAATCTGGATCAGGGGCTTTTTTAGCAAATTACGTGGTAGTAAATCGATCTTGTTTTACATGTATTGCACATGTATTGCAGATGAAGACGGGATGGGTGGCGTTGTGTATGTGCTTGAATATTGGGGTGGACCCGCCAGATGTTATCAAAATTTCACCATGTGCTCGATTGGAATGCTGGATAGGTAATTTGCATGCCATGACCATGTTATCGCATCTTTTTGTTTTCCTTCCTTGTCAAGGTTTGGTCATGATTGTGTGTCATCATTTAGTTGTTCTTCACGACGTGGCACTGGTTTTCATGGTGAAGTTTCTGTTTATCGCATGAACTGACTCTGGGGGTTCGGTACACTTATCTGTGTAGAACAAGAATCTGTTTGAAGTAGATCTTATGCTTGGCATGTTGATGCTCTATGAAGTCGCTTGTTTTCCGTGATGATGTTGGGAGACCGCTTCTTAATACGCTCTCTTATTTGCAGACCCGTTCTCAACTGCATCTGCGAAAGCCTTGGAGGCAATTGGGAAGAATCTGCAAACTCAGTACGAACGGTGGCAGCCCAGGGTAAGGAGTGTTTCATGCTATGTCTTGATTTTGGCAGAGTCTACTTGCGAGAAAGTTTACAGAGGTGTCAAGAAATTGACCTGTTGGAATCCTGCGTTTCTTAATGTATTTTTTTTTGTATGTGTGTGACCATTTGTATTGCTCAACTTTTATCAAATTTATTACCAATGACTTCCCTATGATCTTGTTTGCAGGCACGGTACAAAGTTGCTCTAGATCCTACTGTTGAAGAGGTCAAAAAGTTATGCCTAAGTTGCCGGAAAAGTGCCAAGGGCGAAAGGGTTTTGTTTCATTACAATGGTCATGGTGTTCCAAGACCGACCATCAATGGGGAGATATGGCTATTCAACAAGGTTGAGATTAAGCTTGCTCTTAATACTTCTAAAATAGATATTAAAGTTGTTGTGGTATCATGAGTCGATTTGGGCCAAAAGGCCTCACTAATTCAGGTGTTCGTTAATGTTTTAGGGTTACAGTACTCTTAGCGGAATTGATGGATAATGATTTGGTGTGAACATATTCTGTATTGCTATTATGACGTGGATATTTCAGATGTGTTTAATTATGTATTTCTATTACTTTGGTCATTATTTTATATATAATTGCAAGAGAATTTTTTTAGCTTTTGCCTGGTCTGATTTCTGTTTTGTGTTTTTTGCAGAATTTTACTCAGTACATTCCACTTTCAGTCTACGAACTGGAATCGTGGCTTGGAAATCCATCCATCTATGTACTTGATTGCTCAGCTGCTGGTATGATAGTGAATGCATTCTGTGAGGTACGTGGCTCTTGTTTCTGTTATACTCAAAACTGTAGAATTCATTCATGACATCGTCAATTAGTTGTGTGATCTGTGATGTCACCGAAAAGTTACAATTTCCATTAGATCTGCTTTCACAGAATTGGTATCATCATTTTGTTAGGCCCGCCTCGGAGTAATTCCTGCGCATCACAATATTCACACTCTTTCCATGCTGTTTGTATCAATTTAGTCTCTTATATTTCTAGGATTTCATGGAGAATGCCACTAGAAACTCAACTTATACATTTGTATTGAATTGAAACAGCGGCCTGAGTGGGGTTCTAGCAGTGCATCCTCGACTGCTCTAAATTCTGCGATGAAGGATTGCATATTATTAGCTGCCTGTGGAGCGAATGAAACGCTTCCTCAAGATATGGAGCTGCCAGCTGATGTCTTCACATCATGTCTCACAACTCCGATCAAAATTGCGTTAAGATGGTAAGTTCAATATCTGGACTTGTGGCAACTTCACTGGCAAGTGCGCAATGTGTTCTGTGAATTATACGGCTTTTCTCCGCATCCTATCAGTAGGGGTGTCTATCTGCTTGAATCCTATTGACTCTTGACTACGTTCGATGTAGCCGTTATTTTTATTGCTAGAAATGATGTTGGAAGGCTCTAGTATTTTCTGTTGACTTTTGAGTAACTTATGTCTTCAGCATTTTCGATGATGAAGATCTCAATAACATCCTCATGGATTGCAAATGACATCTTCCTCTGGTTCAGGTTCTGTCCACGCTCTCTTCTCACTTTGAATCTGGAGCTTATAGACCAGATACCTGGGCGTCAAAACGATCGGAAGACTCCTCTAGGAGAGCTAAATTGGATATTCACAGCTATCACAGACACAATTGCATGGAATGTGCTTCCTCGCGGTAAGTCAGTTGCTGCAGGCTTTTTATCTGTAATATACTCTGACGCTCATCTTCGGAGCTAGTGTGCAGCCTCTGTTAACTGAAGGCTTAGTCAGTTGTGATGGAATAACGCAGAGCTATTTCAGCGTTTGTTTCGCCAAGATCTTCTTGTAGCCAGCTTGTTCCGCAATTTCCTGCTGGCCGAGCGCATCATGAGGGCTGCTAACTGCTGTCCACAGTCATATCCCCGACTACCTCCCACACATCAGCATCCTATGTGGTATGAGCTTTGTCATACGTTTCCCTGGTGTTTGCATGATAGACGTTTTTGCAATCCGTTTTTTCGAATTTAGAAGGCGATGTCTTTATTAGTCACTGGAAGTTATGTTCACATACGGAATTTACTGTGTTCCTTGTACAGGCATGCGTGGGATATGGCAGCTGAAATCTGTCTTTCACAGTTGCCAACATTGCTAAGCGATCCAAGCGCTGAATTCCAGGTACCGGAAAGCAGTAATCACTGTAGCAGAACTTTGTCATCGAGGTGGTTTCTGATATTGACGTCAACTAGCCCGAGATAGTTCTCACAAATCGGCCCATTTTTTGCGCACGAAATATAATTACTTGAAAGCAGGAATGGTGATGTAATAAGTATCGTTCAGACAAACCTTTTCTGCTAAAATGTATGGATGTCCAATTAGATTGGTAGTCATAAAAATTCTGTATCGTTGATGGTTTTGGTTTTGATATTGCCAGAGACTTCTCAGATCGTTTCTGGTTTGGGGCTTGGCTGAAAAAGGAACTCCGAAGCATGATGTCGATGTTTGGTTGAAAGTTTTTGTGGCATTTTGAATTAATTGCTTTTCTGCTGAATATACATATCGACAGATAATCAGTTTGAAATACTCATGAAAATTCTTTCATTGGGATGATCTTTGAGTTTCATATTGCACTTTTAGGCGACTCTTATAGCTGGAAGAGCAGGGGTAACGAATTTGCAGTGATTATAGATGTATATTCATATTTGTTACCTTGTTTTTGTAGGGCGTAATAGGAGACTAGGTTAACCTTGCAATTGTTTGTCCGTGTTGCAGCCAAGTCCTTTTTTCACAGAGCAATTGACAGCTTTTGAGGTCTGGTTGGAGCATGGTTCTGGAAGGAAGAAGCCACCTGAGCAGCTTCCTATCGTTCTGCAGGTGAAATGTTGTGTAATTCATTATCACTTAGGCAACATCTGTACTTGTGAGTTTATGGATGAACGTTAACGCAGAGAGGCCGAATGTGAAGGTTACGATTGTCATTTAGCGTTGATTATCCTATCTACAAGTCTCTGCGTCATGGACTATTAACTGGGGTTCCATTCTGGTCTATATCCCAGAAGGCAGCCTTTTTCTTGGACATAGAGTTATGTGTTTACGGTGGAGTTGCTTTTTGTTGTCTTTGCAGGTGTTACTGAGCCAGTCTCATAGATTTCGTGCTTTGGTGCTCTTGGGTCGATTCTTGGACATGGGAGCGTGGGCTGTGGAATTGGTAACGTTCATTTCTTTGTCTGGACTTACTGAGGACTTATCATGCCTTTTATTGGACCAGGAAATTGATTCTTTCACTTGAATTAATGTTTTACAGGCTGCTAAATAATCTGAATGTGGCACTGTTGCTCTATTTGGCCAGGCACTGTCCGTGGGAATATTTCCTTATGTTCTCAAGCTGCTGCAGACAACGGCGACTGATTTACGACAGATACTTGTGTTTATCTGGACCAAGATTTTAGCACTTGACAAGGTATAATTCTCACTCTACAGTGATTTCCTGCCCCATAATAGTCTTGTTCGATAGGTCTTGCATGTATATGAACTTCTCTTTGATCACTTAGATCAAGGTCCTTCGAAGCCTTTGTCTCTCTGTTCTGCTGCTTCAGAATCTGATTGCTACTCAAACATTTGTAAGCCTCTAGGATTGTGTCGTGTATTGTCTACGTATGATGAAGAGAATCACCAGGGTTTGAACATTAATCCTGCTAGTGATGTGATATGAATGATTGCACTGTAATTAGTTTGGTTTGATGATGGGTGTTATCTCTTTTTAAGCATGCATGCATGGTTCTGATATATGGGTGTTGGATGCAGTCATGCCAAGTTGATCTTGTCAAAGACGGAGGCCATCAGTACTTTATTCATTTTCTGAATAGCCCCGACATTCATGCAGAGCAGCGAGCCATGGCTGCATTTGTTCTGGCAGTTATAGTTGATGGTCACCAACATGGTCAGCAAGCATGTATAGAAGCTGATTTAATTAGCATTTGTCTATCACATATTCAAGCAACTCCGAATGCTTCCGATGGACAGACTGAGCCTCTGCTTCTGCAGTGGCTGTGTCTTTGCTTGGGAAAGCTCTGGGATGGGTCCGTTAAGGGAGTATCCATCGCTTTTTTTGAGGATGCACCAGCGATTCTCGGAAAAGTTCTTTCTGAACCGCAGCCTGAGGTGAGTGCGGATTGTTTCCAGGACACGTATTTTTTTGAAGTCATCAAACCTATATTTTATTTGACACTTTTACTTGAGATTGAGTTGTAATGTCTCGTTCTATTGTTTCTTCCAGGTTCGTGCTGCAGCTGTATATGCGTTGGGGACTCTTGTGAAAGTAGGTTTACCTTCTGGAGAAGGACCCGACGATGATGTAGATGACGACATTCTAGCTGCGGAGCAAAAGATATCAAGTCTTCTCTTGACAGTGCTGTGTGATGGGAGTCCACTTGTTCGTGCTGAGCTTGCTATAGGTAATAATCGAGCTCTACTCATTATCTGGAGAGGGCCTGTGCTACGAAGAAATGTAGTTGTTTGTTGCTGTGTTTGATGTCTGCATGTTATGAGTGCACGTATGGGAGTGAGATGAAAGTCAGAACTTCTTGCCTTGTCTGAGCGCATCTTTAAGATATTAGTAAGAAACGATTCTGTAACATTTAAACTGTTGCAACCTTTTAGTTTTCTTGATGTTCGAATGTTTCATACATTTTTTAGTGGTACGTGTTTTGTGTTTGATATTGTAGGAACTTGGATTCTTGCTTATTTAGTGAATAGCCTATTCTTTGTAACATTTGTATCATTGTGTTAAATCTTTGTTAATTCTTTGTTCTACTTTGATTCTGTCCAGGTGATTCTTCCCACCCCACTATTTCTTTCCTACTAATGTTTGCAAACTTTGGGCGATGTTGTTTTTCAGCTATGGCACGTCTAGCATCAAGCCACAACAGGATGTTCCGACAGGCCGCTGCAGCCTACTTGAAACCGCCATCTCATTCGGCAGTTCTTCCAAGTTACAGAAACCCCGGGTACCCTTATTCTACACAGCTCATGTATCCGGGTTCCATTCCAGATGCAGATCAGGGCCTTCAGACTCTTGATGGCGGGACACCGTACCGTTCTGTCTTGCGAATTGTCCGCAGCAGCGGGTCTTTGGCTGGCTCTCCAGGTACTCATCATTAGCGGACCTTTTGCCGTTCATGCTCCGATTTTTGACAGCTGAAACCTGGTGTGAGGTGCATGGACATCTGTGAATCATGTTTTTCGTGAAGATGTGGGTTTAAATATCTGTGTTAATCAGTTTTGTGCGGTAACAATGTTCTTAGTGAATGTTAGATTACAATATATCTCCGGACTCATCTAGATTAGGATTCTGCCCCAGGTTCTGCAGGGAACTCTCCCTTGTCTGACAATGCGGTGCTAGGAGAGGCTAGCGGCATGGTTTCCAGCAACGGGGCCAGTCGGTCATGGAGGCGCACAGAAGAAGGAAGTGTGTATGTGCAATGCATCATTGCAGTGTATGCTCTGGCTAGGGACCCTTTTCCCCGAGTGGCTAGTCATGGTCGAGCAGTTCTGAGGATAGTTGGAGTTGAACCTGCTCAAGTTGTGGTAGCTTCAAAGGCGGGCGGTGTGATTGGCTATGCACGGAACCCACCCGTAGCTGCGCTTCCTCCTACTCCGCCAATGCCTCGGGTGCTGCATCGGTCTACTTCTTGGGTGGCATCTTCTTCCGGTTAGCTACCTTCAGAACTCAAATGATCTCTGGAGTTTGTTGTTTCTAAAGCAGGTTTTAGCAGGCTTTCAATAGTTTCTTCAGTGTGTTGATTATGAATTCAGCTCTTTGAAAGGCGCGTATTGACACAGAAATACTTATTAACATGTGAGCGCCTATACATTTAAACAGGGAACATCGCAAACACTTGGCGCATCACAACCCCGCCTCCCAGCCCTCCCACTCGTCCGGCGTTACTTGCAGGTTCTACCAGTACTCTTAGGCGTGTGGCATCGATGGACATTGCTACGGCATTGAACGGAGGTTGGGATGCTTCCAGACCAGCAGTGCGGTTAGCTGGTGATGTCGTGGCCCACAATACATCATCAGTGCTCAATTCACTCCCACCGGGTCTAGCTGATGCAGCGGGAATGTTAGCTTCGGGGTTTTCAGCAGCAGTTACTATGGAGACAGGTCCAGTCGCCCCTGCGCTGCCGGAGTCCACTATTTATAAATGGAGTTGTGGGCACTTTTCCCGGCCATTGTTAGAACCCTCTCATGATGATGAAGAAGAGATTATTGCTCGCCGGGAAATTAGAGAGAAAGAGGCGCTGAGTGGCATTGCAAGATGTCAGCATTCAAGTGAGTGTTACTTGGGCCCATTTTAATGTACTCGTGCATTCACGGTCTAGTGTGTGTGTGTGTGTGTGTGTGTGTGTTAGATTGTCTTGACCTTCTGAACATGTTAGGTCGAATTTGTGATGGGTCTTGGATTTTCTTTCATTCTTCTCCTTCCCAGTCTTATTTGCGACTTGCTGGGGAGTTTCGATCGAATGACGTAATTTTAGGGAGTCTTGGCGCTATTGTTTTTAGACTGCGGTTAATCGAACTGAATTGTGACATGTTGGGGATTCGTAGGTGTCAGCAAAGTGACCGATCAGATTGGCAGTTGGGATACTGGATCCGAAGTCGGAACCAAAGCGGTGCTTTTGCATCCATTCAAGCCTCTTGTCTGCATTGCAGATGACAATGAGACGATTAGGTACCTAGTTTACCACTGTTCTTTCGATGTGCTTTAAACAGCTGAGTTTTCTTGTTTTTTCCCATCTGAGCTCTCATCCATTTGACGAGCTTCACCTATCAACTATCCTTTTTGGGGATTTCTTTTTGGCAGGATATGGGATTATGATCTATGCGAAGTTGTGAACACCTTCGAGAATCATAACACTCCAGATAAAGGGGTCTCCAAGCTTTGTTTGCTCAACGAGTTGGACGATAGCTTGCTGCTTGTTGGTTCAAGTGAGTTGCTCACATTCTATCATGCGGACTGGTTTCTGCTAATTGTGTGCCAACGTACACAGTGCGGTCCCCTGTCTGTCCAGTCAGCTCCTGCTCGATATCTGCACTGGTGTAACTGTAAATAGTTGTGTTTGTGCTATTTTCCATTGCAGCTGTAACGTTCTACCCTTCTTTGTTGCATTAATTTAGGGCTCTTGCTTTATTTTTCATGCACCGCTTATCTTCTTAATGTGCAATCATCAGTTTCCAGCTGTCCAAATTTTTGTTAACTCTCTCATGATCCTATCGTAGGTGATGGAAGTGTGAGGGTGTGGAAAGACTACACTCAAAAGGACAAGCATCGCCTTGCAACATCTTGGCAGGCTGTGCAGGGCCACAGACCCGGCGCCCGAGGAATTAATGCCGTGGTGGATTGGCAGCAAATGACGGGTTACTTGGTATGTCCTTGGATCGCATCATGACTGTCCTGTTGCTTTCATCTTCTCCGATACAGTGAATCATTCCTATTCACTACTCATGAGCTACTACTTGAGAGTTCGCATCAATGCTATCCGGTTTATACGCATCAGCTGATTTCTTCTGCATGTGGTATAGTCGCTGTTTATCAGATTTATCTGAAGACATAGTTTGACTAAACTCGTTTGGTTATCTTGTGTTTTCCAGTATGCGTCGGGGCAAATCTCGAGTATCATGGCTTGGGATCTTGATCGAGAACAGCTTGCCTCCAGGATCCCCTCTCATTCCGATAGTTATGTGTCTGCAATGGTAAGTCCTGTGAGATCCTTCGTTGCTGAAGATGTGTTCAAAGGCTGCGAGTATTCACATATTATGGGTGCGTGTTTTTGCGTGTTCTTTGGACGTCTTGAAGAGAACCCCAATTATAATCTATCATGAGTTCATCGGCTCTGATGGAATCGACTATTTTTCATACTTCAGCTTCTCATTCACCTCGGTTCACTGAACTCCTGTATTGCAATATTTCAGGCTGCTTGTCAGACGCATCATGCACATGTGATTACCGGCTGTGGAGATGGCTCTGTCAAGGTTTATGACATTCGTTCTCGAGAAATGTAAGTACCTAATTTGCGTTTCATTTCCATAAGATTAATATGGGTGTTCATGGTAGTCTAGAACTGTAATTCTACCGTTGCATGTATAGGCAGAGGTCGTCTGTGTTTCATTCTCACTACATACTATGCTCATTCATTCGCCATTTATTTGTGTATGCAGGCTTGTTTGCGCTATGACGCCACACACCACTAAAGTGATGGGGCTGGACTTTCAACCTGGGGCGGATTTCACCAAGGTCAATGTCGTTCTCAGCTCTGTATGGAAAAGTCGTGTCGCTGGCCGCGGCTGAATTTTCCCTCTGTAGCTGCTGCCTTTGTTTACCCGGAATTCGTGGGCATGCAGATGATCTCCGCATCGCAAGCCGGGGACCTGAAAATGCTGGACCTGAGAAAGAGCTCGGCGCCGTACCTGGAGGTGGTGGCGCATAGAGGCAGCCTGACCTCCATGGCCGTGCACCGGCACGCCCCCGTGATCTCCACCGGATCCGCCAAGCAGCTGATCAAGACGTTCAGCACAAGCGGGGAGCAGCTGAGCATGGTGCGCTACCACAACAGCTTTCTGGGCCAGCGCATGGGACCGGTCAGTTCCCTGCACTTCCACTCCTACAACGTGTTGCTGGCTGCAGGGGCAGGCGACTCCATGGTCTCCATCTACGCCGGGGAAAGCATCCAAGGAAGATAGTCCTCTCCATCTACGACCGGGGCTCCATCCTATCCAAGGCGTTTTGCCCATCAAGTCATAATCGGCGAGGCTCTATCTCTTGCAGGAGCTGGGCTGATTTCGAACTCACCCCGAGTTTGCATCACTTGGAGCCGCACCCGAGGTGCAGGTCTGTGTCCATACATGATCTCTTTTTTCTATTGTTCATCTCCTTGGATCGAGGGGAATATTATTCTTGTTAGAGGAGGGGGAGGGGCAGTTGTATGTCAAAACCGATCTATGTAATTTTGTACATCCATTGATTCCTGCTATATTGCAATTGCATCATCGTATGTGCTAAGTTACTAAAGATGTCTCTTTTTGAGTGCCCAATAGATCTCCGCTGTACAGTACATTGCTAATATCATACTGGATCCCTAGATGGGATCCAGTTATGAATTTTCCCCCCTGTAAATTTGAATCTGCTCCGCTTGTATTGTCGATGTGATAACACTTGAACTATCTTCTGACTGTTTTCTTATTTTGATGCAAGCAACCAGATATTATTTCTATTATCTGCAGGTTATGTACATTGTGTTGATTGGCTTCCGATGCACATTTGTCTATGCAAGAAAGTCGGTCATAATCTCTATTATGCACATTGTATTAGATGGCACATTGAATGCTCATGGCACCTAACAAACTCAAGTTGGGCCTTAATTTAGCATGATAACCATGTGTTTGCTTGATTTTTTTTTATAGATTTCTTTATACTTATGGTAAATGGAAAAGTGAGCAAATTTGGAATTAGTATTGTTTTTCATTAAACCATTTGTGAAACTATGCCATTTTTTTTTAAAGAACCCAACACCGCCATTAGAATCTCTTTCAAAAACATCAACACTATTGTTATTCCCCATGCTATGTCAATACTAGATGACTATAATATAATCAATTAATATAATATAATACAATTGTGGTTATTGGTTATTGGTAGTTGATTATTAGTTATTAGTTGTTGGTTATTAGTTATTAGCTGCCGGTTATCAATTCAAAAGTGTCACCCCTCAAAACGAGGGCAACAATTTTATAGCACTAACCTATGTCCAATGGATGTAGACTTAGTAGATGGAAAAAATATGCACTATATTTATGTTGCTATCTTTTGGAGACTAGAGTTCAACCTTCTTTCCATTATGATTTGAAGGTTTTTAAGTTGTTCAAAGTGAATGTAAACTTCTGAAAAAGAGTAGAGGAAGATGTCTAAAACATATATAAGATTCGCTTTTGATAAAATGGTGCCCTCTTTATGCTTTTGGGCATCCTAAACCGTCATGCTACGTATAAAAATAACAATTCAAAGTTCAAAGATGTTACTTTTTTTAATCTTTTGGCCATTCGAAAATTTATTTGCTATTGAATAAAAGTCCACTGAGGATGTGAGTGGATTCTAAAGAAAAAAAGTGGGTGTACAAATAGTTCATTTTTGTAATTTAGAACTACACTAAAACAAATATCTACATTTAATAAATAAAGAACTTATCAAAGTGCTTGCATTTACCACTAAATTTCATAGTAAAATTCTAGTGCATCCTCAAATCGAAACCTTTAGTGATAAACCCCAAAAAATGTTTTATCTTTCAAAACAACTACCTTATACATGTGAAAGTTAAAGATGTCAATGTAATACAAAATTTGAAAGTGTGTCCATGGACTATTGTATAAAAACCAATTGCCAAACCTCAATTATTCTTCACAATATAATCTATTAAACTTGGTAATGTTGTAAGAATGATTCTTTTTATTAGTGTACTACACAAAAATCAACAAATGTTTACCAGTATTGAAAAGTATACAAAAATTGAAACTCGAAATTGATCAAATGATTTTTATCACTTTCAAACCATATGCCTCTAAGGTAGTCAAGTCTAAAACCAGCAATATTCTATAACTGACACCTAGTTATTCACTAGAAACCACCAATAATTGCACATATAACCAACTTCCTAATTTAGCGCCCGTAGCAAAAGGCATGGATAGCGGAAGTTGGTTTCAAAGCTGGTGGTTTTAGGGGTAAATGAATAGAAGGACTCATTCTAGGGTGGAATTGCCAAGTATTATTGGCGGTTTTGCATCATGGCATGAATGGGCATGGGCTACTGTCAAAATTAGTGAATGCGTCAAAGTGCATGTAAGATAGAGGGAACTAGGATTTTCCGGATTTAGTTTTAGGGTGAGTAATACCTGGTTTCCACTTTTTTTGTTGGTGCTTTTAGGCCATTTGTGGGAGGGTCATGGTCCCCACCTACTAACGTTGACCCAACTTTCTTCACATGTGACTTTGGAAATTCATAACTAGTTAATATTACATCGGAAAAATATGAAATCACTTGGGTTGAAACTATAATTCTATTGGCTATTAATGAAAAATAATTAAATTATTATCTGGGCTTTCCATATATGCAAAGGTAGGGTTTTTAGAGGTATAAAAAAAAAATTACCATGTCAATATTGATCACAAATTTTTGAATTTTTCTTCAAAATGATGCAACATAGTGGTCGCTTAGTGGAAATATAACTTTTTTTTCATACAAGAGTTCTTTAAAAAGTTGTACTATTCCAAGTGAAATTTAGCCAGATTTGGGCAATCCCAAATTTTCAACTATAGGCTCCTATTAAGAATGAAAAAAATCATACAACAAAATACTACCATTTTCTTTTTCAAAGTCAAATCAAAACAAAACAAAAATTTAAAGTTCCACTTGAATGCAAATCAAACTTTTTCACACTCTATTGAACAGTGTTGCAGTAAATTCTTTGTTTTCATATAAAAATTAAAGACTTTGATATTTTTTAAGTTTTGATCTTTCCAACTGTAAAATCTGGTACAGACTTCTTTTTTATTGGTTTCAACTCTCATTTAATAAGGAATCAAATTAACAATAAATAAAATGTGTATTGCCAGTTTTTGAACCTCTATTGTTCGTACAATTCTTTTTTAATGAACTACACCCTTTTACTACCTCTAAATTTGGTGCCCAAGAAACTATCATCATGTACACCATGCTGGCAAAAATTTATCTTTCTGTAGTTTGGAAATATGACACCAAGATAAGTCAAAATTCTTTGATCCACTTATTGTAAAGAAGAAAAAAATTTGTTTTTACTCCAAATCGTATTATCTTCCAATCCGTGCCTCCAACTTTCATTGAATTTAAAGATTATGATATTCTTATTAATCTAAATTATAATCTTATGGTTGAAAGTGAAAAAGTGAACTTTGATTTTTCTATTTGTCTCTTTCAATCAAAACACGTACTTTTGAAGTATTCTTGGTATGAAATAACCAAGGAATTTTAATATTTCTCCTAAAAATTATACTTGACACAAGGGCCGATTTATAGAACCAAAATTCCTCGAAGATATTGCCATGCTAACCTCTAAAAATTATGACTACCTCTCAACAAAAACACTTCAAACTATCCATTCTTGAACAAATAACAAACGTATGATTTTTCCTTGCAACCATAGATTATAATCTAGACCAATAACAAACGTGTTATAAATGTTCCTTAAAATTTGAGCACACATTTTAAAATATTATAGTGTTTGAAGTGAAAGTAAATTATTTTTATTTCCTACATATTTATAATAGAACAAGTGTAGTCCACTTCCAACATTGGAAGTGTTTGGAGTCTTAATGATGTAGCGAGACAGGGACTCGAGTGGCTATGTGGCCCGTGTATCTATCAACGGATATGTACACGAGCCAAGTCCCCCATGTCCCTAATTCCTTCAAATCCTCCAAATCTCATGTTCCCTTAAGTCCACCAAGTTCCCACTACCCTCAAATCACTCAAGTCGCTACTTCTCTAAAGTCCCTACTTCCGTCGAGTTTCCAAAGTCTCGAGTTCTCTTAAGTCTCCCAAGTCCCCACTACCCTCAAGTCCCGCAAGTCCCTACTATCCTCAAGTCCTGCAAGTTTCCACTACCCTCAAGTTTTTCAAGTCCCGACTACTCTCAAGTTCCTCAAGTTTCCACTACCCTCAAGTCTTCATTGCTCTTAAGTCCCTTAAGTCTTCACTTCCCTCAAGTCCTCTAAGTCAAAACATTGCTACTATTAGCCAAATTCCAATTCATGATATTCTACTATCTATATAAGGAATGGACATTCAAAATTTTATTTTTTTTGAATTTATGTTTTAGTTTTAAATTAAACATATTTTCTATTATTTGTATCCTATTTTTATTAGAATGTTTCATGCAAGTATTCTCCTGTTATTCATGTTTTATTTGATTAAGTACTTTTCAAAAAGTTGAATCTTTTCTAAATTTTTTATTTTTTTTAATTTTTAAATATTTGAATCTAAATTTGTTGTGTTATTTCTAAAGAGAAACCATTTTTGTATCATTAGTGAATACATATTTTGGGTTCATTAGTGAATACATAGATTTGGTTCCTTTAAGATCTCTAAGTTTTATGTGGACAAAAAGAAGTTTTTTGGTACCTTGAAGGACAATGTGTGATAGTGTATGAAAATGTTGGACTTGGGTTAATGTGCTATTTTTCACTAATGACAAGAAACGTTTTATTGACAACATGAAAGGAAATGATATTACTTGCTAGAATTGAAAATCTCAAATTTGATAGAGTATTCTAGTAAAAGTTTTTGGAGTTGCCCAACATGCATGTTCTCCCCAACAATTCATGTCCCTTTTAAATCAAATGTGTTCTTTAAAAAATCCTTCTATGTGCCTTTTGGAGGAATCCTTTAAATGTGTTCTTTCATTAGAATTTGGCTTGTAGTAATAAAATTATTGAGTTTTAAAATACCATTTTGTATCAAAAAGAGAAAAATAATTGCTACAAATAGAATTCTAAAAAAATAATTCCAACATATTGAAACTACACCATCTACTATCCTTGGTATAAAAAGTAAATGTCAAGTCTATGAAGAAAATAATGTGAATATGAAGTAAATAATGGTTATTCAAAGTATATAACAAGTATAAAAAGTACATTTGCTTTTTTGTTTACATACATTTATTTAATCCCTAAAGGACCAAAGTTCCTTTTGGGGACACTTTGAGTTTCAATCGAATTCCTCAATTTCAAAATTTTGGAGAATTTTGGAGATTTTTTTTATTGAATGGCCAACCTTCTAATAGCCTTCCGTTGATATAACTTACAGTTCAAAAGTTACAAACATTTTTTAGTAGTTCATATACAAATAGTGCAGCGGTTTAGTGTGACATTTAATCCCTAGAGGACCAAGTGTAAAAAATGAGCTTTTTGAAAGATTGGTCACGTTCCCATGGTGTCAATTTCCAACATTCCTCTTTGAAATTTTTACTTCAGAAAGGCATTACCAAGACCTTTGTGGGAAAACAATTTTTTCCTAAATTGGACATTTGATGAAAAAGTTATAGGGTTTTGAATTTCAAATGGGGAGAGCGGGCACCTCGGGCACCTCCAAAAACTTTTGCTAGGACACTCTATTTAAAGTGAAATTTTTAGTACTCAGAAGTCATATTATTTCCCTTCATACTGTCAAAAAAAGTTTTTGTCTTTAGTGAAAAATAACATACCAACCTAAGTCAATAATTTTCACACATTGTCACTCATTGTTGGGCAAGGTACCAAAAAAACTTCTTCTTTTCCACATAAAACCTAGATATCTTTATATTTTTCACGTTTTTTTTTTTCACAACAATATGTGTTGTAAACCTTCTTATTGACCATTCGGATAATCAATCTAAAACATAATAAGTTCACAAAAAATTAAAGTGTGAATGACAAATTTTGAACCTCCACTCCTTGCACAGTTATTTTGAATATGCTACACCCGTCCTCTACCTCTAAAAATTGGTGTGTAAGGAACTTACATCATGCTTAACAAGATGGTAATGGATTTACACCTCGTGTAGTGCAAAAATTTGACACCAAGTGAAGCCAAAGTTTGCTGATCCACTGAACGTAGGGAAGAATATGAACCATTTGCTTGACTTCAAACACTATAATCTTTCAATCCGTGCGGTCAAAGTTTGTGAAATTGTGTGAATATATTATTTAATAAGTCTTAATTGAGATCCTACAGTCAAAACCAGAAATATAAGTTTTTGTTTCCTTCTTGTTCATTGCACTAGAATCCAACAATGTTGAAGTGTTTTTGGTGTAAAACTGTTATGGTACTTTAAGAGTTAACAAATAGAGTAGTAAAGCTTTAATTAATTCTAAAGCCATTGGAAATTCAAGTATTGTACATTTTTTGAAAAAAAATCCTCTTGGAAAGATAATAGAAATCTTTGCATCTACCGTATAGAGTTTTGAATTTCAAAAATATGAGAAGGATATGATATATGCAAAATTTGGTAGTGTATTGTTGATTCTCAATATATTGTTGCATTACAGGATTTTTAAGGACATCTTCTATCCATCCTTTACTTCTAAAATTTGGCGCACATGTGTCTAACAAGATCTTTTTTAAGTTTAAAGTAGAAAATCACAACATTTAGTACACAAATTTGCAATGGAAGGTGGTCAATGTTTGTTGAAGGTGTTTAGTATGACCTTAACCCCTAAAGGACCGATGTCCCCTCGGGGGACGTTCTGAGTTTGGGTAAGGTACCACGTTCTCAATTCTAGGCATTATTTTCTGAGATTTTTTATTGAATGGCCAACTTTTGATTAGCTTTGCGTAGACACAAATTTCGTAGAATTCCGACTTATGGTTCAAAAGTTACAATTTATTTTCACTTACATATACAAATAGTGCAGTAGTTTAGTGTGACATATCACAAATACTGTCACCAAACTTTAATAACTCTAAATTCAATAGAAATTCGAGTTTTTGTCCATTTAAAAGATTGAAAATGTCCTCTTGGAAAGGAAATTGAGATCTTTGCATCAACTGTACAGATTTGTGAATTTCAAATATTTGAGAAGGATATGATATATGCAAAATATAAAGTGTATTGTTGATTCTCGGCACATAGGTGCATTGCAGGATTTTTTAGGACATCTTCTACACCTCTTCTACTTATAAAATTTGGTACACATGTGCCTAACATGATCTTTTTCAAATTAAGACAATAAAATCACGGCCCGTAGTGCAAAAAGTTGCCATAGAAGGTGGTCGAAGTTTGTTGAAGGTGTATAGTATGACCTGAAAAAGAGATTATGTCGCACTTCAAAGGCTAATATCTTTCAATCCGTGCAGTCAAACCTACCAAAAATTTTACCACTCACTCTCATTCAAGTCTAGTACAAGATCCTGCGGTTAAATTTTCCAAAAAATGATTTTGTATCACTTTGTGTTGATTGCGCTGAAAATGGCAGTTTTGGAGTGTTTTTGAGGAAAAATTGCCTTGGTCCTTTAGGGGTTAAGAAGAGTTTTTGTCTCACTTCAAAGGCTAATATCTTTCAATCCGTGCGGTCGTACTGAGCAAAAGTTTACCACACACACTTGTATTATCCTAGTACAAGATCCCACAATTAGGCATGTAAAAGTTGTATTTATTTGCATTTTGTGTAGAATGCATTGAAACTGGCAGTTTTCAACGGGTTTGGGTGCTAAAATGTCAGGGTCCTTTAGGAATTAACTAGGGATTGCTTTTGTCCTATCTCAAACAACACGGGATCTACTAGTTTATATGTATATATATATAATTTCTAATTATGAACATATTTTTTGCTATAGAATTTTTCATGAGAATAGAGAAGATAATATATCTATATATATAAAAGAACTCAGGATGAGGAATCCGTCTGATGAAAATGGTCCGTCAATGAATGAACGCTACAAAAGAGATCCACAATTTCTTTGCATGTGCCCTTTGGAGGAATCCATTGAATGTACCTTTTAGAGGAATCCTTTGAATGTGTCCTTTCATTAGGATTTGGATTTGATCTTATCCAAAATTTAAAGTTTTTATCTACATACATTTGTTTAACTCAAGATTGCCCATGGCCCGTCGGTTAGGACGGGGGTTCCACTAGTAATCATATAATTATTTTAGATGTAATGTATTTCCGTTGAATTGTATTTAAACTTATTCAAATGTGAACATAAATTATAGATGCTTCTTTTATTAAAATATAAATGTGGAAAGTATTTGTAAATTTAAAATTCAATATGAATTTGGTGCCTCCAAAAGGCACATTCAATCCAAAGGGCACATCCAAAGAATTTTATTGAAAGGATACATTTGAAGAAATTTTGAAAGGAGTATTGCATATACAAAAACCAATTCTATTATGTCTATACTAGGGTTGGTACCCATCCTCCCGACGGGGAGAGCGGAGGGTGGTGTGTTAAATTTACGTTTGTATGTTTTGTATTTTAAAACCTATAAGGTCAAACCGAATCTAAATGGAAAAGTACATATATTTTTGGAGTGCATGGAAATGTTACCCTAGTTTAAATCTACTCCAAAAATAAAGTACATTTGCTTTACACTTGCATTTTGATCAACCTTTTGTGCACATAAGTATCACTTGCCTAATATAGGAGGAGAAAACCCTTCACATCAAGAGGTCAAAATCAAGAGTCATTAGGTTACTACCTAATATAGGAGGAGGAAATACTTCACATCAAGAGGTCAAAATCAAGAGTCATTAGGTTACTACCTAATATCAAGAGTCAAGAAGAGTGCATCACCGTGCCTCACCCTTCACATCAAGAGGTCAAAATCAAGAAAGAGAGGTCACGTGACCGGAAGCGGCGGATAGATAGACTGATACCTTTTATATACGTAGATGAAATTTACAAATTTTGTAAAATCAAAAAAATTCATGGCATGTGAATCTGGATGAAAATGATCAAGGAATAAATAAGTTAATTTGATTTCTATATATAAAAGAACTAGTAGATTCTCTGTCATCTTTGACGCGCCAAGGGCAATCCCCAATTAAATACATATACTGTATGTCATTTGCAAATGACATACAGTATTTACTTTGGAAACATGTCATATACTTTATATACCCGGGGTTGTATATTGTGTAGTTTAAATATGTAGGAAATCATGAATTTAGAATTGTATGTGTAGCACTTATTTTTTCTATTATTGATAATATTTTAAACCTCAATCAACCAAATTCTAATAAAAGGGAACATTTGAAGGATTATTCCAAAGGACATAGAATATTCCTTCAAAGTGCACATTCAATTCAAAGGGCATATCCAAAGGGATAGAAATTGTTGGATGAAAACTCTCTAGCACGGAATTTGGAGTGTTCAAAATTTTGATTTTAAATTTTTTAAAAAGAAGTTGTTATTTGGTCTTTATAATTTTATTAAAGATCTATATGTATAATTTTATTAAAGATCTATAATATTCTTGGTACATAATAATACTCTTAAAGTCAATTTTTTGTATTATTAGTCAAATTGCAATGACAATGCATCAAAGGGCGCATTCAAATCAAAGGAGGTAGAATGTGCCCCTTAAAGGAGATACTTCAAATGTGACCTTCTGTAAAATTTGGCTTATAAAAGAAAAAAGATTGACTTTAAAAATATTATTATGTACAAGAATATATATATATATATATATATATATATATATATATATATATATATATATGTATAAAATTTCTACATGTACAGTACCCACCAATAAGTATACGTTCATTTTGCATATGTACGTTTCCACTCTACACTGCTGCCAACTTTGACACCCTTTTAAAGGCTGAAAAATTGTCAATTCACCATGATATTTTTGGCACAAGATCATTTCTACGTTGACAACATGTGTGCAAAATTTCAAGGTCGGAAGTCGAATTAAAAGAAAGATATTCAAGATCTACCAACATGGGTAGCACTAAGAAAAGTTTCATAGCTATGAACTTTGACACCCTCCCAAGGATTGAATTTTTTCTTTTTGCCCATGTAATTTTCGGCATGGGACCGCCTCTGTGTTTATTACATGTTTAAAGTCTAAAACATCCACACAAAGAGACATATTTAAAATCTAGCAACATGTGTAGTTGTGAGTGTAGTTGTAAGAAACATTTCACTCCTGGCCAACTTTGACACACTCCCAAGGATTAAATCTTTTGTTTTTGCGCATGAAATTTTCGGCATCAAACCATTTCAATATCAAATACATGTGTGCCAAGTTTTAAGGCCAGAATACCTACATAGCAAAAGATTTTTGAAATCTACCAACATGTGTAGTTGTGAGAAACATTTCACTCTTGCCAAATTTGACACCCTCCCATGGATTGAGTTTTATATTTTTTCCCATGAGATTTTGGACATAAGACCATCTCTATGTTGATTATATGTGTGCTTAATTTCAAGTCTAAAATATCCACGATAGAAAAGAAAAAATTCAAAATCTACCAACGTGCTAATTGTGACAAACAACCAAGGGTACCATTTCAACTTTGGCACCTTCCCTAGGTTTGAAAAATTGTTATTTTACTATAAAATTTTTAACACATGATCACCTCTATGAATATAACATGTGTGCCAAATTTCAAGGCTAGAAGATGAATAAAAAAACCCATATTCAAAATCTACCAACATGTGTAACTATGAGAAACAATCTTGTGTATCTATTATTGTATTCATCACATGGCTTTGAAATTTAACACAGAAGAAGAAGAACGCCGGTCCCCGTAAAAGGGGGCCGGCGTGAGTAAAGTGTCCGTTCATTCCACCACTAAGTCCATGCCCACCGGGCATGGGTTAGCAGTGTGGAACTACTTCCCCCTTTCGAGGGTAGACACTCTGTACCCAGTAACAAGTAACCAAAATCAAGGACCCTAGGTCCAAAAAGTCTCAAAAGAGGGAGGGCAGGTACGGTGAAGCGCAAAAATGCAAGTGTAGATCTATGGAGTGGGGTTTGAAGCGTCCGGAAGGGGTTGGTTGTTTTCAAGTTTACGTTTATGTAGGAGTATTGACATAGCATGTTGAATTGCAATAATGTTAATATTTGAGAAGGTGGTTTTGATTGAAGTAATGGGGATTTTGAATGTTTCTTCAAGGGTTGTCATTGAGGGGATGAAGGTGGTGGCTCTAGCACCCGCGGTGATGACAATGAGGGGGTCTACTTTCCATCCTAGTGCTTGGATATCGTCAAGTAAAGGTTGGTATTTATTTGTTTTGTTTGCAATAGTATCCGGAGAGAATCTATCATTGCAATATGTGAATTCAATAAATTGGATGGTGAGACTAGGGTCTATGTGGTTTGGTGGGGGGTCTTTGTATGATAGTCCTCTAACACATAGTATGTCTGGTTTGAATCTTGCATTACAGTGGCATCTTTGAGTATGACAGATGCAAGGTAATAGCCAAGGGGGGACCGTATTTTCTTGTGGGTTGTTATTAAAGATACCGGCATTCATGAGAATGAAACAACGAGATTTAGTTGACTATATAAGTAGTGTACGAATAGCCCATACGGCTTTGTTATGTCTTTTGACAATTAGTGAGTGTATATGAGGGTTTTGGCACTTGAGTAGGACATGTAGCCATGTGTCTGAGTCCGTGGTGTTGCAAATTGGACATGTAATTGTAGGAAATCTTTCTATTCCAAAGAAGAGTTGTTTGCGGGCATTACCCATGTATTGACCGGTGCGGAATTTGATTAGGCATGTGATTTGTGAATCCGTAATTATGGGGTTTTTCCAAAAGTTGTTGGACAGTACGTTGTGAATGTTTGGGTTGCCAGTCCATTTATCGATATTGGGGAATTTTTCTTTAAGTTTTTCTAGGTTATTTGTACGATCGTGTTTTTTGAGGTATTTGTCCAAAAAACGTATGGGGCCTTTATCGGGGGTTTCGCCCATAGAGGGCCATTCATATCTATGAAAGTAATATGGGGTGGCATGGGCGTGTTCGTATGGGTGTTTGGCATTTTTGTGGGTTTTTTCTCTTCCTTCTTTTGCTAGTTTGTCGGCTTGTTCATTACCGTCAATATTAGCATGAGCTCGGACTTTGTGGAGTGTAGTAATTTGGGTGCGATTTAGGAGCATTTCAACCATAGATGTAAGGATAGTTTTGTCCGGGTGACTGTTGTGTAAAGTGGGGTGTTTAATGTGTGTGTTTAGAAGGTATAATACATTTACACAATCTGTAAAAATGTGAGCTGGTTCGTTTGGGTATTGAGTGGTAATTATCTTAAGGGTTTTGTGTATAGCCATCATTTCGGCTCTTAGAATATTTTGGAGTCCATGTAGTCTTTTGCCTAATTTTATTTGTTTGGTTGAGTTGTATATCCCATAACCGGCTTTTTCTCGGTGCCAATGTCCCGGGCTTACTTCGGTTGGTTCTTTAAAGGAGCCGTCAGTGTAGTAGCTGAAGTTAGGGTCAAATTTGGGGTCGGTATTAGTTTGGTGATAGAGGCGGGGGAGGCTCACTTCGGTAATTGGTAGTGCGTGAATGGTTGTATGGGGAGTTTTAGACCATTTTTTGTTTCGGTTTACACGGGTTGAGATAGGTGTGGGAGGGGCAGTTGCGGTGTATACCTTGTTAATGTTTAGGTTTTTTTGTTATCAGAGTGAGATGAGTGAGGTTTTCCGGAGTACCTATCTCTCGAGTTTGATGATGTATACATAGGATACGTAGAGTTGCTGGTTCGAGGCGGGGTGTTTGTATTTGCGGTGGTATAGTAGGTTCTATGTAAGTTATAGAGTCTGCTTCAAATAGTACTATGATGTGAGAGTCCGGGAATGGGCCTAAATGTGGGTTAGAGTTGTGGTACCAATTAGTGTCGGGGGTAATAATAATGGTGATGTTGTGGTTGGGATCTTTGTTTGCCGCTAGACGTGCCCAGTGTGTTGCTTGTTGTGTTTCTTCTTCGTTGTGAGGGTGTGCAAGGCCTATTCCGCTCCATCTATAATCAAAAGCTTTACCAAGCGAACCAAAAATCTTATCACGTTCGAATGGAGAGTAGAATTTTGAAATTTTTGTGGAGCATGTAACGGGAGATGAGAAGTATGAATGTGTGATATTCAGAGATGTAATAAGGTGGTCTAGAATAGGATCGGGTAATGTGTAATGTGCATTTTTAAGGGGGTCATTTTTGGATATACGGTATTTATATCTTTGGTATAACCAAACAATTTCGGTTTCAAATGTTTGGGGTATTGGTTCAATATTGATGGGGGTTTGTAGTGTGTTGTGATATTGGTTCCACAACCATTGTAGTCTAGCGAGTGGTATGGTTATTAGGTGCCTCCCATTACCTTCGTATATGTGGGCATTTTCTTGTTGTATTTTGATTACATTTGTTTGTGTGAGGATGTCAGTTTCGGGGTTGCATTCGGTTGTAGAAATGTTAAGGAGGGGGATAATAAGAGGTGGTGTGACAAATCTTCTATCTCGAGGTTGTGCTTGGGGATGATGTATTTGTATGATATTCGTGTAATAATTGTTTTGAGTTTTGAGGTAGTATTGTGTGAGGATTTCTGTGTTATGTAAGGAAGCGTTTGGGTTGTGCCAAGGAAAAAGATTTCTTTGTGGGAGCCATTTGGTATAAGTGGTGTTATTGTGGGACCAGTGGCATAGGTACGTTGTGTGTTGTTTGTTTATGTTGTTGGAGTCAATATATTTTTTATGTTTGTGCGAGGTTATGTTGTCTATAGGGTACATGGAGGGATTTTTTAATATATATGGTGGGGGGGCATATGGTCTTAGGTGTGGCGGGTTTGGGGGGATTAATGGGGGATTGATGTTGGAATGGGTGTTATTGTGACCAATGATGTACGGGTCTTTGAGTGTGTAAGGTGTGGCGTGGGTGTAGCAGGGGTTCGGACATTCAGGGAGACATGGGGGCTGACAAAATAATTGTTTAGCAATATTCAGTGCACTTTTTATTAATTTGTGTGGGGTACCGTAGAATGTTCTGTAGCTTTTGTCGTCCATAAGTTGTGTTCCATTTGGTAGTGTAATTTGTTTTAGATCGGTAATGTTTGTGGAAAGAAGTTTTTGTAAGAGTTTGGCGGATAATTGTCGGTTAAGTCTAGGGAGATTATGTATTTCGTTTGCCCAATTTTGTTCGAGCGGTGCGGGGTCGAGTAGGAAATTTTCTAGTGTGCTTTTTAGGAATGTTTGACCTACTGTTTTGAGTAGAAAAAATGTGCGGGTAATAGGGGACCTGAGACAATCAGTTCTTTTCAGTCTTTGGAGGTGTTGTGCTCCCCCATAAATGGCAAGGATGTGTCGGAGGAGTCCATTGAAAATTAGGCCTAATCGTCCCTTGTCGTTAAGTGCATTTTGGAGTTGTTCTCCAATGCAACGTAGATAGGCATTTTTTAGGGAAAAAGCTTCTAGTCCAAATAGTTCGTGGGGGAGTTGTGTTATGACATTGGACGTGCTTTTTGGGAGTCCGCATACTTTCTTTTGTATGGCTATGATTTTTTTGTCCAGTTTGTTTATGGCGGGCATGGAATATGGAACTGCATAAAAACTATATGAGATACCTGGTCTTATGACGGTATCAATCATTTTTATTTTTTGTTGCAATGTAGCCGGGCATAGTGAAAGTTCATTACATTGTTTAATAAGTTTTGAAGTAGTAACGTGGGTTTGAATTTTCCACTTTAGTGATGGGACTAGATTTATTCCAAGGTATGTGTAGGGTTGGTTTTGGTTGAGTACCGGAATTGGTTGGTTACGATAGTGGATATTGGTAGCTTGGATAAGGGCTTTGAAGGCGGTCGGGTTAATTTTGGATTTATTTGGGCATCCTGTTACGGCACAGTTTTGGACCCCAAGTTCCATCCCGGTCCATAGACAGAATTTGTCTATTTTGTCTAATTGAATTTGGAGTGATTTAAGACGTCGAGAGATGGCCGCTAGATCGTCGGCATATGCGGCCGAGTTTACGGTGACTTTAGAGGTTCCAAATGTGTAGCCATTACTACCTCTTTGAAGCCATCTCAGTAGAGGTTCTAGAAAAATAATAAAGAGATATGGGCTTAGTGTGTCGCCTTGGATGGTACCACGTTGGATAGGGATAGGGCGTGTTTTTCCAAAGAATTCACCGACGTATGTAGTGGTAGATTGTGAGTATATATTGCCAACTAGTTTGACTGCGTCTTCCGGGTATCCAAGATCACTCATGATGGCTAGCAATCGAGGGTGGTCGATGGAACCAAATGCGTTTTTGAAGTCAATATAGAGTAGGTAAATGTCTTTATTCATGAATTTTGCATCCTCAAGTGCGGCAATGATGGTTTGAAGTTGTCGTGTGGTACTTCTCTCGGCTCTAAATCCTTCTTGACTTTCGTGTTGTATTTGGTGTATTTCTCCGTAGGCCGATAATATAGATGTAAGTGTACTAGTATATAATTTGTAAATGGTGTTGGCTAAGGCAATAGGTCGGTGGTTAGGTAGTATAGAGGGGTTGCCTTTTTTGTATAATAAGATTGTTAAACTTGTTTTCCAAGATGCGGGAATGGATTTCTGTTTGTAACAATGGAGGAAAAATAATGATAGGAGCTCGTGGAATCTTGGGGGCATGTTTTTTAGAATTGAGTTGGGTATATGGTCCGGGCCAGGGGCTTTATTAGTTCCCAGATTTTTTAGGCACATGTTGTATGTGTCTCTGTTATAATATGTGTGGAGAGGTGTTGTTGGTTCGCCTCGTTTATCAATAGTAAATCCGTCTAAATCATGCCACGGGTATTGTCTAACTCCGCATGTGCAAGTTGGTGTATGTTGTGGTTGAAAATGACATGGGGGAGTGGTTGGTCTATTGTTTGTGGATTGCTGACGATGTATTTCGTTTGCGATGTCCTGTGGGCTGGTTAGTATGTTATTGTTTTGGTTTAAAATGCAGTCTAGTGGTAAGTTTGTGTTGTTTTTAAATACTTTCCTATTAATCTTTTTTGGGCTGGTTTCGTATAGATGGCGATATTTAGAAATAGCTTTTTTGACACATTCTCTTGCATATTTCGTAGTAATTTTCCGGGCTTCTTTGTTGGCGGTTTTTGCAATGATTGCAATTGCTTTTAGCCAGTCTTCGTGAGGGGTGTTGGGAGGTGGTAATTGTGGGATTTGGGGATGACAGAGGTTTTGTAGTTCGGATAGTATAGGGTGGGTTTGCCAATTTTGATTGGTTTTAGCAATATAAATTGTTTTGCGAATAGTGTGGTATATGGCAAGGTGTTGTTTCCACTTTTTGGCTAGTTTTCTTGAGAGATACCTCCCTTGTTTCGAGGTTCTAGGTGTGAGTTGTGGGATTGGGGGTGCTTTGCAAGTTTTTTCTAGTGTAATAGAAATTTCGTTAATAAGTTTGTCGAGAGACGTGCAAGCTTCTTGCCATTGTATATGTGTGAGGTGTTGGTGGTTAGAAAGAGTATTTGTGAGGGAGTCTATTTGTAGTGAGTTTTTTTCAAAGAATATAGTATTGAAGTTGTCAAGGTTTTCTTTTGGGATGGGGTTTAATATTTTAATAGCATTTGGGTTGATGGTTATGGGAGGTCTATTTATAAGGGTATTGTGAGGTATATTAAGTTGGATTGGGAAGTGGTCCGAGTTTAGGTTGGTTGTGGTATTGGTGGTAGATGTATATCGGATGTGGTTAGGTGTTTTAATGTAGAATCCATCAATTAGGCTGGTGTGTGTGTAATTAAGTCCACCTTGACGAGAGTATAGAGTGCCGGTTGGAATTAAATATAATTCGAGGGCATTCGTAAAATTTTGCCATTGATAGTCTACGTCACTTGGGGGGGTAAAAACCTCTCCATTTTGCCGCCCAATAAGGGCGATATCACGGTTAAAATCTCCGCAAAGTATTATTGTATGATTTGTGTGTGTATTGATTTGTAAGGTGATGGAGTTTTGGATTTCTGGAATAAGCCTAGAGTCTTCTATGTGCGAGGGCATGTATAGATGAAGAATGAGCCATGGTTGGAGGGGGCGGTTAGTAATTTCAATAATTTGAAAATATGGTGATATATTAGCCGGGGTAGGGATTTTAGTGATATTTCCGGGGAAGGCGTATGATTGGTGTATGAGCATGAGTAGACCTCCTCTTGCCGGTGTATATGGCCTTCGTTGTTGGATGCATCGTGTGAGAGAGTGAGTGTTATTAAATATAAGTTTATAATCGGGAAATGTTTTTTGGATGTATTTTGTGGATTTAGTAGCGGTTAGTTTGGTTTCTTGTATGGCAATTATGGCGGGTGGTGTATTGGTGTGGGCGGTTAAATTATGTATGCATGGTAGGGCAGTGTTTAACGTTGAGGCGTTCCATGTAGTTATATATGTGTTTCTAATGTCTATATTTTCGTGGTTACGGGGTGGGGCGGAAGTGTAGGCGGGTGTCGGGGTGGGGTGCATATAGTCGGGAATTGGTACAAAGCATCTAAGAGATTCGAGGATAAGGTTGCGCGGAAAATAGGGGAATTTGAGTTGTAGTTCATCTGGGGAAGGAGGTGGGGTTTGGCTATGAATAAAGTTATAAAGGTCATTGTGTAGAGAGGTTTTGTGTTCAAAGAGGTGTTGGTTTTCTTCTAGGAATTTAGTGTATGGGTGGGGTGTATCTATATGTCTCTCAGGGGGATTATGTAGAGAGGATAGGGTGTTTAGTAATATATTTGTCCAATGTGTTGGGTTTGTGTTAGTAGAGTGTTGAGTGGTGATGTTGTTGCATTCATCTATTGAGGGGTGGAGGGTTGTGATTATGGCGAATAGGATATGTGTGGATGGGTGGTTGTATTTTTGATTTATGTAGCGGGAAATGTTGGGGTATAGGGTGGAATAGGTTTGGTGAAGTATGTGATTGTTGTTTAGAAGTGGCGCAAAGGAGGCTGCCAGGTGTTGGTATTCGGGGTGAAGTTTTATGGTATTCGGAATGAAATATGTTTTTGATAATTTTTTGTGTATTTTTGGATGGTTGTGGAAGACATTTGGCATTGGGCCCGGGTTAGTTTCTATGTCTCCGCAGAGTATAATAAGTAACTTGTTGTTGTTGTTGTTGTTGTTGTTGTTGTTGTTGTTGTTGTTGTTGTTGTTGTTGTTGTTGTTGTTGTTGTTGTTGTTGTTGTTGTTGTTGTTGTTGTTGTTGTTGTTGTTGTTGTTGTTGTTGTTGTTGTTGTTGTTGTTGTTGTTGTTGTTGTTGTTGTTGTTGTTGTTGTTGTTGTTGTTGTTGTTGTTGTTGTTGTTGTTGTTGTTGTTGTTGTTGTTGTTGTTGTTGTTGTTGTTGTTGTTGTTGTTGTTGTTGTTGTTGTTGTTGTTATTATATATTGTAGTATATAGATATACTATGATGTTTTTTTCTTTTCTTATATATATAGTTTTAAACATTTTTATGCTTTTGATAAATATTTTAGTATATATATATACTATAGTGTGGTTTATTGTAGCGTTGTTTAACGCTATTAGTTTGACGTGTCCATTTTGCCTTCAATGGCCCGTTGTTCTCGTTCCGATGCTTGTGTTTCCGCCGCCATGATGGTTGCAATTAGTTGGGATCGGAGAGTCGACATTTCCCCTCGAAAGGATTTGACTGTGTTTGCTTGCACCATATCCGCATATTGTCTCGCTTCTTCCACAATTTCCCCTTTCATGGTTTTCATTTCTCTCCGGAGTTGTTGTAGAGTAACACCATTGCCTTTGTTTGGACCATTTTCCATGGCAATTACCGCGTTAGCTACAGCCGAATTTACATTCGTGAATCCTAGTCTTGCCAATTCATCAGTACTAGGCTTGTTGTTACCATCCAAACTCTTAGGGTGGGGGGAAAACATGATGTATTTACCATGCAATTTTTTACTTTGTTTGACAAATTTCTTATATACCGCAGCGTTTAGACACTCAATATTGCAAGTGCCGACATGTCTCCCATGCTCGAGTTTGAAGAATGTATCTACCACATTCTCTTCCCCAAGAATAGACTTGATGCCATCTGCTAGTTCTTTTTCACTCTTTGTTTTGTTGAGGTTTTTTGCAATTAGAATTAAGCAATTCTTCTTTGCAATCTCATCCTCATCCATTTTCCGGGTTGCAAAGATTGGCACAAAAATCTCATTGTTGAAAGAGACTTTGTAATCCTTTACTTTGGCTGCTTGCTCCGGAGAGGGGGTTTTGACCCATGCAAACTCTGAAAATCCCTTTTTTTCTACCCCCGTTACTTCAAAATCATATCCCCTAGCAAAGCTATCTCTCACAATTTCTTCATGCAAGTCATATGCCTCTTTATTGGCTAGGTTTGGACCGGATATTTTGACTGACAAGAGATGTGAGAATGCCAAGGCATCATATGACTTGCATATTTTGCCTTTGTGTGGGATTCCTTCATTCAAAGTGAGAATGAAGGGCCTTGTTCCTTGCAATAATCCTTTGGCATCCACAGCTGGATTTTTTAGGTGTAATTTAATAGCCCCGCTCCAATTTTCTGATTGGTGATAACAGAAGACGGCTATTGGTTCACCAATGCGGGTCCCAGTAGGGATTTCCATTTCTATAAAGCGTGATTTTATCATGTCTAAAATCACATCCTTCGCCCATTTTTGATCACCAAGTTCAAAGTGGATTGATACTTGGTAATCTAAGGCATAACCATCTTCATCCACCTCAACTTCACTTGGAAGTTGGGTGAGGTTGAAGTGGTTGCCATTCTTTCCATCCACTCGTTTGGAGGACCATTCTTCCTGGAGGACGAATGGGAAGGAGGGCATTGACTCGATACTTTCAGCTGCTTCTTTGCAACTTAACCCATTCTTGACCAAATTTTCTAAAGTATGCAAAGGTACTTTCGGACTCCCATTTTTTTTAGCTAGAATGTTCATTGTGTGGAAGCCTAATTAGTATTTGGTGTAAGGCAAACTTGTTGCCTTAACCTTTTTCTGGAGGGCACTTGCAACAATCAAGGCATTTTCACTTGTAGTCATCGGACAAGGATTTTCATCTAATACTTCAACAAACAAACGCTTGGAGGGGTTCACCGCGGCTTGAAGTTGAGACATACTGTAGATAACAAGAATGGAGATGTTACTAAAAGAGTTGTAAAGCCTCGCTGTAGCATTACCCCTTATCACCTTGATTCTAACTTCTCCCCTCAACATGCATTGAGGGCTTGATGAAGTTAGAATGATCAAGAAGGAGTGGGTTTTAACAATGTATATGGCATGCAAGAAGTTGAATTGACCACTAACTTTTGACTCTAAATGAGAGGAAACAATGCTGTGAGGATAAGTGAGATGTACACATACACGACCATGAGAGGTGCCATAAGAGTGGTCACCTCCCCAAAAAAATACATATAGTATTAAACTTTGTGTGCATGACCATGGGTTTTCACAATAAACCCGATGGTTACATAAGATAACAAATTGCAAAGGGAGTGATAAGGAGCTATGACCTGGTACTTCACTTGGAGTGAGTCTTGGGAGTTGAAGCGTGCTAGTGTGAAGCTGCCCTTCGGTATACTTGTGTGAAGCTGCCCTGTGGTAGACTTCTAGGCTTCTGCGGGGTCTACTCCCTGGTTGCGGCCTGGCTTGCACGTTCGAATTTTGCCAGCGCCTGACACTGTTGATGACTGGCTTACGGCTCCTCCTACTCTGACCCCAGACTGGAACGTTGCAGGACGCCTCTAGTCTGCAGCTTCTCCTCACCACTCTTCGGATGCAGATCGCCTCTCGTCTTGCTAGCGATCGTCTGCAGTCTTCCTGGTTCTTGTATGAGAGCTTGCCGCCAGCCTTCTTCCTTGCTTCGGATTGGGTCGACTGTCCAGGGCTTGGCGTGGATTTGTAGTTGGTGATTACGGATGTTGAAGCGCCTGCCTTCTTTCTCGCTAGGGTTTGGGTCGGCTGCCCAAGGCTTGGCGTGGGTTTGGACTTGGTTAGCAGGGTTGTCGCACGCGATTCTTCCACTTTGGACTGAGGGTTTGAAGCTCGGGACTTCGAGTTCGTGGGTTTCAGTGTGTTGGGCTGCCGCCGACCAACGCCCTCGGTTCGCAGCTTCGCTGCATTGTTGGGCTGCCGCCAACCAACACCCTCGGATCTCAGCTTCGTAGGGATGTTGTGCCTTCGCCGGATTGTGCGCGCGCGGCAAGTCTGCTCTGCTCTCTCGTAGTGACTCGTCGAAGATCTCGTATCTGTGACTGCCTCTGTGGTAGGTACGCAGACCTTCGGTGTCCTCGCGTCTCCAGACAGCAGATCTGCAGTTCCGCCGTCGGCCTCGTCCACAAACGGCAGCCTCGTCTTTAGTCCGCACACGTCCAATCTTGCGTATTTGTTGGCTGCTGGTTCGCCACAATCTTGTGGTTTCTGTCCGCCGATCTTGAGGGTTAAAATATTGCCGGGATCTTGGTGACTCTTAACACTGTCTGTGTGGGCTGCAGGGACCCATCGCTTGGGATGGCTGCCGAATTCTTCAAGATCTTGGCAGCTGGTGTTCCAAAATTGGCTGGTACGTTCTTTTTCTTCTGGTGTTGGTGATGGTGTTACTCCTTTGTGTGGTGTAAGAATGTTAACTACCGATCTGAACCACGCTTCTGTGTTGCCCAGGACTTCGGTGATCTGGTGGGAATGCAGCAACAACAAGTTAGCCATAGCTAGATTTGAAATGATCAAAACGCACAACAAGGTATTCTGAAAGACAAAGGAGAGAGATTCTTCACAGATGCAGCGCGACTCCAGTAAGAGTGTCCGATCTCCTTCCCGCAGGTCTCCTCTCAGGTGTGTGTTCTCCCCTCTAGTTGTGAAAGTAGGACCTTGTTTTCCAAGGTCAGAGGGAATGCGTCTGCGCAGTAGAGCAAAGTGAGAGGATCTGAGAGTTGGGTAGGAGCGAGTTTTATACCTTGTGATGGGTTGCCGTTTGGTGGATGTCGTTGTGTTCGATGAACGTCGATATTTTTTTGGTTGTTTAGGGTCGGCTCGTGCGTAGTGCCGTTCGAATACCTCTTGGCAGCTATGATGTTGCATGTGGAAGTTTGGATCTTGATCTTTCATGGATTTGACCTTTTTGGAAATGTTGTGACGGCTAGGGTTTTGTTGCAGCAGCAGTTGGTGGTGGTTTCGTGTGCGTTTTTCATTGTTCCTGTGACCTAGTAAAGACTCGCAAAGGAAGGGAGGCAAAAATGATGAGTTGGTGAGGGTACTTACCTGGTTGTGCTCATATCTCGGTTTTGTGTGTTGTCGTGAGGTCTTGTTTGTATTCTGGCGTTGGTATGTTTGGGGCTGAGGTTGATGGTGGCGTTGTGATGCTTGGTGTGTGGAGCTGGTTTGGATGTGTTGCCTAGGGCTCCTCGAGTTGTGGAGTCCAGAGATCTGTTCGTCGTTCATTTCTGATTTCGGTGGGTTCCTCGGTGTTGAGTCGTTGTTCTTCTCCTGTTTGTGAAGTCTGTGTGTCCTTTTGTTGTGCTGTGCCCCACTGGAAGGTATGCGGTTTTTTCTGGTGGTATGTGACAGTAATCGAGAAATGGTTAGATGGGAGGTTTGGAAACGTACCTTGGCCACGAGTGGTGTTGCGTTGTTGTTGTTGTTGTGTGTCTTGCGTTTGGTGATGGTTACGTTGGATGCAGAGTGTTGACGTTGGTGTGTTGTGAATGTCGCAGGTGGCTTGGTGATCATCCTTGGGTGCTGCTGCTTCCTGCGTTGTGCCTTGTGTTCTATTGCTGGTCTTCTCGTTCTGTGACATCTTAGTGTTTTCTGGTAATAGAGATTAGGTATGACTGAAACAACATCAGCAGTCACTAGCAGCTTATTACCAAATTTGCAAAGGCAGTATTGAAACTTTTCTAAGTACAGAATACACAAATGAGACTTAGCTGATCCTTGGGAGTGTTTAATCTTGTGGACTGATCTTGTATCTTGGCGTTGGACTTGTACACTTTGTGGGCGGTAATCGGTCTTCATGTGTGTGCTTGTGTCTTTAACTGGATACGACTCCGAGTTCGGTGCGGAGCTGGTGTTGATATTATGTTGTAACTTCTGGGGAGCTGCAGGTGTTCCTGTGTGGGCGTGGAGTCGTTCTTGGTGGACTTTGCTGTGTCGTGCCGATACTCTCGTCTTGGTGATCTGCTGCAGTTTTGGAGTAACCTTTCGGACTATGTTGAACAGGCAGTTGCTAAGCGTTACTATTCCTGTAGGCGTAGGGGGTGCCGATTCCCATTTCATGCTGCGCGGCATCTTGTTCGGATAGTGCGATCTTTCTGCTGTTGTGTTGAGCAGGCAGTTTCTGTCCATTCTTGTACCTATAGGGTTATGGAGTTCTACTACTACTGTTGTTCCTGCAGTTTGTGTCACTAACTTGCATTTCCTATCATTGTACATTGTTAGGTGTGCTTTGTATGCAAGATCTAGCATATAACTTCTATCATCAAACATTTTAATCTGTGTTCTACAAACGGCGATCTTATATTCTCTGACATGAAGCATTGTAATCTGCGAAATAACAAAGGAGAACTTAGCTGCTTGTCTTCCTTGTATTGAGTGTCGTCCTCGTATTGATTGTCGTCCTTGCTGGGATGATCTTGTGTCTTCTTGAGTGCTTTGAGTCTTGTGTAGGTAGCGCTTTGACTTCATGGTTTGCTAGAGTCCTAGTAGGGGAGGGGTTTTGGTGTGTGGTAATCCTAAGGTGTCATTGTAATCAAGATCTAGATCTGATTGATTCAAGAAATGATAAGGGCTGCAACTACTAGATCTTGATTTGAGCCAACACAGAGCCCCGCCACAAATCTACCCTCTCAATCCAGTGCTAGATCGTTGCATACTCACATATTTTGTGTCAATAGATCTAAGATCTGCAATCCCACAACACTCTACACACCATTAGCACACCGATCAGCAACAACGAAGTACACACAGGGATTTACAATGAGCCCAGCAGCCCTCATTGTTGTGTGCCTTGCATTTGCGCCTAACACCAAAAAACCCCTCCTCACCAGGTTTTGCGGAGCTACTCTTCTCTCATCCCCCTCTATGACTCCACCCTCAAAAAATTACCATCTTGACACACTAACCAACGAAATTTAACACACATGTTATGAGCATAGAGATGATCTTGTGATAAAACTTTCATGGTAAAATATCAAATTTTCAGCCCTCAAGAGGGTGTCAAAATTGGCAATAGTGAATGGCTTACACCTACACTTGTTGGTAAATTTGGAATATCTTTTTCTATATTCATCTTCTGGCCTTGAAATTTGGCACACATGTTGTCAACATAGAAATGATCTTGTGCCAAAAATTTCATGGTAAAATGACATTTTTCCAGCCCTCAGGAGGGTGTCAAAGTTGGCAGCAGTGTAGTGTGGAAACGTTCATGAACGTATATTTATTGGTGGGTACTGTACAATTCTATAATTATGATTTCTACATATTGATCTTTAACAAAACCATCACATTTTCACTAGAATTTGTGTCATAGTAGAAAAATTTGACTTGGAGAATTGAGGGAGGTGGGGACTTGGAAGGCTTGAGGGAAGTGAAGACTTAAGGGACTTGAGGGAAGTAGGAATTTGGGGCACTAGGAGGACTTATCAATAGTGGGGCTCTGAGAGACTTATGGAAAGTAGGGACTCATGGAAATTGAGGTAATTGGAGATTGCACTTGCCCCATTAGGGACAAGGAGGATCTACAATTGTATTAAATATCAAAATTTCTCACTTCACTTGGTGTTGAATTTTGTCACTATACAAAGTCTTAATTTTTATCATTAGTAAATACATAGATTTGGTTCCTTGTATACTATACCAATTTTTAAAGGTAGAAGAAGGATATGCCGTTTTCAAAACAATTGTGGAAGGAATAGGTTCAAAGGATGCCAATATATATTATTATTTCTTATGAATACAATTGAATCTTATTACAAACAAATAAAATCATATAATACAAAGATCCAAAAATAAATCAATATCTCTAAGTTTAATTTAGAAAAGCACATTTTGTTTTGTCGCATTAAGTCTTTAAAGAGTTGAAGGACCGCTTGGCATCCGCACCTGTACTTCAAAGGCCGATAGCAGGAAGGACATACCAGCTAAGTGGTTGATGGAGTTTGACAAACTAACAGGGAAATTAGCGTGGTGGGCCTTGATGTTAATGGAGTACGACTTCAAGGTGGTGCATAGAGTGGGATTGGAAAACATGGATGTCGATGGCCTTAGCCGGAATCCAATTCTAAATCAAACAGATGCTACAGGCGCTAGGTGGCATGGTGAGAATGAGGCTGATCCGTTGCCAGGTTGGTATAGTTAGGCCTTTTTAAGTGTGTTGGCAATGCGTAGAGATGACACCGGAAAAGCTAGTGTGGCCACAGTAGATGAAGATGGCGGTGAAGAACCTGAAGGCGCCAAAGACATTTAGGAAGACTTGCACGTGATGCACTTGCTAAAGAATGGAGAAGTGGTGTCTACGTGGTCCACTAAGTAGATAGATCGGGTCTCACAACGAGCAAAACGGTTTGTGCGGGAGAGAATTCACCTATTGAGAGTGTGGCCCGACGGTACCAGGAAGGTTGTACCATCTCCGTTAGAGAGAGTGAAGCTTATCAAGGACACACATGAAAACCTTGGGCACTTTGAGGTGCGGAGGACTTGTATCTTCCTTCAGCTTCACTATTGGTGGCGAGGATTGCAGCCACAAGTTCAAGCTCTGGTGGCCCGGTGCATGGTGTGTAATCGTGTGCAAGCGTCATTTAACGCTCCAATGCCACAATTGCAACCATTACCAAATATGGGCTTAGGATACAGGTGGAGCTTGGACTTTGCAGGTCCACTGCCAATGACACCTTGATACAACAAGTATGTATTAGTGATGATTGAATATTTTTAAAACTAGATCGAGTTAGTAGCCTTGCTTGACAAGTTCAGTGATTGCGCCGCTTACTCTTTCGTTGATCGTGTTCTAAGCCGCTTTGGAGTTTGAGCGGAAGTTCTCACAGACTCAGGATGTGAGTTCTTGGGTGAATTTCAAACGTTGTGTGAGCAAGCAATGATAGATCATCGCACTAGTTCTAGGGATCATCCCAAAACGGATGGATTGGCGGAGCCCATGGTGCAAACCGTCAAGAGGGGGCTTAGGAAGTACAGTTTGAAGAAAGGACATCACCAGGATTCCGACTTGCACCTACCATGGATAGCCATGGGCTACCGGTTTAGTAAGCAAGCATGCTTGGTGTCCTTTTCTCCTTACTTTTTGTTATTTTGAAGGCATTCGGTGTCGTTGAAGGCCATTCAGACAAATGTTGACATTGTGTTGGCTAACATGGACAATCCAGACACGTGGACTCAAGTGTGTGAGCAACGTGCGGATTTGTTCAAGCGGGTGATGCCTGTGGCCTTGGAGAATCTCTCCATTCCTCAACACCGGGACACGTTGCGCTATGCTGCAATACGGGGAGGAGGCTACTGATCGCAAGTGCGGCGTTTTACTCCTCGAGACTATGTATATTTGTAGCAAGCAACGTCCACCACCTTGGATGTGACGGCAGGAGGGGTGATCTTACGAGTTTGTGAGGTAAAGAACTCAGGAGTGTTACTGTTGGAGGGCCGTGATGGTAAGGTATGGAAGGATCACACACGCAATTGTGCACCTTGCCATTTGCCACACACTGATGTCGCGGTATATCCTGGTCTTTCTCACATCTCTGTTGGATTGCGATGTCGGTTGTGTGGTAGTGCCAAACGGGCTGCTATAATGGTCATTTGTGACTTGTGTTCTACATGGTGGCATCTAGAATGTCTACTCCCACTTCTTTTAGAGGTATCAGTGGGTCAATGGTTGTGCCCACAATGTTTAGCACATTGAGAGTCTACTTAGATAAGGTCTAGCCATTAAAAAGTGTTGAAAGCGATTAACGATGGGGCTCCCATTGCACCCAGAAATCCTTTGTGTATACAGTCTATTAGTCGCCCTTTTGTTGCTCGACTTGACTTCTCTAGACTTGAGAGGTTTTCATGATTGGTCGTTCCTCTAGTTTACGTTAATTGTGTGGTTCGCCGGCGTGAAAGGGGGGAGTAAAGAGGTCCCTGTAGACCAATTACTAAATGTTGTGGTCTGGGTATTTATTTATTTTTCCCTAGCCTAGGTTGTTGAGTAGTTAATAGTTTCTTTTGTAAAACTATTGTTTTCGTTGTTTTCAGAGGCAACAGTGATGGTTTAGTTACCGTTGCTCCCAGTTTGTTGCTAATTGTGCACTCTCACCTCTTGGCACGATGTTATCTTTGCATGATGTGTTTGTGCACGACAACCTGCCATATGTTTTGTAATCTAAAAAGATAAGCCCTAAAGCGAAAAGCTACATTGGTGTCTCAAAATGAAAGGAGCTTGTACTTAATACGGTTCAATCCTTAGAGGACCAAATGCTTCTAATGGACATTTCTTAAATCCAAGTTGGTTCTTGTGGTGTTGATTTTCAACAAATGTCTTTGGATTTTTAATTATAGATGGGTACTTCCAAAGCTTTTTGGGAGTATCAATATACTTATTTTTTGAAATGTGACATTTGATGAGGAAGTTATTGTACTTAAACTAGTTTTTGTAAAAAGCGGGCAATTTGAGCAATTTACTAAGTTATTAAAATAATTGAGATTATGTAATGAGATACAACTAACCAACATAACTTCCTTTGAGACTTCTCCAAAAAAAAAATTATATATATATATATGTATATATATATGTGTAAATATATATATATATATATATATGTGTAAATATATATATATATATATATGTATAGTGAAAGAAATTTCCAGCTTGAAACACGCAATTAAGCAATTATGCACTTGGCCATTTAAAAGTGCACTTGGGTACAACGGCGGCCATTGCGAACAAAAGTGGCAAAATTGAAAAAAAAACAAAAAATCAATGAAAAAAAATGTTTTCTAAAGGAAAAAAAATTGAGCTTCTGCAACAATATTACGTACAATCATGGTTGTTCATATTGGAAGCGATTTTTGGGCATTTTCAACTAATTTGTGGTGGCCCCTCGTTAATACTAGATAAATATATATTTAATATAGTTTCACAATATTTCAAAGATAGATTTGAAGGATTGTAGTATGTAAACAGGCGTAATTACAAAAAAACATACTTTATGCAAGGGTTGGCAGTTGATTAAAAGATATTCTACGTAGTACATAATGCATACAATGATGGAAACTAAATATAGATGCTTCAACAATTGGACTTAGCTCCAACAGTAAACACAGCTTCACTCTAAAGGATTAATGATATAACGTCTTACATCACCCTTAGAATATACTACTCTTACACATACACTATATATCAATTACCATACACAACTAGTATACTCTTAAAAAGGCACACTATCTACTCCATAGAATTCAGGGTTGCTTGTAAACGGTCGTCATCGATAGCTTCGGTTTGCATTGCAATATATTGTAGGATGTGAGCCTTTGCCGATTGAAGAATGCGAATCCTGCTTTCAACATGCATACCAAATACATTGCGCTTTCTCCACCCGCTAGCCCCGGACATGGTTCTTTCCGGTGTGTCTACCCATGAAAAAATGCATGCATCTTTCTCTACCCAACTATGGCTCTCCCCAGATGGCTCCCAGAATGAATCCATGCAATTTGCATACCGTTGTGCAGAAGACCCATGTCCATCAGCAACCCCCCTTTGGATGATGGGCCAATACCAACAAACCTTAATCTTAAGTCTCCATCGGTTTTTTCCTTCCTCAATCACTTTTCCCACATAGAATGGTACACCACCTTCTATCTCTGCTCGATCAACACTCATGGCTACAAACTATCCACAACGGATATTAGATTGTGGATTAAATGGTGGAAATGGGTCATGATTACCTTCATACATTGCTCCTTCTTCGGCACGTTCCACAACACAGTTGCGCTCTGTTTGTTGTGCCCTACGCACTGCTTGATTAGAGGGTCTTCCTCTACGAGTACCAAAGTATCCTCGAGCCTCGGCATTTGGAAGCATGGCCACTACGTGCTCTACGACATTTATCTCGCGATTTTCTTCACTTGTACCATCCATTACATCCAAAGATGCGCTCCTTGTAGGTCCGGTGTTAGAGAATTCTGAAGGCCAAAATGGTGAGGTACGATGCTCATTGCTATGGTCTTTGTGTGGAAATTGAGCTAAATAGAGTTTCAATCTTTCAGCCTCTACTTTTGCCTCACGATTCTTGTCCTCAATGCTGCAACCTTTGAATGCACCTTTGTTCATATGCAATGAAGTCATTCAACGCCTTCAACTCCCGTTCGTCCGCTGCAAATACTTCCGCAAACGATGGTTGCTCATCCCTATTTGGCAACGACCTCAAAGTTTTCGTTCCTGCCTCAGGTCCCCATGGATCCTTGCAATAATGCTTGTGTTGTACTCGAATCTCACGAGTCCCTTCTCGATTGTCCATATAGAATCGCATGTGGTGCGGAAATGCTATGTCCACCAATGAATCCTGACCTGTCAGTAAATGAGGAGTTATGAACAATTTCCAATCCCATACATTCTCTAGCAGCCGGGCGCTAACAAATGCCTCCGTAGGAGATGTTCCTTGTTCTATAAGACTAATCATTTCCTTCAACGAGTCCACGTCCGACCTCTTCAACGTATTTGATATACAACTGAAGCGTTGATCAATATCTTCGTGTGTATGGCCCACTATAAGAAAAGATAGTTCCACCTCCTGAAAAAACTCCAATCCCACCAATGTAGCACATAGAGCAAACATATAAATGTTTTTGTTCTCACGGATGTAGTTGTCGGCCTGAATTCACAGTGTTGGTGGCAAAAAGCCCCTCCTCCGCAGCACATCTCCAATCACATATAACAATGTACTCACGAATTGATTGCTATCGTGTTTGTGGTGAGCTCCAAACCACATGTCGCAATATAAACCAATCCCATGTACAAGAGCACCACACAAATGGGTCTTCACAAACCGGTGTTCAATGTTCTTCATAGTCTGCCGCATCCTCGGTACCATGGTCGTGTTTTGGTCCATGCCATCCACTATGATGCACATGTACAACTCAGGGCTAATATGACACGACCTCTTGAATATCCAATAATGCCTACGTTCTTCCATCTGGTTGCGCAGATGCAACATAAACAACTCCTATATCTATATCCTTGCATCCGCATTGGTGGTTCTCTCCATGGCACATTTATACTCCCAACAATGATAACACTTTGAGAATCTCGAGAATGGAGATACCTGAACGTGGGGATACTTGATGCACCACATCCTCCGGAACGAACTCATAGAAATGGTTTCTCCATTACAAATTCTTTTGACCTCCTCGTTCACGTAATTGAATACATCAAATTTGGCTGTATTCATAGGAAGGAGAATGAGAGGCACCACTTCGTTGTCACTCTTACGGCGAATACAACGATGAGGTTGAGGACAACCAGCTTCATTGACAAACGATTTAAAACAAGCCTCTATTGCAGACATTCTAGTACTCTCTCTTATCGGATCTGAAAGGGTATTGCCGTGAATCGATGTCACTCTTCCATATATTAGACAGTCCTTCTTCAATTGCTTAAAGCGCCTCTGTGAATATCCAACCCCAAGAGCGTAGCAAGCATTGCAAACTTCTTTCCCATCTAACTTTGTTACAAACTTGTCTCGACGAGTTCCTTCCGTTCTTGTGTAAAAAGAAACCAGCATGTGTCTCATCCACGTACTTCGAACTGAAAACTCACTACCCCATGCATTATATCGCATGTCCAATAGATACCTTGCTGGAACGTCCCTCAAACAATTGCGTTTGCATCCTCCTTGTGCCATTGCAATTTGTACGCTTCTAAGCGATACCTTAGCTGGTGCAGCTTCTGTCAATGATGGCTCCCTTGAATCTCTCCTTCTCCTATTTTGCATAGAATATGGACGATGTGTTGGTCTAACATAAGCAAATCCATCTACATGGGGCAAATCTTGGATACTCGAGGGAGTAGATTGAGAAAACGGCGAATTTTCATCTATGGCGTTTGAAGCATGACTACTGCGTCGAGACCTCTGGGTGGATTCTGGTGTGTTGATGAACTCAGGAAAATCAAATTCTGGGGCCATCACTTGTGTAGGCGCTATCTGTGATCCAATGTCACCATGGACACCTGTGATATCGGATTCTACAACCACTACACGTAGCAAAGACGGATGCCAACGAATGATCAAGCCCACACACATGCCAAGGCGTTCTCCTACAATCTCTCCGGTCCAATGCAATGCATCATCTACCCTAGTGATACGCACCGCCACCTCGAATGGGAACAACTTCGACCCATTCAACTCCATGCCACTTTTCAATGCATGCTCCCTGGTTGCTAAGCCCACCACATCTCCTCTCTCAGAAAGCAATTCTACTACCGTTTCTAATTTAGATGTCATGATATCAACAGATCTCTATTGAATTTGCCTTGCACGTGCTGCTCGTACTAATCGGGCCCCCACAGAGCTATTGGAAAGCATATTATCCCTTTGGATGTGTGGCCGTATCGAAGGAGTCTGAATCGTGCGGCTCTCCATTATCACTATTCAAAAAACAGGAACATTATGGCTACACATTAGTCAAAATACATGTACTAATTGTGAACCTTTAAAGCACCATTCATCTGATAAAAGATATGTTTCTAAACACATATTTACAGTTCAAAATATGATGATGATATTGGACCTTTTGATGAAACAACTTTGAAATTAAAAAATTAAGAATTTGTAGAGCATGAACTCCTTGCAGAGAGTCTTTAACCCTGAAGATACAATGACAGTTTTACACCAAAAACACTTCAAAATTGTTGGATTCCAGTGCAATGAACAAAAAAGGAAACAAAAACTTTTATCTCTACTTTTGACCGTAGAATCTCAATTAAGACTTATTCAATAACATACTAAAAAAAATTCATAAACTTTGACCGCACGGATTGAAAAATTATAGTGTTTGAAGTCAAGCAAATGGTTCATTTTGTTCCCTGCATGCAGTGGATCAGCAGACTTTGACTTCACTTGGCGTCAATATTTTGCAGTACAGAAGGTCTAAATCCATAACCATCTTGTTAAGCATGATGTTAGTTCCTTGTACACCAATTTTCAGAGGTAGAGAATGGGTGTAGCATATTCAAAACAACTATGCAAGGAGTGGAAGTTTGGAATTTGTTAATTCACAGTGTCATTTTTTGTGAACTTAATATGTTTTAGATTGGTAATCCAAATCGTCAATAAGAAGGTTTACACCACATAATGTTGTGGAAAAAATGAAAAGTGAAATATAAAAAAATATCTAGGTTTTAATTGAAAAACAAGAAGTTTTTTTGGTACCTTGCCCAACACCGACTGACAATGTGTGAAATGTTTGACTTGGGTTGGTATGCTATTTTTCGCCAAAAACAAGAACTTATTTTGACAACATCAAGGGAAATTATATTACTTGCAAGTACTGAAAATCTCACATTCAACAGAGTGTCTTAGCAAAAGTTTTTGGACGTGCTCGACTTGCTGGCTCTCCCCATTTGAAATTCAAAACCCTAAATTGTTTTGATCAAATGTCCAATTTAGGTAAAAATTGTTTTCCCACTAAAGTCTTCGTAATGCCTTTCTATAGAAAAAATTTCAAAGAGAAATGGTGGAAATTGACACCATAGGAACTTGACCAAACTTTCAAAAAGCCCATTTTGGACACTTGATCCTTTAGGGGTTAAATATGCTACACCTCTTCTGCATCCCTAAACATTGGTGTAAATGGAACTTGCGGCTTTTTTTGACATGATGATAACGAATCTAGATCATGTGTGATGCGATTTTTTGAATCCAAGTGAATTGAAACGAAGGGAATCCACTGAACTTAGGGGAGAAAATGAACCATGTTGTCTACTTGCTATTACCGACACCATTGGAACTTATTACAATCGCTAATAAAATAAAAGTTTGTACATCCACATAAAGGTTATTCTACTAACAACATAGTATAGAAGATCAATCAACAATCAATCTTAAACTTGTATAAAAATAAATGTTTACATCAAGATACGTTGCAGGTGTTAGCGGTATACACACTGATGCTTGATGGCGTTCAACATTTAATCACCATTCCGTCGTTGTTGAACATGTTTTTTAACCCTTCTCACTTTACCTGCACCACATGCATAAAATTTATACGGTAAACTATGCAATAAAACCTCCTAAGTATCATCGTATTACATATACCCCAAAATTTTAATATAATATGTAAAAAGTTTAAACATAACGAGGAACAAAGCAAAAGGTCCAAAGTTCAAAAGTCAAACTTTGACTTGTAAACTTGAGGCACAAGGTTCCAACATGGATATAAGGTTTCTATGCAAATCTGGAGGTCATTTCTCTTCCCAGTTTCTAAGGTGAGCTCTCTTGCATTCGAAACCTTAAGCCATGTGCATTTTTACTCCATTCACTAATTTCTGTCAACTTTGTGTACTGTGTAGATTGAAGGAAATTTGCTCATCGAGGAGATTATAGCGAATTTGGTAAGCTTCTAACTTTGTTTCAATTCTGCATAGAGGGAACTCAGGGATAGGTACATGATGATTGAAGTTCAGTCAGAGTTACGATAGAGTTAGGTGAATACCAATTTCTGAATACACAAATGAGGACACCAACTTCAATATGTACAAAATTGCAACGTTGAATGAATACACATACAGCAGTCAAGAACTAGTAAGTTAAACCTTCGTTCAACTGAAATAATTACACCAACACCACACAAATTGAAGTCAATGTGAAGTTAATAATATGGCACTAAATCCTCAGTACGGCACATCACTGCACAACCTGAAACCCTAGCCGCCACACCCAGGCACCCAAACCCTAGCCGCCGCACACAAAACCTAGCCGCTGCAACTAAACCCTAGCAGCCGCAGCCAAACCGTAGCCGCCGGTCCCACGGAGTTTGCGCGACACCTGATGGAGTAACTGTGGACTGGAGGTGTGCGCGCGCACACCCCCAACTGCTGCTGCTCCTGCATCCATCCAAAAACGCCCCGCCGCAGCGAGAACTGCGATTCAAATTCTTAGGCCTCGGGGCGCGGCGCGGCGCCAACTCTCACACCTCCCAATCACTCTCACATGTTCATCTCACACCTCCCAAACTATTGATTGCATTTCTCACACCTCCCAAACTTCTCTCCTTCTCTCTCCCAAACCCTAGACGCCCACTACTTCTCTCCTTCACAACTCCCCTCCATTCCTCTCCCTCACAACTCTACTCTCCTCACCCTCACAAGCCCTTCTCTCAAACCCTCCTACAAACCCTCTCTAACACTCACAGCCTCCCTCAAACTACTGCCAGGGGTGTACGTGCGCACACCCCCTTGTAGGACTACCCAACTTTGCAAAGGATTGATATCTTCCAATGATACCCACATTTCCAAAACCCTAATAGCAAACCCTAATTGATACCCGACTTAGATACCTCGGTTGATAACTTGGAATTGGTACCTATGAACTCATACCCTGGTGGTGATACCCTCGCTATTGATACCCAATATACCTTGGTCCATAAATGATGTTGAGAACATCTCAACCAAGAATCTTTAAAAATACTTGTTTTAGTGCATTTAGCAAGGAAGACAAAATATAGTTTTTTAAGTCGTTTTAACCGTAGGATCTTAATTCTTACCTGTTAAATAATATGCTCACAAAATTTCATAAATTTTCACCGCACGGATTGAAAGATTATAATGTTTGAAGTAGTGAAAAGCCTCATTTTCTTCACTGCGTTTTCTGGATCAGCAGACTTTGATTTCAATTGGTGTCACATTTTTGCACTATAAAAGGTCTCAATTAATTACCACAATGTTAAGGATGATGTTAATTTGCTTTATACCATTTTTTAGAGTTAGAAAAAGAGTGTAGCATATTCAAAAAAATTGTGCAATGAGTGGGGGTTCAAAAATTCTCAATTCACGTTATGTTTTTTTGTGAACTTGATATCGTTTGAAATGAGAATCCAAATGGTCAATACAAAGGTTTACATCACATAATGCCGTAGGAAAAATCAAAAGTGAATCATACAAAGATCTCAAAGTTTTATGTGGAAAGGTAGAAGTTTTTTGGTACTCTCCTCAAAAATAAGTGACAATGATTGAAAATTATTGACTTGGATTAATATGCTATTTCACCAAAGAACCAAGAACATGCTTAACATGATGGTATTGGATGTAGATCTTGTGTAGTTTAAAAGTTTTTAGAGGTAGACGAGGGGTGTAGCATATGAAAAAAAAAATTGCAATGAGTGGAGGTTCAAAAATTCTCAATTCACGTTATAATTTTTTTTTAACTTGATATCGTTTAAAATGAGAATCCAAATGGTCAATGAGAAGTTTTACATCGCATAATGTTGTAGGCAAAATCAAAAGTGAATCATACGAAGTTCTTAAAGTTATATGTGGAAAAGTAGAAGTTTTTCGGTACTCTCCTCGAAAATGTGTGACAATGATTGAAAATTATTGACTTGGATTAATATGCTATTTCACCAAAGAACCAAGAACATGCTTAACATGATGGTATTGGATGTAGATCTTGTGTAGTTTAAAAGTTTTTAGAGGTAGACGAGGGGTGTAGCATATGAAAAAAAAAATTGCAATGAGTGGAGGTTCAAAAATTCTCAATTCACGTTATGTTTTTTTTTTAACTTGATATCGTTTAAAATCAGAATCCAAATAGTCAATGAGAAGTTTTACATCGCATAATGTTGTAGGCAAAATCAAAAGTGAATCATACGAAGTTCTTAAAGTTATATGTGGAAAAGTAGAAGATTTTTGGTACTCTCCTCGAAAATGTGTGACAATGATTGAAAATTATTGACTTGGATTAATATGCTATTTCACCAAAGAACCAAGAACATGCTTAACATGATGGTATTGGATGTAGATCTTGTGTAGTTTAAAAGTTTTTAGAGGTAGACAAGGGGTGTAGCATATGAAAAAAAAAATTGCAATGAGTGGAGGTTCAAAAATTCTCAATTCACGTTATGTTTTTTTATTAACTCGATATCGTTTGAAATGTGAATCCAAATGGTCAATGAGAAGTTTTACATCGCATAATGTTGTAGGCAAAATCAAAAGTGAATCATACGAAGTTCTTAAAGTTTTATGTGGAAAAGTAGAAGTTTTTTGGTACTCTCCTCGAAAATGTGTGACAATGTGTGAAAATGATTGACTTGGATTAATATGCTTTTTCACCAAAGAACTAACAACATGCTTAACACGATGATATTGGATTTAGATCTTCTGTGGTGCAAAAAATTTTAGAGGTAGACAAGGGGTGTAGCATGTTCAAAAAAATTGCAATGAGTGGAGGTTCAAAAATTCTTATTCCATAGTAATAGTGACTATGGGTTTGTAATGATATACAAGTTTTTTGAGTGTTGCGTTATGGCACCACCAAATATTGACAGAATTTGGGAGAGCCACGGCTGGTGGATCGCGGAAGTGGATGAGTCGAACGCCTTCTTGTGAGTGACGGATTATCCCTTTGAGTTGGGGAAGCGTACATCAGCATTGGGGAAGAGTTTTGGCAAAATACAGGCAATCACTCTTCGACGTGATGATATGGTATATGTTACTTGCGTAGTAGGTCCTGCTCAATCGGAGGTGAAGACTTCACTTTCAAAGAAGTTGCTTCTTGCACCTCTTCCTTTGAATCTTCTTCAAAATCCAGGTGAGGTGAAATTCTTCAAATCATCGCAGACGTTTTGGTTGAACATCTCTCTTGCGGTACGTACTGCTAGACACAACAACGTCTTAGCCTGTTTAGCGTTATCACCGGAGATGGTGCTGAAGGCTAAGAAGATAATGGAGGAACATATTAGATAAGAGGCATTTCGGGAGAGAGACCCATCATGTGCGACAACTCAAGCCCCACCAACGGAACCGGAAGAAACAGAAGTTTATCGAATTCTTGCTGAGCTGTTGTAACTGGATTGGCGACCACTAGAGGGGGAGATGGGAAGTAGAGGCCAACATCCCACCACAAATTCTGAGGTACAGACATTATTGAATCCTCCATTAACGAGTAGACGTCCTACGAAGAGGCCACGGCGTGTTGAGAGTAATGTAGCTTCTGGTTCAAGAGAAGGCCCATCAAGTTTGGATCCAAGCGGGAGGAGGTTGAATGGGAGAAGTGCAAGATCGGGTGGCAGGGTTCCTAGGTCGAGGCTCAGGACGTCTGATGGTCATCGTAGGGCCCTTACATCTACACCGGGAGATTTAGCTGATTTGTCAGCCATGGCGTAGGAGGAAGAAGATTTTCACAACCTTCCAGACAGTATATCAGAGGATTTTGAAGACAATGCGGAGATACCACAGGATGTTCCAACTTCAATGTATTTAAAAGCACCAGTGCCTACAACAGAGGAGATTGCAAAAGGATCAGTGTGGGAGAATTTTGTGTTTAACGCACACGTAGACCACATTGTCTCTGTGGAGAATCCGGAAACGAACCACTGGGTTTTATCACAGAAGAGGGTCAGAGAAGTATTTAATCGCTTGAGAAACCCTGAATCCGCGACTCGGGTGAGTAGATTGGTACTTCGACCGATCAGATACATCGTGCATACTACCACCGATGATGGTGTCGTTGAGAAGGAGGAGCTGCCATTTCCGTTGCTTGGAACCGCACGAGAGTTTGAGCGCATGTTCATTGCACACGGGAGTGCTTCTGCATAGGGTGCTATGGGATCCCAATATTCTTGGTTACAAGATCATATCATTTGGGAACTGGTGGATAGGCAACACATAATAGCTGCTTGTAAGTTTGCACAACAGCAATGGAGAGATGGTACTATGCCTTTAAATTAGTACATGGACACGTTCGAGCGGCGGGAGGCCTCTTTTATGGTGTATGATGATCGCCGGTTCTACATTGAGAAGTCTGCACGGATCAATGTGGCGGAGTTTCATAGACAATCATATTCAATCATGGAGGAGGATTTGAGGAAGCTCCGTCAGATTTGGGATCTATACGGGAGGCCTGATAGCACAATACGTGCGGACGATGCACACAGGGCTGTTGCTTTGGTGAGTGCGGCAAGTGCAGTGCATAAATTGCCCAAGGGAAATGGAGTTGTCACGATGAAGAGGTTGGCCAATAGCATCGAGGATCTGACCAATCATGCGTGGAATCCGAGCAATGATTGTTTTGAAGCTATCATACAAGTATGCAAGGACTACGAAGCCGACATTCTCTTTTACAGCAAGGAGGAAGAGGAGAAGTGGAAGGACATGGCGAGGAAGAAAGAGCTGGATCCAAATGTGGATGTACGACCAACCAGGAAGGAGATGACCCAGAATTGGTTGAGGCCATTAGGTAGAGTTCCGAATCCATATTATCTTCGGTTGGCAAAGTCTACTGCAGCGAAGCCGGTGGGGGAGAATGGAGTAAGACCACGTCAAGCATATTACTTCGACGGTGTAAAAGACAAGAATCCACATCCTCGTACGATTGCCGGTGTGGTTGACCAATATCAGAGACGAGAAGCTGTGATGAATTCCATCCGTTGGTTGATGGTGGAGAACAAGGAAAGTACACTTGATTCCATGGAGGAGTTCTTTTGTATCCGTGTAGGAAAATATTTTCCAAGGAGTAACGCAGAACTTGATACCTTTGGGAAGCTTTTGAATGCTACCACGAAAAAAGCTTGGACTGCTCCTGTACGGGGGAAGGTGTCTAAATTGGAAGACATAGGCTACCTCATCCCCCCTTCCATCAGGTTTCATTATGGTGACATTGCGAAAGGGGGGCGTGGATACATTGGACTGTTCGTGGATGTAGGAGGACAAACTACTGCTAATTGGGAATGGCAGATGGAAGTCAAGAGACCAGGCCAGAGCGACACAAAGAATCTTCTTCCGGTTCGATGTAGAAGAGGGTTATTCCGCACCAACTACATAGAGTTGGGGAAACCATGTTTGTGGGTGATTGATTGTCGACGTGGCGGTGGGAGGCATAGAGATGGTCATTGGGGAGACGCCCAGTTATCCGCAGTTTTTGCACAGCTGACATTATGGATGGCAAATATTGAACGATGGAACGTCATCTTCTTGTTACCAGCGGCCGTGTATGCCAACGAAGAGTTTTTACGAAAGTGAAGCTTCCAGAGGGATGTACTATGCGACGTGGATGTTGGGCATTTGATTCGAACTCGGTTAATCCCTATGCTCTCGATTTTACAGAGAATGGGCGTCTGGAGCAAGTAGTACATCTCCTGGCCCGAACTATGTTTCTGGAGATGTTCCACTTCCTCTTGTTTTCTTGGATCACTGGAGTGAGGCACGCCAACCCTCTGAACTTGATTCACTTGAGAGATCTCCATCAGAGCTGGCAAGAGTAGTGGGCTCAGACTTGCCTTGTGGTTGGGGTTTAGTGGCGTGTAATATATCTACGGCCATTCCCACGATCCTTGAAGGAGATTTCCAGGGATCTGAGGTTTTCATCATTGACGATTGTACAGACAGAGTTTCATTCCTGTACAATGAATTGTCCGACAATTTCCAAGGACAACTCTTGGTCAGGACTGGTGGAACAAGTACTGGTTGCAACATCGTACCTGAGACCGAAGAGACGATTGGTGGAGTGAGGGACGAAGACGACAATGAGGATGGAGGTGGTTTACATGAGAGATTGCCACGTTCAGGTACCACTAAAGATTTCTCATCTCGTAGTGGTTCAGACGCCGATGAAGATGGAGTGAACCAGTCTCCTCCAAGAGAGAGGATTCCATCAACACAGCGGGCGGTGGGAGATTCTTTAGGGGAGACGTCTACAACACCTACAGAGAGGATGCAAGATACCGGTGTACTAGATGTTGGTTTGGCGGCAGGGGCAGGAAGGGGGCGTACATTTGATGGTCCTAGGCTGGAGATGGAAAAAGAATAATTGGATTCATTGAAAAAAAAATTGGTGCAGAGGAGGATTCCACAGCCTTCGATGCCTTCTCAATGAGAGCCTGTATCGGAGACACAAGAGACGTTCGGAGGTACTCAGAGTGATACCGGACGAGGTTTGCCTTCCGTTCCAAGATCTAGCGTATCCGAGGACATCATTGCATTTCAGGGGGCCTTCTCGTTAGAGCGAGAGATGTCCATTAATTCAGAGGATGGCTTTTTCTACAATGATGATAGGGTAGGGCATACGTGGGAGGGTGTTCCTGGCAATTATCGATATGTTGAGTGTGCGTTCATTGGCATCGAAGATGTGGGAGATCGTCCAGTGCAGGATCATGAACTGTCCGCTATGGTAGGTAGCGCCATTGGACACATGGAAGGAGTCGTTCCGCCAGAAGATGAGCTCTGAGCCCTGGAGCTATATACTATAGTAGAGCATGCACGCAGTTTAGGTGACAAGTACGTTAGTATAATGCAGTTTGAGATGTGTCTATCGTTCGGTGGGTGGTATATATTTATATATTAGATGGTCCATATGATATGTTTGATTTTAGAATTCCTGAGCAATAGTGTGGAATTGCTTGATTATGTATGTTTTTGCATTATAAAATACAGTGAGGTACTTTACACTGTCTTAGGAAATTGCATATATATTTTTGTATCTCATAGACATTGTATTTGTAGTGCACTACTCTAAAATCCTATAATAACTCATAACAAATTTATAATCTCTTTGGGCACATGATTATAAATTTGTAGCAGGATTTGTAAACTAGATTAGATATCATATATTTTCTAAAAAAAGGTAGAAAATGTAAAAAATATATTACTGATATGAACATGAAGATGCCAAGGTATGACACGACAAACACCAAAAAATTTGACAAAAAACATACTAAACTTTTGCCAAATTTTGATTTAAAAAAAAGTTATGAGCAAATAACTTGCGGCTTTCTACCAGCAACCAGTGCACTTGGCTAAGTGCATAATTGCTTAATTGCGTGTTTTGAGTCAAAGTTTGTGGGCACCATACAAAAGAACTTTCACTCCTACACACAAATAGACACAAAATTTTGAGACTTTGCACTTTCTTTATTTCTTTTTTCTACTTCAAGAAAACATTATACTATTTATGCTCACCATTTGGATTAAGAATTTATATGAAACTAAGATCTTACAAATTAAAATGTAATTGATGTGTGATTTTGAACCCCTTCTTGATGCATGATTGTTTTGGATATGTTAAACACCTCTAAGAGTCTAACACACCTAATGCTTGTGGACAAGTACCTTACATCATATAGATTGAGATGGCTAAGAGTGACAATTTAGCATAGTGTTAAAATTCATTCTTTTTAGAAAAATTAGAGTCTTGACCCCATAAAACCAGGATGCAAAAGACCATCAAATCTATCTTAACTGCTATAATCTTTAAAAATTAAAAAAAATGATATGTTCTTCTAGGATTACCTAACATGATCCTATAGTTACAAGTAGAATAAGATCATTATTTGTGAATGCGTTCATTGGAAATCTTAACAATATTTTTGAAGTTCTTTAGGGGACAATGTATAAGTTGCAACCATAAACATTGTCATGCTTCTTTGGGGTTAACTTTTTAAATCCTACAAGGCCCTTGGAGGGTCCGTTTTGGTACTTTGGGTGTTGTCACGTTTCCCATGATTGACCATTGTCGTCATGGTCTTCCAAACGCACTTCAAGCTATGCAAGAGCTTTTCAACGCATCTTTATGATCTTCCATCGATAGGCATTGACGAACTACAATGATTTCGACAAAGTGAGGCATGGATGAAATGTACCCGCTATGTAGATGATGTTCCACATGATCTATTATGCTCGTAGACTCTCCCATAACCTCCTAGTCCACTTAGACAATAAAGGGTTGATGTCATGTGGTAGTTTCAAAGCAACCAACCATAAGAATATTGCAATTTAAATATCATTGCAACTGAGTGGTATACAGTGACTTCAAAATGGTGTGTGATTTTCTACAGTTGTTGCTGACTCTGTGCTTGGATGCAAGGACCAAAGAGATGACGTTCCGGATTTGGTTTTATCACTGACACAAATAGGATCTTATCATGTACTATGATGCACGAGTGATATCTGCAATGTGAGATCGTGCATTGTGCAAACAACCATGTGACTAAACACAAAAGTAGGTAAACCAAAATTAATGTTTAGTCTAGCCCCTAAAGGCCCAATGCATCTTAGATGAATCTCTACTTTGTTGATTAAAAATTGCCAAGATGGACTTTTTGAGAACGTAACTGTAGGATCTTCTTCTAAACTTACATGAGATGATGTGGTCAAAATTTTGTGAATTTTTGACCATACGGATTGAAAAATGACTGGAGTCAAAGTGAAGATTTTTGTACCCTGCAGGTACACTTGGTCTTTTAAAGGCTAGTGATACTTTATGATTTGAAAGTGCTACAACTTTTTACTTTTGACAAAGATTTTTTACTGAAAGAGTATAACTTAAAGAAGGTGATCATCGTCAACATGGTTGGTAAAAGTATTCATTGAGGGTGAAAACCTAGAGCATTTATAAATCATATACACTAAAGATCACATTTAGTGTAATGCTCAGTAAATGACTTGTAAATGCAATAAGTTTTTACTCTTGATGCCAATTTTTACCAAGAGCACAACTCTCTACAGTATTCAAATAAGAGGATCAATATAAACATAGTTGGTAAAAATATTCACTTAAAGTAAAAAACTTATCGCATTTTCAAGTCATTTACTGAGCATTACACTAAATGTGATCTTTAGTGTAGTGATATGATTTGAAAATGCTACAACTTTTTACTTTTGACAAAGACTTTTTACTGAAAGAGTATAACTTAAAGAGGGTGATCATCGTCAACATGGTTGGTAAAAGTATTCATTGAGGGTGAAAACCTAGATGTAGAATTTAGAGTAGTGGTGCAGGTTTGACCAAGATAAACTACACCACCAATGTTTTATTGTAGTGTATTTACAGCTCATGTGAACATTTTCCTCCATGTCACTATAGATGAGTACCACCATTGATTTGCAACATGGCTCTAGCAGAAACAAGGCGGCAAACCTTTTCGACTCCACTTGGGGTTGTCATGAGTTGGTGTGTAGCGTTCATGGTGACCACATTGTGTGGGTCAAAGAGTTTCATGTTAGTCCTGAGTCCTGAGTCTTTGGTGTTGCCGAAACTGGTGCATTGGTCTGTATTGGTGACTTTTTGCAATCAAACCTGGTTTGTTTTGTTTCAAAAAAATAAAAATATATATTTGCAACATGGCCGTGTGAACCCCAACAAGATTTTTTTGACCACATGGTTATCAAGGTAGGACAACCCTTCAATATCCTTCTTAGATTTCACGGAAAATATGTGGTCGGTCATTACATCACTTATTGATTCAATTGTCAATGCATAAGTCAAGTACATGCATGCTACATTTCCTCCCTGAAATCTAGGAAGGTTATAGAATTGAGCGGTATTGGGTTGCCACGCACTTTTGAGTTGTCCAACCTAGTGCCTTGCAAGGGGCACGAGCTATGATTCCCGGGAATGATGCATGGGTTCATTCCAAGGTGGATGCTCACCTGGATCATGCACAGTTCCATGATGTCCGTTGGGCCCCAAATGAACAGAGCCTCACTTCACAACAAACGCGCACTGCAGCTAAAGTGGAGTACAAGACATGTAAGGTGAGGCCACCATTATCAAATTGTAAGCTGTGCCCTCCCCATGCTGACCGATAAGAGTTGACCGCAAAGAAGAATGTTATTTTGTCCACATGAAAGTTAGGTCATCCATCGGAAAATTACTTTGGAGAATGCATGGCCATGAGTTGTCATATGAAGAACTCCCATCACCATTCTCATTCTCACCTCCTTTCTTCATCTTGAGTATCTCTACAAAGTTCTTTGTCATATACACCCCTCAACCCCTAAAGGCCCAAGACGTTTTAGAGGAATATCTACTCCGTTGATTATAACTTACCAAGATAATGTAACCGTATGATCTTCTTCTAAACTTATATAAGATGATGTGGTTAAAATCTCGTGAATTTTGACCGTATGGATAGATACAAGCAAAGTGAAATTTTTTGTACCCCGTAGATACACTTGGGCCTTTAGGGATTATAGTACTTCTTTATACTAACCTATATCCCCTTGCCATAGTCTTAGTGAAGAGAATGAACAAACGCTATATTCACGCTCGATTCCTTCGGGAACTAGAGTTCTTCTTCTTCTTCTTCTTGACAACCCTTATTGTAAAAGTGGACCATAGTGTCACGAATTATTGTGCTCAGAGTCAAATTGCGTGGTCAAAATTCACTAATTTTTACCACATCATCTCATATAGGTTGAGAAGAAGATCCGACGGTTACATTCTCAAAATTTTCATCTTGACAGTTTTCAACCAATGGAGTAGAGATTCCTCTAAATTTGGCCGTGGTCATGTAGGAGTTTACATAAACTATTTGGTATAGATAATCATTTTTTATACTCCCATTTTCCGTGCAAAATGATTCAAATATCTAACTACTCACACCTCCGGTTGAACAAACTATGGAAGACAAAAATGACGTAGTTTTCATGGAATCTTCTAGAGACAAAAGGATATGGGATGCCCACTTTAAAAAAATTAAAAAAACCTTTCTTTGCGGATATCCAACAGAAAGCTAAATCAAGAAGGCTGACTTCCAAGGCTATCAAACACATGTACTCAACAACTCAATATGTGTATTCATATCTACGTGTTGTATGTACATGTATCTAGATGCCCTAGTACATGTATCTAGATGCGCTAGTACATGTATCTAGATGCCCTAGTACATGCAGTTGCTGACCAAACATTTGTCATTCTCTATGCCTCAATCATGTATTCGGGCGTACTTTGGAATACACAGTACAACTGAGTACATGCACCATGCATACATGCACGTTTATCTTACATACTCGCACCCAGTTCTCTTCTCTTCTCTAGCAAAAAAAAAAAATCAACAAAACGACCATTGCTGTGAATAAATCAGCATCTGGTGAAAAATCAGAGGAAAACTCCATCAGTGGCAACAAAAAAAAAAAAAAAAAAAAAGCAAAGCGGTGCTCGTACCTGTCAAGAAGGGATTACACAGCATCAGCACCACCTCACTTTCGTCGCCGCAACGGCAAGTCAGCGTGACAGAGCGGCTTCAGAAATATGGTAGACGTTTCTCACCAAGACGTCTTTCCGGAGCAGTCAACGTTGAAAGCACCGAGGCAATAATCGAGGACGGCAATCATGCCAGGGCATATTCCCTCACGACGTGTCTGCAGCAGCCTCCCAAAGTCGGCAGTAATCAGTTCCAGGAGCTGCCCGAAGGTAATTCCTTTCTCAAAAACCAGGACTAGTCAATATTATGTGGATATCATCATGTGAGTCGAGGACTGCTACGTCTTCGGGTGCAAGGGAGACACGTCGTTGTGCTCAGTTGACACGTCCAAGTCTGCAACGTGATGAAGCTGATGAAGCTGCTCAATCGTGTCAAGGTTGATCAGAAAACATGGTAGACTGATTCGGTCAACTCTGATTACATCCAACATGTAACTGTACTACTACGTCTTTATCTTTCCGGTGTAACTGTGATGTGATGCTTATGTTGATCAGGTTTATAAGTTGCCTTTGTCAAAGGATCACTACAAGAAAACAGGGTGTTTAGCAACTTCTAAGCAATGTCTAGGGGCTTGCTTTGTACATAAAACCACGCTACAACTGTTGCTTCTTTATAAAGCAAGTCCCTAGATGTTGCTTAAGAATTTTTCAAGACGTTGCTAAACACCCTGTTTTGTTTTTTTTTTTTTGTAGTGGATGAAGCTGCTCAATCATGTCAAGGTTTATCAGAAACATGGTAGCCTGATTCGGTCAGTTCTGATTACATCCAATATGTAACTGTACTGCGTCTTTATCTTTCCGGTGTGATTCTTACATTGATCTTTATAGGTTCCCTTAGTTAAAGGCTGGTGCATGCTTTGAAGGTGCCACATGATACCCTTTTTTTTTGTGGCCTTTGATTGAACATCGTTGAATGTGACGACATCGGACGTTGACGTTATGAGCCAGTAATGTGCAAGGTGAGTAAGGAGTCCTTTTTAACCCTTGAACGTCAGTCGGGAACCGTGTATATCGGGACGTATTTTACTCTGTAGAATACCTAAATAATACTGAAGTCTGGCAAGACTTGCGCTTTTGGATTGAAGGTTCTTCAACTAACATCTTTCGTTTGGAGGTCATTTCAATCAATCTAAATCATATTCATATAGAATACTATGGCCACCAGTGGCACCTTATGACGTTTAACCTCTAATTTATCAAGAGTCCCCTCAAGGGACTCTTGAAGGTTTGCACAAGTATCTCGTGCATCAATTTATAACATTATTTTTTGAAATTTGTACTGTAGATGCACGTTACTAAAAGCTTTGTGTAAGTCCGATTTTTTTTTCCTGAATCTGACATTTAATGAAAAAGTTATGGGGTTTTGAAGTTCAAATGGGGAGAGCGAGAATGTTGGGCAACTTTTTCTAGGACACTATTGAATGTGAGATTTTCAATAATAGCAATCAATGCAATTTCTTATCAAATTGCCAAAAAAAATCTCTTGTCTTTAGTGGAAAATAACAAATTAATCCAAGTCAAACATTTTCACACATTGTCGCACATTGTCGCACATTGTCGACCAAGGTACCCAAAAAAATTCTTCCTTTCCTCATAAACTTAGAGATCTTCATATTTTTTACTTTTTATTTTTACCACATCAATATGTAGTATAAACATTCTTATTGACCATTTGGATTCATTCTTAAACATATTAAGTTCACAAAATAATAAAACGTGAATTGACAATTTTTGAACCACCACACTTTGCACATTTGTTTTTTGAATATGTCACACCCTTTTTTTACCTCTAAAAATTGGTGCACAAGGAACTAATATCATGCTTAAGATGGTGGTAACGAATTTAGACCTTGTGTAGTGCAAAAATTGGACACCAAGTGAAGTTGAAGTATGTTGATCCACAAACGCAGGGAAGAAAATGAATCCTTTTCTATACTTCAAACACTATAATCTTTCAATCCGTACGGTCAAAGTTTATGAAATTTTGTGAGTATGTTACTTAATAAATTTTGTGAGTATGTTACTTAATAAGTTTTGATCAAGATCCTACGGTTTAACTTATTATAAATATTTTAGCATATTTAATTATGTTGAGAGAGTGTTGTGAATATTTTGATGTCAACCTTTGTACTAAGGTGGAGGCACCCAATTCCAATCACTTAAGCCAGTTGGGGACTCAAACAACATTGTATGTCAAAAAAATTTATGTAGAAATATGCAAAATGAAGAATGAAACTCAACAAATATTTTTCCAAATCTACATTCAAAGATTAGGAATTGATATAGAATTTAAAAGCCCAAACCACTGGAGCCCATAATCATACTGTAGAGTAGGTGAGAGTTGGTGCCCCCCTTCACCCAATGCCAATAAGTGAGAGTGAGTAAAAGAGAGAAGACATGCCATGGATAACCAACTCATGAAGGTACCCAATGTCAATCGGCCGTGTTCAACTTTCGAGGCAAGGCCACCAATGAGAGCTCAATTGAGGTGGAGCAACCCAAAATTGCACACGTCATGACCCAATGCCAATAATGACTCGGGTTTTCATATTTTGAGTTCTCGGTTTTGGGTCGCTTCATGCACCATTTCATACATACTTTACTAATCGGAATCGGGTGCCTCTACCATAGTCTGATACAAGCTTTTGGCGTGGGACAGCTTCATTGTGAAGATAAAAATGGGGTCCGAGTGAAATTATTGAACAGGTGTGGGACATGAAGCAAGCTTGCATGTTTGTCAACCACTGTCACTTTAGATATTTTGTGAGAAAAGAGTATGGTTGATCATGTGTCCATTGCTTCACCACTGCTTTCTGCTCCCGTGTCAATGTGAGGACACTGCAAAAACAATGGCACCCCTTCCTATGTCCTATTTCATAACAGCTCATGATTTCCATTCTGAATTCAATCAGTTGGCGAAACAGTCATCATCTCATCAATTGATCGGTCCGTGCTAATGATAGAAAGAAAGACGAATTACTCCCAAGGAGATTGGTGTAACCTTCCATAACCGACAAGTTGAACAATGTATGGAGAGAGGAAAGAATTTTACATTTTATTCAATGATAGCCAATAGAATTACAATGTCAACCCCAGTGATTTTGTATTTTTCTACTGAAATGTGAATTAGTTGTAAATTTTCAAAGTGTGTTGCCATGTAATAGGTACCCCACAAGTGCTGACCAAAAGTAAGGGGTCTTGACTACTAACAAACCTCCACTTGGAAGGGTGACTGGGTGGTATTGGGAATCTGGGATGGAAGTGGGTTGGATATACCCGAGTTTTATAGGTGTCGGGTATGAGTTTTAGTTGGTTACTATTGTGGGGGTTACCTTATAGTTTTTGTTCATTCTCTCCCTTGTGACATAGAACTATTGCCCCCTTTTGAAGGTAGACTCTATGTTTGGAACATATCATTTTGTGGCTACCTCTTAAACGAAACAAAAAGGGAGCAAACTAGAAAATAAGGAGAAGAAAGATGAGGGCCATACCAAATGCAATAAAGTGGGGCTCCAACAAAAAAAATTAGTTCCTATATGCAACTTTAATCTCTAAATTTCCTTGACTATCTCACAGAAACAAAATTCAAAAACGGCCTATTCTAGTGGAAAGAGTGGAAATGGTGACAAAAACCTTCATTTCCATATATAAAAAAACAAAATTAGAGGCAATAGACTAGTAATTAATATGATGTGCTTCAAGAATATCTTTATCAACCCCAAATCCAAAGACGAAGTCACTTCAAACCATGTTGAAAAGAGCCTCGACCCTTGAGGTCATGGGGGGCCACACCACACGACAGATATATTAAAGAAGACATATGCATAAAATATTGACGAGGAGGGAGCATATATTTGGAACATATATGTTTGAGCATATATTTGGGACGTTCCTTCGACCAATGGGGTCCCTGCATGGAAACAGGCCCTCAACAGAGGACAACCAATGCTGTGCCCCGGCCACATTTGTCAACAGGGCAAGCATTGGAATCCGGGGCCTGCTCAAACGAATCATATCATTTTCAACTACTTTTCCGCTTCGCACCAAACTCATGGCTGACTCAGAAAACCCTGCAGGTTTTGCTCAAGAATCGAACTTTGGAACGCTGCATAGTTTGCAATTCCTTCTACCCCAAACGAGGCATTCATTACCCACGTCCAAAACAAGCAAACTGGAAAAAGGGAGAAGGTATATGAGAAATATAATAACCTCTAGACTCCATCAAATCACTCCTTCTCCTTCTGCTCAACTTCGTCAATGGAAGATCTACAATAGAATCATGAGTGGACTTTTGATCACCCTGAGGAATAAGGCAGCCATCTGACTATTAGCACCAACTGATTATGTGGGGCTGGCTATCAAGGTCAACCAGCATGTCTAACAAGCATTATAATGTCACATTTGAGAGTTGACCATGGATTTATTGAGTAGAAAGCTCTTCACGCACCTTTGTAAGTTTCGACCTAGGCCTCCAGTAGAAAGCTCTTCGGGTTGCTTTCTCAGTTTCCATCTTTTGCCCGGTGAAGGTAACAAATATTCACGCCGGTCTCCTTCGAAGACCAGAGTTCACCTTTCCACATAACACAAACCGTCATTTGGGTGGAAAGTCGCTCCAATTGATGCCAAGGACAAAGCCTCAACAGAGCCTTCCAGTTTAGTGTGGTACTGAAGCTTGGATTTCAAGGAGCAGTACTGTACTGAATGTTAGGAGCAGTATTTTATCAATATAATAAAGAAACAGTACTTGTGTTTATCTAGTACCTACTAAAAACAAATCTGTTGGTGGAGGAAATTCTGTGGTCGAAAGTGTCGTACGCAATTTTGGAGTTTTCAGGACCGAGATGAATTGCATTCGTACCTTCAACACGAGAGGCACAGGCTCTAGAGAACGTTGGCGGTTTTTTTTCGTTTCGTTACTGGTTCATGAAGCACCGGCATTTCTGCAGCCACGAAAAATCATGGTGCAGAGTTCGGGGTCCCTACTTTCATGGCGACCGTGTCAACGAATCTGCTACGTCGTCCAAAGGAAATCTCGTTAGATTACCCGATCACTCAGAAAGATCAACTGCATATTATCGTCCACTCCGCCAGAAACCTGAATCTGAACTCCCAGAGATTAATCACCCAACTTATATATTAATACCGGATTATTAGTGACTGATTAGTTGCGGCTTGTGTCATAGTTGTAGACATGCACAAAACATATCATTGAGATACTTGGAGAAGGAAACCACTTCCTTCCCAAAAATATCGATCCAAGGCAGAAAAAAATAAGAAGCGTGGCAGGACAACACAGTTTATAAACAGTTCAATCCCCACACATGATCAATCCCAATCTTACTGCGACTGACTACAACGTCGCCACATGGGTAACGTTGGCCTCCTCAAGATGCAACGATCGAAGCTACTAAGATTTGAGATACATAGTGACTACGGATCATCAAAATTTCCAGGAATTCATCAAAGAGAGAACCCTGAGCTGCATGATCCAGTGATAATACCTTACACTCGCCTAGCGCACACTTGCAGCCACAGGAAAGAAGAATGATCTGTCATCTGCTCCCTGCGGAGAGCGTGAACAAGAATGTTCCACCGCCGTTGTAGATTGATTTCTTTGAGAAAGCCTTGCTCCGAGGTCATGTGGTTGGCGACGCACGCGCATAGGGACCGTGTTCATGTGTTGATGCAAAAAAGGTATATTTACAAACGAGTGGGCGGTATGTACAGCGGCTCCTGGATGCTATGCACAGGATGCTGGAGGGAGGAGAACCTGTCAATGCGTGTAGTAGAGGTCCGAGGCGCCGGGCATACCACTTCCCCAAGACGAGGAGTCGTCGTAGCCGCCGCCGTGGGAGAAGCTGCTGCTGCCGTTGACAGGGTTGCTGGCGTCCTCGTCGAGGGTGCTGGCGCTCCCGTGCGAGGAAAGCTTGCCCGGGGTGCGCTGCTTGCTCGGCGGCCTGCTGTGCATGAGCGCGTTCTCCCAGAATCCCGGGCGATGGTGCCTCTGCTGCCGCTGCAAGAGCTCCTCCATGGCGCGGTGCGACGGCTGCGGCTTGCCTTCGCGCTCCTCGGCCGCCCAGGCGGAGGCCGCCTGCGCCTGGCTCTGCCGCCTCGCGACTGCGGCCTGCAGCTGCTGCGCCTCCGCCCAGAGCGTGGCCTTGTGCATGAGCTCCAGGTGCGCGGGCTCGAGCTGCGGCATGAACATCATGGCGGCCGCGCTGCTCAAGAACTCCGGCGAATACAGCGCCGCCTCGGCCTCCTCCGCTGCTGCCGCGGCGGGAAATGGCGAGTACATCCCGGCGCTCTGCATCATCATCATTTGCAGCATCGTTGAGAGCTGCGACGGATGGAAAGGAAACTCCGGCATCGCCTCTCCGAATCCGCCGAGGGCGCCCTCCAAGCCCGCCATATCCGCCATGGCCGCGATGGCGGCCATCGCCTCCATGGATTCCATGCCCATGGCGGGATGCTGCTCCGTCTCCGCGTCCGAGCTGTGGTCCTGCGCGGGAGAGTTCACATTCCCCGGCCGGTAATACGGATCGCTGCGGCTCCTGGTGCGCGACTTCTTGCGCGAGCCGCCCCCGACCGGCACGTTCCGAAGCGTGCCTCCGACGGTCCAGTAGCGCTGGCAGTTCCGGCAGAAGTGCCGCGGCTGGTTCACGCTGTAGTTGTTGTAGTAGCAGAACTTCGTGTTCATGGACTTGCACCGCGGACAGGGAAGATCCTTCGGCGGCTTCGTCAGGCTCCCGTCGTTCCCGTCCGCTCCGCCTCCTCCTCCCCCGCTCCCCTTGCTCCCCTGCGACTGCGATCCATCGTCGTCGTGTGAGTGCGACGCGGAATTCGCATGCAACTGCGCGTGAAGCTCCTCGTTCTCCTCCTCAAACTGCCCGGCCAGCCTCGCCTGGTGCGCCAACGGTAAATGCATGGCTACTCCTTCCTGATGTCAACTCCTCCTCTCTCAAAATCCTCCTCAAAAACTACACTCTCCTCCCTCCTACAAAAACAGCAATCCACATGCACTACAAAAACAACAAAACAACCGCCTCTACGCAATTCTTCTCAAATTCCTAATCAAATCCTCCTCTCACAAACTAGACAACAAAACAACCTCGACGTCGTTCTTGAATTCCGCCAAGTCTACTTCCTGAGAAACAAATGTAATCTAATCATACACTACAAAGCGACGACCATCAACTTTTGCCGACGATTCTCAACTTCTGCCGGATCAAACTCGAAAACAAAACAACCTCGTCGAGGTTCTTGAATTCCGCTCTCCAACGCCAAGTCTCCTTCCGAAGAGCAACTGGTCATGCCAAAGGAGATTTAGATATACTACAAAAACAAGCCGACGATTATCAACTCACGCCGGATCGAGAGTCGCGCACGCCGGAAGAGGATGCGGACGCGCGGAGGCTAAATCAGGAAGCGGAATCCCGGCGGAAGTCGACGGCGTTGAAAGTGTCACGCGGAGCGCAAGCGACTGCAAACTTCACCTCCGTCATTCTCCTTCGAGCGAGCGAGGAGACGACGCTGAAATTTACTCATATACCAGCGCCTCCTCCGGGCAGGCGGAAGGCTCCTCACGGGCAGGCCAGCCAGGCGGAAGGAAGGTCGGGCAGGCGGAAGTTTCACCGCGGGCAGGTCGGGCAGGCGCTTTCTTTCAAGTTGGGGGTTTTTCGAGGTGGCGGCGTTGACTGCTATTTCATCGTATATTCTGTTGCCTTTGCCTTTCTCGGGTTCGTTTTACTTTTGTTCTCGCATCTAGGAAATGCGTGGATCGCTTTCTAGATGATGACGTAGATGGGCACCGACAATTTGGGTGTTTGTAGATTGTGTACTTTGCTTTTTCCATTATGTAGGGCGTTTGTAGATGTTGCTGGCTTTACTTTTTACGGGGCTTTCTTCTTTATTCCTTTTTTGAGTCGTGGCTAGGTTTACGGCAAGTACTGTACTTTTTTTTGTGGCATGTAATACTATATTTTGTTTTATTTTATTTTCGATTCGTACTAGACTGAAAATCTTGTAGACATTCTTGTAGACATAATGATGAAATGATTTATTTTCGGCCCTACCTAATTAAAACACCCACTTAAATATGTTCTACGCTTCAAAAAACCATGTTCTCCTTCCTAGTGAGCTTTTAACTAGGTAGTTTAGACATTGTATCGTTTTTTATAAAAGAAAATGTACAAAACCAACATCAGTACAGGGTATTCTTCATGTAAAGTGTAGAAACGAGGTTGGATTTTACATTAACCCTTTAAGACCTACAAGAGATCTTTTCTTGGATGAATCTACAATGGTAATAGATTATGTAGAATATCATTCACAAGAGAGGTACATTGCATCGAGACTCCACTTCACGCAAATCACTTTAGTTTTCCAATGCCTGCATCGGTATTGGTGGCGCCAGTCTTGGTAGATGCTCATCTTGCTCCGCCTCTAAACTTTCCTCAAATTTTCCTTGGAGGTGGCCTGTAGTGCTTACTACAAAGGTTATCATGCCGAAACAACCCAAAATGGTCGCTTGTCCTTCACCCTATAACGACAAACAAACCAGAATGTGGTCAATAAGACCAGTTTTCAGGGAGCCCCCGCTGATTGAACCGTTGGATTGATTTGCACTAGTCAGAGCGGTTGTGCGTTATGCTTTCCTCCATCTAACCCATCTTTCCGATCTCCAATCGGTTGAGGCAATAACGAACTACAATGATTTGTGTGAAAAAAGTGAACATTGAAATACACTCATAGAGTAGATGTTGTTGTGAAGAATCTATTTAATCATTAAAAAATAATCAGAGCAGTGTCCCCATGGCCTTGTTGTTAAAGGGTTAACGGATTAAAAGAGTGGTGTCGTATGAGCTGCCCGAGCAGTTACGGAATGTCTCATGCTGTTGGAGGCTGGCAAAAAGCTGCGGTAATTTCCAAGGTTCCCAAAGAAGAAAGAAGACATTTTCACTTTCTCCACCGTCATTATTTTTTTTTCATATTTTCCCCTTGGTTGGGAGAGTGGTGGGGGCATGGCAGGCCACAAAATTATGGGGGTGGAATATGAAGGTGAACTTTCTCTGGGAGTTGCTTTTGAGTACAAGCTTGCGAGAGAGTCGACTAGTGTCCGACATGAGCCATGCCGTGTACATGCCTGTTCCACTCCACATCCGCTACTGTCTGTAGCTTGTTGACCCCGCATTGACCAAGAGCCAGAAAGTGTGGGTCAAGCCCGGAAGATTTTTCTTGGGAATAATAACTTACCACATCGCCTGGCGCTTGCAAATTCACAGCTATTGTACCACATCCAGGTCTTACAAATTTAGGCAATACTCAGAAGCTAGTATGACTTGTCACTTCAACATATTCCCCCGAGTTGCACGTGAGAAACAGAACCGATGCCCTTCTGTTTGGTTTTTGTCATGAGGTGGAAGTTTCGGAAGACGGAATCCAATCGTAGGATACATTGATGATTGTACTTAACCCTTAAACTTCATAAGGTATCATGGGTGGCTACCGTATTCTACATGTATGGTGTTGAATTTGAACATAATAAGGTTCACATATTGAAGTGACCTCCAAATGAAAGATGTTAGTTGAAGAATCTTCAATCCAAAGGTGTAACTCTTGCTAAACTTCAATACATTTTATGTATTCTACAAAGTAAAAATGTGTGCTGGTGTATATGGTTCAGAGTGACGTTTAACGGTTAACCCTGAAAGGTCTGCAAGTCTGGACAACCCATTGCCACCAACATTTTACTACTCTTTTTTCCTTACAGGTTGGATTTGGATTAGTTTTACATCAATATGAAAGTTGAAGCATAAGGTAGAATTTTAGTTTAACCCTTAAACGAGGAGCTTGGTTTCTACAAAATCTTCTCTGTAGCTCTTCTTGTACTCAACTTTTCACTTATTTTTTGATATCATTCTAATCACCTTCTTTTGATGCATTCACAAAGTGAAATTTTACAAAACAAATCACAATTTGTATGAGTGATTTGTGCTTTGAAAGGATTGTGGTAGGTAGGTGTTACATAGTGTCTACCCTCGAGAGAGGGAAGTAGTTCCAGCTTACTAATTCCTTGTCCTGTGGGCATGGTCTTAGTAGCGGAACAAACAGACACTTTATTCACGCCGGCCTCCTTCGGAGACCGGCGTTCTTCTTCTTCTTTTGGTAGGTAGGTTGATAACCTTGTAGGAGGTTGCAAGCTCATCATTGATTGGTTTATTCATGATGCCCAAGTTCAAAAAGTGCACTATTCATTGATGTCCAAGTACAGAAGATGCCGTGATCCAATTTTGGGCTGCCTGCCCAGGCCATGAATTGTAGTTTAAGGGTTAATCCTTTACCCTTCAAGGCCTAGTGTCCATTTTTGGGTCGTTTCGGCATGAGAATCTCAATTACGAATGCTACATGCCACCTCCATGAAATAATTTATCTATAATATAGAGGTGGAGGAAGATGGGCATCTATTGGGACATGCACTATAGAAATTGGTGCAAGCACCGGCGAGCTATATTGTTTTCTGTGAAGTGGGGTCGCGATGAAATGTACCTTGTATGTAAATGTCCATCTGCATGGTCAAGAACACTTGTAGACTCTTGCAAGCTAAAATAGTTCATCTGCCGTAAAGAGTTAAACGTTATGAGGTGTCAATGGTGGCCACAATATTCTACATGTATGGTGTTGTATTTGGACATGGTAAGGTTCACATTGTGAAATGAACTCCAAATCAAAGGTGTTAGTTGAAGAACCTTCAATCCAAAGATGTAAATCTTGCAAAACTTTGTTACATTTTTTATCTTTAGAATAAAATACTTGCCTAGCATATATACGGTTACCAACTGACATTTAACCCTTTAAGGCCAATGAACTTTTTCCGCATGTGAAGATCTACCAATATTATAGATCATGCAAAATGACATCTATGCAGTGGGTACATGTCAACACAAAAATCTACAAACTCATCTTACAGAAATCATTGTAGCTTGCCAATGCTTGCACCGATTGTGGTGGCTATGATCTCAACAGATGCCCATCGTCTTCCACCTCTAAGTCATGGTCTATATTTTCCTTTGAGGTGGCCTATAGTACTTTCTGTAAAGGTTCTTATGCCAAAACAACCCATATATGGATTTGCCTAAATACCCCGGTCGAGCGTTGCACCCAGCCTCAGACTTAGAAGGGTGAGGGAGGGTACAGACAAAACCGGCCCCTATTTTTATGTTGGAGGGGGGGCCTATTTGTTCCAAGGATGGGCCATTCAAGGTAATATGGGGCCACATGCTCCAATTTTGTAAAAAAAAAAACCAAAAAAACCTCTAGAACCCTAAATCGGGCAGGGCCAGAAAAATGGTCCCACCCAAGACTGGCGCCCGACCCATGCTCAACCATGGTGAATAAAGAGATCCCCATATATGGTCAATTGGCCTTAAAGGAATAGATCGACCATTTATTATATTGCAAACATGATTTAAAATTGGTCCCATGTTTGAATCTTGTTTTGAATTTCCACAACTCACATAAACTCAACATGTGCCGCCCATGCAAGCCCATAAATTACATACCATAGCTCACAAGTTACACGCACAAGCTCGCTAATGGAAGCTAAGGTTAGATGACCTATAACCACCACAAACCCCAGAACGGATAAGCTAAAGTGGACCAAAACCTCCACAAACCCACCCCATTTCCGAAATTTTAGGAAGTCAAATATGATTGGGTGTCAGTTCATGATTGGTTCAAAGCTACCGGTTTTCAGTCAATGCAAAAGTGGTCATTAGTACAACTTAGTGTGGAAATAGAGAGTATTGTATGTCGAGGAATGGGTCACGGCTTACTATCCACTTTGAAAATTTGTAGCAATTTCAACATGAAGAAATAAATGGCCACGACAATTGCAATATTCTTGAAATCCCAAAAAATATCTTACCACGTATACAAACGCTATTAATAGGTCAGCAAGCTTAAGTTGGTGGTTATAGGTCATCCAATCTTAGATGCACGGAATTCCATGTCAAACCTAAATCAAGGGAATGTATTGATAGAGTTCAGTACATAACACTTGTCACATCTGAACTAGCTTCCGAATGTTCTTAGCAAAAACACTGTTTCCCAGGTTTTTGATCTCCAGGTCAACCAGTCTGTAAACTATTAATGTTGAATAAACAACCGATATTTCTTCTTGGACTTAACACATGTCTAGACGTGCAGACTTTGGGATGTACTGCACAAATGTTGCCACAAACCACATCCAATGAAATTAATCGTGTTGTCAACCAATTTGACAATTCATACCCCACCGTGACTTTCTTAGTTAGTGGGGTGCTCATCAATCCCAAAGCATTTTTGTATTATTATTATTATTATTATGCGATAATGTTTTTCTCCTTCACAACGTCCTAGAACCAATATTAGGGCAGTCTTCCGTGTGCAGAATGGTTGTGTAAAAATTACTACTTTACATTGCATAGTAGCTTCTCAAAGAATGAAATCCAAGAAAAAACGGAATCAAATTATTTGTTGGAGATAGTGCGACATGCATGTAACATGCATCTTGATGGGAGAGTTTGAAGAGCTTGTTTGTAGAATACAATTTATACAGCTATTATGTTTTTCTAACCAAGTCTTTATGCATTCTACAGCTCTCAAAATGTAAATTTCTACTAATTTTTTTCTTCTTTAATTCTAGTTTTTTTTTTTTTTTCCCGCTATACATCCAAACAAATGAATGATTCACAGTACTGCATACACATGCAAATGGAATCACGATGCATGTCAATGAGGTGGAAGTATGACCCTTTGGCGCCTTAGAGGACCATGAGGCACGGGGAGAATCTACGATGGTAATAGATTATGTAGAACATCATCTACACAATGGGTACATTTCATAGCAATCCCACTTCACGGAAACCATTGTAGTGCGACAATGCATGCATCGATTGGAGATCATAGATGTTCCAAGTGCGTTCTGAGTGACGCGACGACATTGGGCAATCATGGTGGAAGTTACAACACCAAAAGCACAAAAAACGACCATGTCCAAGTCTCATATGATTAATTATACAATCATTGTGCAAAAAATGATCTTTCATCTTTATGTAAAGTGTAATTTCATTCTTTCCCCCATGCCGTTCCTTCAAATCATTCATTTTTTTCTTCATTTATTCATATGTTTTTTAAATGAACGTGTATGTTATTAAACTATAGTAGCTAGAGTTCTAAAGAGTAGTGTGCAAAACATGGCAATCTAAACATGTTCATTATTTTTCGAGAAATGTTTAGATAGAGGCGACAACTTTATGAAATGGAATACACTTAGTAGATATCGTACTTTTCAGTGCTTTCCGGCGCCATTTCAGAAGCCAATCCTCCACGCTTTCCTCTCGGTTAAACTCCAACTAAGTTGACATTCGAAAGCGTCGAACGTGGTAATCTTTTGGAAGGCATTAGCCTGAAAAAAACCAGATCAAGTGCCCAATTACATGGACAGTTGGCATTCTAACCGGCGACATTCATACAACAGCCTGTCAAAGCTGCGTGTTTGTCAACAAAACCGCCTCTTGTGCACTACACTCAAATTGTTCACAGCAATCGAAGCATGTATGTCTGGAAGCGCAAAAAAGTTTGGTGGTGGGACCCAATTTGTGCACCAAAACACACCGTCTTTGTATTGTTGAAGGCCTCCCATGGATTCTTTTAATGCACACCTTTTGACCACCTTTATACTATTCAACTGGCCCCGTACGTGCGAATACATTGACCACCATAAACAAGAAGCAATTTTCTTTGTTATAATATTAGCCAAGGATGAGGACCTTGAGAACATCGATTTGAGGTGCACATTAACCCTTAACCCTTAAAGGACGGAGCTATGACCGTGGCATCACTCCCGATTTTCATTCTAATATGAGCTCTAATTCTTCATCAAATGTAAGCGGAAATATTTTTACTTCATTTTTAGAGATGACATCACATGTTTTGTTCATGTCACAAAAAACACAGGATTTTTTTGTGAAAATTCAAATTATTGTGATTTTCTAAAGAAAATTGGAAGAATATTTGTATCATATACAAATTTTGCGTAAAAAATATGATGATTTCATTGAAGGTGTACATTATTGTGCTGAAACTTGTGGTGTAGATGAAACTTCTGTGTTCAGCTAAAATTAGAAAATTGGTCATCCATGATTCTAGGCCCAAAGATTCAATTTTTTTGATAAACTTCATTTCATTAGTTGGACTTAATTTCAAAAAATATCACTTTAATGACTCAAATTCATATTTAGAGCTAAATTTAGAAGTCTCTAAAATACACTACCTTGAATTTCATGTCACAAACATTTTCTTGTTTAAAGAAAAAGTTATGGAGAAAAAGTTATACACTATATGACGGTGCATGTGGTACATGCACTCATTGACAACACCTTCACAAAAACTTGGATGAAAGTAATGTTTTATCATCACGTGGGAGCATTTTACATTCTTCCATCAACCATATTTTGGTCGCCCCGACGTTTAAGGATTAACCGTTAAACGCCAGTCGGGAACCGTATACATAGGGACGTATTTTACTCTAGAAAATACAAAAATAAATACTAAAGTTTAGCAAGACTTACACCTTCGGATTGAAAATTCTTCAACTATCATCTTTCATTTGAAGGTCATTTCAGTATCTCAACCTTATCATGTTCAAGTACAACATTATACATGTAGAATATTGTGGCCACTAGCGGCACCTTTTAACGTTTAAGGGTTACTTCATGGGATGTACAATATGGGAGTTATTTCTCCAATTTTTTTTATATGATACCCCCTCTTTTATTTTACTATCATTTGTTTATTCTAAATAATTATACTTGGCTCCCTTTACAAGAGCATATGTCATAGTAACCATTTCATATAATACTTGGCTTGCCCTCCCCACATTGTACATTCCGAGAACACAACCATTTCAAAAAAACAATTGTTCATACAACAAGCAAACAAACAAGGCTATTGTAGAAGTTGACTATAATGAATCAATGGGAGAGCTCGTTGGTCTCTATATTGTATCCAAGGGTCGGATTTGGCACTATTGTGCCGAATAATTATATATATCTAAAAAAAGAAGTTCAACAAAGTTGTAACAATAGGATATTCTTCAAGTTCCGTTTCTCACTATGTTAAACAATTGAAGTTTTGCTAAGAAAAAAATCCAAAAATATTGACAACTATTTTTAGAAATAGTTTAAGCCAAATCTGACCCTTGGGTACAATAATCAAGGTAGAAGTACGTATAACTACTCCTAAAAAAAGAAAGAGGGATCATGTTGTTCCATGAATCTTAAATGCCTTCTTTGTATTCAAACAAATGAAAGATATGTATGATTTTTTAGGGTTGGTTTTTGATATTTAAAAATCAAAGAAGAGATCAAACCTCTTGGTTTCTATGCCTGACTTTGCAAACAAGTTCCACCAATTTTATAACCTTGTCTTGTCCTTGCAAAAGTTCCTTTGGAAATACTGTATGTGGAAGTTACAAAGGAATTATTGGTTGTTGATTCTAATAACTTATAATAATACTTCTCTTATACTATACCCTAGGGTCACTCGGCTTTTTAACCCTTAAGTGTGAGAAGGTGCCGCTGCTAGCCACCGTATTCTACATGTACAGTGTCGTATTTGAACATGATAAGGTTCGGATATTGAAATGATTCCTAGATGAAAGATGTTAGTTGAAGATTCTTCAATCCAAAGGTGTAAGTCTTGCTAACCTTTAATACATTTTTTGTATTCTACAAAGTAAAATACAGTCTTGTATATACGGTTCTTGATTGATGTTTAAGGGTTAACTAAGAAAATTTTATGGCAAATAAATTGAGTAATTATTAAGTGAAAATGCCGAAATTAAGATATATGTTACTAAAAAAATTTGCAACATCAATAGACATAGAAGGGAAGCGGGCCTTGGAAAAGCCTTGACCTTTGATAGTACATGCGTTGGGAATTTAAATTAAAGCCCCAAGATCTTGAATTCAAACTCAAAAATAGTACAAAAATCATAGTAAAATGTGGTTTCTTGCTAAAAACTTGTTTGATCGTTTGTTAGAAAAGATGTATGACATATAACTCTAGAGGCAAATTTTCAAAATATCAAAAAACTTTTCATGTATCTAAAATTTGCTATGGAGATGTGCGAAGGTACTACCTTCGTTGAAATGAGATTTCTTTCTACTATGACTATGAGAATATAAAGTTATGCTTCCCAACTATTTTTTCTTTAAGCATTGGCAGTCCCAAATTTTGGGTGACATATCTTTACTCGAGTAAAAAATTGTACATGATTATTTAATGTCATCCTTTTGAAGATTGTAAGATCAAGTGTATGCATGTAGTTAGTCCATAAATATCCTTGTAATTTATGTAAAAAAAATTAAAAAATAGACATTCTATTGTAAAGGGAATATAAGAATAAGAAACATTTTTCTTGACAAACTAACTGTTAAATCTTCATTTGGACTGTCCAAAATATATTTTGGAAAATTTCACAAATCCCACTCAGTTTGATAATATGGTCTTTGCAATGAAGAATAAAGATTTTTTTTCATCTCAACAATTATGTGGACAAAAATGTGGACTTCACTCTTGTACACAAAGCTTAATTTCATTTCCACAATGGCGTACATGATGTTAACTTTTTTGTACACAAATTTTTATACATAGTAGACAAGTATAAAATCTTTGAAAAGAAATTGTGCAAATAACATAGGTTCAAGAATCGCCAAGTTGCAATTTCTTCTTGTTGTAATCTCAATTCCTATTAAAATCGAAATCCAAATGAGAAAAAATAGGCTAAATTTCTCTTGGAACTAGAAAAAAAGTAAGATTTTTTTTTTGAAAAATCAAAGTTTCTAATTTTTATGAAGAAAAGAAACATGCTTTTCTAACCATGCCTAACATCGTGTGACTGAAGATGGCATAAATTTTTTTAGTAGTAACAACTCAAAAGGAAAAAACATAAAGCTACTTTTTCTTTTTCCTTATTGAAAGAAAAAAAACTCTGAAATTCGCATGGATGAGCAATGAATTTAAGCCATACTATTAACCCCCAATAAATAAATACAAGAAAAAATCTTATTCTCTATGAAGTTTTTCAACCCATACAGGATGGTGACCATAGTATGTTTCCAAAAAAACCACTCCAAAATTTCTCGTTCTATTGCAAAGAGTTAAAAATAAATAAATAAAATCATTATGTCCATTTCCAACCATAAAATCTTAATTTATACTGCTAGAATGACATGCTCACAAATTTTCAAATTTTTTGACCGTATTCTTCACATCATAGCCTTTGAAGTGAAGAAACAAGTGTTTCTCTTTTCTACGTTTAACCCCTAAAGGACTACGAGCTATTCGCTCTAAAACCAGTCCAAAACTGCCACTGTCAAAAAGAGACATGAAAATCACATTTTAAAGTGAATTTCGGATTTTCAACCGTAAGATCTTAAAATAGACTTCCATATAAACATGCCATCGAATTTTGGTTGCAATCCACCGCACAGATTGATAGATTTTAGTGTTTAAAGTCAAAACAATGGTTCATTTTCATCCCTGCGTTGAGTAGATCAGCTGACTTTGACTTCATTTTGTATCAAAATTTTGCATTGTACAGTACAAGGTCTAAATCTTTTACCATTGTCTTAAGCATGATGTCATTTCCCAACACACCAATTTTTAGAGGTAAAAAAGTGGTGTAGCATATTCAAAACAAGTGTGCAAGGAGTGGAGGTTCAAAAATTGCCATTTCACGTTTTATTTTTTTTGTGAACTACGTATGTATTCAAATGATAATCCAAACGGTCAATAAGAATTTTTTCACCACATATTGTTGTTGAAAAAAAAAATAAGTGAAAAATATGAAGATCTCTAGGTTTTATGTAGAAAAGATGAAATTTTTTTCCCTGTTGCCCGACAATGTGTGAAAATGTTTGACTTGGAATAAAATGCCGTTTTACACTAAAGACAAGAATTTTTTTGGAAAATTTCTAAAGAAGGAAATATTCTTTATATGTGTGAAAAATCTCAATGTCAATAGAAACTTTTGTCAAAATTTTTGGAGGTGCCCGGAGTCCCCACTTTTGGCGTAAGTGGTACTAACTTTCAAACCACAAATCCAAAAATAAATAAATAAATATCTCCACGAAGCTCTTATCAGATCCTATCTTGAAAAAAAAATCCAATTAAAAAGGGTTTTTTTTCGAATCATAGGTACCTGCCCAAATTCACCAGAGGACCGTTTTGGTCCTCTTAGCCCTTTAGGGATTAAAGAGTCGGCAAACTTTGACTTCACTTGGTGTCAAAGTTCTTCATTGCAAAAGTTCTAGAGCTTATACCATTATTAACATTGTTCATGATGTTAGTTCCTCGTACACCAAACTTTTAGAGGTATCAAGGAAGTGAAGCATTTTTCAAATAAATCAATTTATGAAGAAAGGTTCAAATGGCATCAATTGACAATTTGATTTGAAAAAATTCATATTTGTCTAAACAGATATTCCAATGGTAAAAACTAAGGTTCAAGCTTCTTCTTGAATTTGAAAAAATAAAATGAGGAATAAAGGAATATTATTATGAGGAGTTTGTTTTGTAAACCTTGTCCAAAAAAGGAGAAAAAACTTTTACTTGTCTCAAAGTGAATTTATTTTGACAATCTCAAATGAAACAATGTTACTCATTTGTGTTCAAAATATCATACTTAATAGAGGATCATCGCCAAATAATTTGAAGTTGCCCAAAGTACATGATCTCAACAATTTGTTTTTGGTTTTTACATGGTAGGTTTGGTGAGGATGAAAATTATATTTCCATGTAGCTCTTGCCATCATGCATCTTTGTACAAAATCTCAACAGCTGAAAATTTAAATCACAACCATGGAAACATGTTGGAGAGTTGCAAAAGCCCACTTCCGGACTTTTTTGGTCTTCAAGGATTTATTTTGGATTTTTATCAATATTTGAAGCTAAATACTATTCTTATAAGAAGTCATTTTGGTCAACTTAGAAGAGTGATTATTTTCATTCAATGTCTTAAATCATAATCTACACTTGTGATATTAAAAGATTGGAGTTTCACACTTTTTAAAAAAAAAGTTACTGTATACATTATAAATGCTTGAATAGTTATTATTTCTCAAATAATGAAGAGTTTCAAAATTATATTGAGGACATCTCTTAATTTATTTGATAGCTTAAATTTACGTCACTTACAATGATGAAGTTGGGTGTTCAATGTAAACTTGCCTTAATCCCAAAAGGCCCAAGGCATTTTAGAAAAATCTCTACTCCATTGATTATAATTTGACAAGATGAACTTTTTGAGAATGTAACTGCATGATCTTCTTCTAAATTTGTTTGAGACGAAATGGTTAAAATTTTGTGAATTGTGACCATTCGGATTGAAAGATGATAATAGTCAAAGTGAAAACATTTGTACCCTGTAGGTACACTTGGGCCTTTAGGGGTTAACCCTTAAACGTCAAAAGGTGCCACTAGTGACCACTATAATCTATATGTATGGTGTTGTATTTGAACACAATGAGGTTTAGATATTGAAATGACCTCCAAATGAAAGATGTTAGTTGAAGAATCTTCAATCCAAAGGTGTAAGTCGTACTACACTATAAAACATCTTTTGTATACAACATAGTAAAACACTTGCCTTCCTATATGGTTCCCAACCAACGTTCAAGGGTAGAACTAAGATGATGGATTTACCTACTTCCAAGTTAAATATGATATAAACAACTTATCAACTACACCTCCGTTGCAACTTCAAATCCTACCTTTAAGCACACGACAATCTTTTCAAATTTTCATGTCGGGCTAGGCTATCTACATTGGGAATGACCTTGCCCATCGGTTACAGTCCAACACTACACTGATTTTGATGTTAAGTGTCATGGGCAATAAATGACTTGTAAATGCTGCAAGTTTTTACTTTTGATATAAATTTTTACTAAGAGCACAACAATCTATACTACTCAAAGAGGGGGATCATAGTGGATATGGTCGGTAAAAATATTTATCAAGAGTGAAAACTTATAGCATTTACTGCCCATGACACTAAACATCAAAATTAGTGTAGCATGGGAACTTTGGACCTCTCACTTGAATATAGAAAATTATTTTCCATCGCACGTTGTGGCTTGTATAGGAAAGAGGCCCGGGAAAGGGGGGCTTCCGCGCCTAGGGCAAATTGACCCTTTCGTTGGTACTTACCCGAGGGGGCCAAGAGGTAGTGGGGCCAAACTTGGCCCCTATTTTGTTTTTGGATAGGGACCTATTTATAGCAAGGGAGGGTCGACATGGGTAAACAATTGCCGTAGGCCCCAAATTTGTCCAAAAAAATCCAAAAAAGCCTCTAGACCCCCCAAAATAAGAGGGCCAAAAAATGACCCCATGCAATGAAGACGGGCCCACCTTGGGTAAGTACCAACAAGGGGGTCAATTCGCCCTCAGCAGGCTTACGCTGGGTGAAGGCCCGACAAGGTGGGCAAAGGCGGCAACCCACAACACACGCTCTGAATTTATACATGTGTGCTCCTTTTCTAGTAGTTGCCCGGGATAATTCATGTGTGGGAAAAATGGCGTGAAGGTAAGTTGTGAGGCTCGCTCCCCAAGAGGTTCCGTACAAAGAGGCTTGTTGAATTGAATTGCAAAAATTTTTGAGCGGGTGTTACGTGTAGAAGTTCAGAGACTTCTGGAGAGAAGCAAGTGAAAATTTACCACTCCAAGAATTTTTTTGTGATTAACAACGTTTGTGATGTTGCTAACTATTATTGTGTGCCTTGCAAAAATCGGCTGCAAGAGATCTAGTATGGTTACTATACAAGATCTCAAATTCTCAAGTCAAGAAAAGGTCTCGCACTAGGAGAGGGTCTCGAGGGACTGCCCTTGCTTGTTAGGATGACAAAAGTTCAACTAGATTTAATATTCTAATGATGGTGTAACTTTGTGAAGTGATATGAGATTTTCATCTCCGTACTTTTACTTAAACTTGAGATTGCCCTTGGCTTGTCAGATACAACAGGGGTACCACTAGTATTGTATAACATGGAGAAATCATATATGCTTTATTTTTAAGAATTCCCATTTGAAAAACAATCCCATGCTTGATTCCATAATTCTAGAGTGTCAAAATGATTTACATGTGACTTTGAAAATGTAAATACATGGGAAATTGAAATATCTATCTACATATGCGTTAATATTTTTAACTCTTAATTAAATTGAACTTATTTAACCCCGTAGGGACAATTTGTCCCTACGAGGGACAAATCAATTTGGGCAGGGTTCTAAAAATCCATTTTTGAAGATAACTTCTTGAAATTTGTAGTGCGAATAGGAATACGGGTTGTCTTTGCGGTGGATTTTTTTTTGGACTTGTACGTAAAAACTTATGGTGCTTCAATCGCAAAATCTTGACTCCTTTGGGAGTTGGGTAAGGTATTATAAAGGCGAATAGTGCTACTGTAGGGTTGACAATTGCACTTTTTTGAGGTAGGTAGTAGTAAAAGAAAGTTCTTGGCAACCTTCATTGTTTTCACTAAATACGCATAGAAATTAAATATTTTACTTTTTTTTTAAAGTATTTTTTCCAATGTTAGCATAAGTCATAATAAACCAATCCACCATTTGGATTTTAGACCCAACAATTATTTCTTTATTTAAAAAATAAAAGTATTTTCTTTAGTAAAGGGCCACTTTCTATACCCCTAGTCGTTGCAGGTCCATTTTTCTTATCATAAACACCTCCATTACTTGTGATTTTTGGCGTGCTATGACCTAACACAAGTTAGAACACAAATCCATTGAGTTTATGCAATGTGTAATGGGAAAATATGCCATTATCTTGAGTCAAAGTACGATGAACAAAAATTTAGGATATCTACACGAAGACATCCTAAAAATTTTCAGGGGTCAACATAGCGGTTGTAAAAATTTTAAGGGGTGGTTTTGGTGAAGCAGAAGGCCTGGTCCTGTAGGGGTTAAATATACTGGAACAATGCAAATGAAATACCCTTTTTATGAGGTCAAGATGACAGTGCACATTTCTAGAATTTTGGGGAAAATAAATGGCCTGCCATCCAAAGCAATGCATGTTCCATTCTATGTTCTTGTGTAAGAATTGGTCACAAGTTATTGTAGAATGCGTCTTTGTTATTCCCAACAACTTACCTCCTCATCATCATCATAACACGGTCAACCACCTGTGAACAAACAAACATTAATTTCAAAAAAATGGTACATTTTGCTGTTAAGAGAAATCATTTAATAAAAACTTTATTATCACAAAAACAATAGATTGAAAAATTCTTTTAAGCTGGATTGAAAATTTCTTTTAAGCTGGATTGATAAATCCTTTTAAGTTGGATTGAAAAATGCTTAGTAAAATATTACCAAGTTATTTAGTTTTGATTTTTGAGGTCCAAGTGTTATCCTTTAAATTCATTTTTTAAATTTGGATAGGTTTCCAGTGATACTTTCATGCTAGACTAGCTACATCCAATACTTTGTCTCAACTTTTTTTTTTTTTGGTTGCCTGAATTTAATTATGCTAGACTAGCTACATCTATTACTTGTCTCAACTTTTTTTTCTTCCGTGGATTAATTATGACAAGCTACATCAAATTATATCCAAAAAAATGATGACCATTTTTAGGGGCTTTAACCTGAATTTTATTGGTGTAAATTGGCTATCAATTTGATATTAATTGCATCAAATAACTTTGTTTCATATAAATGTTATCATGATGTGATCTCAATTTTAAGTTGAGAGTGGCTTAAAACATGCAAAATAACGTCAATGTTTTAGAAATCCTTGACTACTTCACCCGAAACATGTCAAAACTACTCATACTAGTGCAAAGATATATACACATATACACATATACATACATACATATATATATATATATATCTCTCTGAGATAAAAGTAGGATTTTTGATTTTGATGAAGGATTGAAGTTAGTTTATTAGCACCTTGTCCAAATGATGAAAGAACTTTGACTCATCAAAGAGTAAAATTTGTGCACTATGGAATGGTTTTATTTAATTTATTTTTTTAATGAAAACCTCAAATAATATAGTATTTTTCATTTTATTTAAAATTTAATAGAGTGTTGTAAAAAAATTGTGGTGTTGTGTGACATGCCTATCC
>OZ020516.1:16911555-17061106 GCA_963971425.1 Bryoerythrophyllum caledonicum
CACATCTCCCACACATCTCCTCACACCTCCCACACATTGTCTCTCTCCTCCTAACCCTACCCTCTCACTCACAGCCTCATCACAACTTCTACCAGGAGTGTGCGCTCGCACACCCCTCCTAGGACTACCCACTTGAGCAAAGGATTGATATCCTTATTGATACCCGGAAATCCAAACCCTAATCCAAACCCTAATTTGCTACACCGGTTGATAACCGGTTGTGATACCAAGGAGCTCATACCCTGGTCGTGATACCCTGGATATTGATACCCGTAGTACCTTGGTCCATAAATAATGTAGAGAATATCTAACCCAAATATCGTTAAAATTGATTGTTTTTGTGCAATTAGAAAGCCTCTACAATTAATGTTTTTTTTTAGTTTTAACCGTGGGATCTGAATGACGACTTATTAAGTGATATGCTCAAAAAATTTCATGAAGTTTCACCGCACGGATTGAAAGATTATAATGTTTGAAGTAGTGAAAATGCTCATTTTCTTCCCTGCGTTTTCTGGATCAGCAGTCTTTGATTTCAATTTGTGTCACATTTTTGCACTATAAAAGGTCTCAATTAATTACCATAATGTTAAGCATGATGTTAATTTGCTACATACCGATTTTTAGAGTTAGAAAAGGGGTGTAGCATATTCAAAAAAATTGTGCAATGAGTGGGGGTTCAAAAATTCACCATTCACGTTATGTTTTTTTGTGAACTTGATATCGTTTGAAATGAGAATCCAAATGGTCAATACGAAGGTTTACATCACATAATGCCGTAGAAAAAATCAAAAGTGAATCATACAAAGATCTCAAAGTTTTATGTGGAAAGGTAGAAGTTTTTTCGTACTCTCCTCGAAAATGTGTGACAATGTGTGAAAATAATTGACTTGGATTACTATGCTTTTTCACCAAAGAACTAACAACATGGTTAACACAATGGTATTGGATTTAGATCTCGTGTAGTGCAACAGTTTTTAGGGGTAGACAAGGGGTGTAGCATATTTTTTTTAAATGTGCAATGAGTGGAGGTTCAAAAATTCACAATTCACGTTATGTTTTTTTGTGAACTCGATATTGTTTTAAATGAGAATCCAAATGGTAAATAAGAAGTTTTACATCGCACAATGCTGTAGGCAAAATCAAAAGTGAATCGTACGAAGTTCTCGTAGTTTTGTGTGGAAAGGTAGAAGTTTTCTGGTATTCTCCCCGAAAATGTGTGACAATGTGTGAAAATAATTGACTTGGATGAATATGCTATTTCACCAAAGAACTAACAACATGGTTAACACGATGGTATTGGATTTAGATCTTGTGTAGTGGAAAAGTTTTTAGAGGTAGACAAGGGGTGTTGCATGTTCAAAAATATTGTACAATGAGTGGTGGTTCAAAAATTCTTATTCCATACTAATAGTGACTATTGTTTTGTAATGATATATAGGTTTTTTGAGTGTTGCGTTATGGCACCACCAAATATTGATAGAATCTGGGAGAGCCACGGTTGGTGGATTGCAGAAGTGGATGAGTCGAGCGCCTTCTTATGGGTGACGGATTATCCCTATGAGCTGGGAAAGCGTACATCGGCGTTGGGGAAGAGTTTTGGCAAAATCCAAGCAATCACTCTTCGACGTGATGATATGGTATACGTTACTTGCGCAGTGGGTCCAGGTCAATCGGAGGTGAAGACTTCTCTTTCGAAGAAGTTGCTTTTGGCACCTGTACCTTTGAATCTTCTTCAAAATCCAGGTCAGGTGAAATTCCTCAAATCATTGCAAACGTTTTGGTTAAACATCTCTCTTGCGGTACGTACTGCAAGACACAACAACGTCTTATCCTATTTAGCGTTATCACCGGAGATGGTGCTGAAGGCTAAGAAGATTATGGAGGAACATATTAGATATGAAGCATTTCGGGAGAGGGACCCATCACGTGCGACAACTCAAGCCCCACCAGCAGAACCAGAAGAAACAGAAGTTTATCGAGTTCTTGCTGAGCCGTTGCAACTGGATTGGCGACCACTGGAGGGGGGGAGGGGAAGTGGAGGCCAACATCCTAGCACAACTTCTGAGGTACAGACATTACCGAATCCTCCATTAACGAGTAGACGTCCTACAAAGAGGCCACGGCGTGTTGACAGTGATGTAGTTTCTGGTTCAAGAGAAAGCCCATCAACTTTGGATCCAAGCGGGAGGAGGTTGATTGGGAGAAGTGCAAGATCGGGTGGCAGGATTCCTAGGTCGGGACTCAGGACATCTCATGGTCATCGTAGGGCCCCTACATCTACACCGGAAGATGTAGCTGATTTGTCAGCCATGGCGCCGGAGGAAGAAGATTTTCACAACCTTCCAGACAGTATACCAGAGGATTTTGAAGACAATGCGGAGATACCACAGGATCTTCCAACTTCAATGTATTTAAAAGCACCAGTGCCTACAACGGAGGAGATTGCGAAAGGATCAGTGTGGGGGAATTTTGTGTTTAAGGCACACATAGACCGCATTGTCTGTGTGGAGAACCCGGAAACGAACCACCGGGTTTTATCACAGAAGAAGGTCAGAGAAGTATTTAACCGCTTAAGAGACCCAGAATCTACGAGTCGGGTGAGTAGATTGGTACTTTGACCGATCAGATACATCGTACATACTACCACCGATGATGGTGTCATTGAGAAGGAGGAGCTGCCATTTCCGTTGGTAGGAACCGCACGAGAGTTTGAGCGCATGTTCATTGCACACGGGAGTGCTTCTGCACAGGGTGCGATGGGATCGCAGTATTCTTGGCTTCAAGATCATATCATTTGGGAACCGGTGGATGGCCAACACATAGTAGCAGCTTGTAAGTTTGCACAGCAGCAGTGGAGAGATGGTACTATGCCTTTAAATGAGTACCTGGACACGTTTGAGTGGCGGGAGGCCTCTTTTGTGGTGTACGATGATCGTCGCTTTTACATTGAGAAGTCTGCGCGGATCAACGTGGCAGAGTTCCAGAGACAGTCATATTCTACCATGGAGGAGGATTTGAGGAAGATCCGTCAGATTTGGGATCTATACGGAAGGCCTGATAGCACACTACGTGCGGACGATGCACGCAGGGTTGTTGCTTTGGTGAGTGCGGCAAGTGTAGTGCATAAGTTGCCCAAGGGGGATGGAGTTGTCATGGTGAAGAGGTTGGCCAAAAACATGGAGGATCTGACCAATCATGCATGGAATCCGAGCAATGACTGCTTCGAAGCTATCATTCAAGTATGCAAGGACTACGAAGACGGCATTCTCTTTTACAGCAAGGAGGAAGTAACAAGTGGAAGGACATGGCGAGGAAGAAAGAGTTGGATCCAAATGTGGACGTACGACCAACAAAAAAGGAGATGACGCAGAATTGGTTGAGGCCGTTAGGTAGGGTTCCGAATCCATATTATCTTCGGTTGGCTAAGTCTACTGCAGCGAAGCCGGTAGGGGAGGATGGAGTAAGACCACGTCAAGAATATTACTTCGACGGTGTAAAAGACAAGAATCCACATCCTCGTACGATTGCCGGTGTGGTTGACCGATATCATAGACGAGAAGCTGTGATGAATTCCATCCGTTGGTTGATGGTGGAGAACAAGGAAAGTACACCTGATTCCATGGAGGAGTTCTTTCGTATCCGTGTAGGAAAGTATTTTCCGAGGAGTAACGCACAACTTGATACGTTTGGGAAGCTTTTGAATGCTACCACGAAAAAAACTTGGACTGCTCATGTGCGGGGAAAGGTGTCTAAACTAGAAGACATAGGCTACCTCATCCCCCCTTCCATCAGGTTTCATTATGGTGACATTGCAGCAGGGGGGCGTGGATACATTGGACTGTCCGTGGATGTGAGAGGAGAAGCTACTGCTAATTGGGAATGGCAGATGGAAGTCAAGAGGCCAGGCCAGAGCGACACAGAGAATCTTCTTCCGGTTCAGTGTAGAAGAGGGTTATTCCGCACCGACTACATAGAGTTGGGGAAACCATGTTTGTGGGTGATTGATTGTCGACGTGGCGGTGGGAGGCATGGAGATGGTCATTGGGGAGACGCCCAGTTATCCGCAGTTTTTGCACAGTTGGCATTATGGATGGCAAATATTGAACGATGGAACGTCATCTTCTTGTTACCAGCGGCCGTGTATGCCAACGAAGACTTTTTCACGAAGGTGAAGCTTCCAAAGGGATGTACTATGCGACGTGGATGCTGGGCATTTGATCCCAACTCGGTTAATCCCTATGCTCTCGATTTTACAGAGAATGGGCGTCTGGAGCAAGTAGTACAACCGATTGGCGATGTTGTGATTTGTATGCAGCACCCTGTAGGTACATCTCCTGGCCCGAACTATGTTTCTGGAGACGTTCCACTTCCAGTTGTTTTCTTGGATCACTGGAGTGAGGCACGCCAACCCTCTGAAGTTGATTCACTTGAGAGATCTCCATCAGAGCTGGTAAGACTAGTGGGCTCATACTTGCCCCGTGGTTGGGGTTTAGTGGCGTGTAACATATCTACGGCCATTCCCACGATCCTTGAAGGAGATTTCCAGGGATCTGAGGTTTTCATCATTGACGATTGTACAGACAAAGTTTCATTTCTGTACAATGAGTTGTCCGACAATTTCCAAGGACAACTGTTGGTCAGGACTGGTGGAACAAGTACTGGTTGCAACATCGTACCTGAGACCGAAGAGGCGGTTGGTGGAATGAGGAATGAAGACGACAATGAGGATGGAGGTGGTTTAAATGAGAGATTGCCACGTTCAGGTACCACTGAAGATTTCTCATCTCGCAGTGGTTCAGACGCCGATGAAGATGGAGTGAACCAGTCTCCTCTAAGAGACAGGATTCCATCAACGCAGCGGGCGGTGGGAGATACTTCAGGGCAGACATCTGCAACACCTACAGAGAGGATGCAAGATACCGGTGTAGTATATGTTAGATTGGCGGCAAGGGCAGGAGGGGGGCGTACATTTGATGGTCCTAGGCTGGAGATGGAGGAAGAAGGATTGGATTCATGTGAATTTTTTTCGGTGCAGAGGAGGATTCCACAGCCTTTAATGCCTTCTCAATCACAGCCTATATCAGAGACACAAAAGACGTTTGGAGGTACTCAGAGTGATATCGGACCAGGTTTGCCTTCCATTCCAAGATCTAGCGTATCCGAGGACATCATTGCATTTCAGGGGGCCTTCTCATCAGAGCGAGAGATGTCCTTCAATCCTGAAGATGGTTTTTTCTACAATGATGATCGCGTAAGGCATACGCGGGAGGGTGTACCTGGCATTTACCGATTTGTTGAGTGTGCATCCATTGGCATCGAAGATGTGGGAAATCGTCCAGTGCAGGATCATGAACTGTCCGCTATGGTAGGTAGCGCCATTGGACACGTGGAGGGAGTCGTTCCGCCAGAAGATGAGCTCTGAGCCCTGGAGCTATATACTATAGTAGAGCATGCACGTAGTTTAGGTGGCAAGTACGTTAGTATAATGTAGTTTGAGATGTGTCTATCGTTCGGTGGGTGGTATATATTTATATATTGGATGGTCCATATGATATGTTTGATTTTAGAATTCCTCAGTGATAGTGTGGAATTGCTTGATTATGTATGTTTTTGCATTATAAAATACAGTGAGGTACTTTACACTGTCTTAGGAAATTGCATATGTATTTTTGTATCTCTTACACATTGTATTTGTAGTGCAGTACTCTAAAATCCTATAATAACTCATAACACATTTATAATCTCTTTGGGCACATGATCATAATTTTGTAGCAGGATTTGCAAACTAGATTAGAAATCATATATTTTCTAAAAAAAGGTAGCGAATGTAAAAAATATATTATTGATATGAACATGAAGATGCCAATGTATGACACGACAAACACCCAAAAAATTTGACAGAAAACATACTAAACTTTTGCCAAATTTTGATTTTTTTTAAAGTTATGAGCAAATAACTTGCGGCTTTCTACCAGCAACCAGTGCACTTGGCTAAGTGCATAATTGCTTAATTGCATGTTCCAGACACATGGCTTCATGTTCTACTCAAATGCCAAAACCACCACATACACTCCCTAATAGTTAAAAGACATAATAAAGCAGTATGGGAAGTTCGAAAACTAATCACCTCCTACAACAAATCGAGATGTTTTATATTAATAAACGCTGGCACCTTTAATAACAAACCACAAGAAAATACGGTCCCTCCTTGGCTACTCCCATGTTCATGTGAGACTCAAAGATGCCATTGCAATGCTAGGCTCAAACCGGACATACTTTGTGTTAGAGGCTTACCATAGAATGATCCACCACCCGATCATATAAACCAAGACTACACCATTCAATTCATTGAATTCACATATTGCACCGATAGATTTTCCCCGGAAACAATTCAAAACAAAATAGATAAATACCAACCCCTCATTGACGACATCATAGCCCTTGGATGGAATGTGGACCCTTTATTGTGATCATATCTGGCGCTCGTGCCACCACCTTTACCCCATCTATGAAAACTCTAGAAGACACCTTTATAATACCCATCGAAACAATTAAAACCACCTTTAAAAACAGTAACACCACCGCTATTCAATATGCCATGTCCATTTTACTCCATAAACAAAAAATTGAAAACAACCAACCTCTCCCCAACACGCACGACCCTCCATAGAACTACTCATTCACACCTTCAAACATCAAAACCCCTTATAATTGAGAAGCATCCCTTTCCCCCCCTCTTTTCTCTCGACCACTCTTTAACTACCGATTGGTTAACTACCGATTAGTTACTTTTGTGTTTTTGCTACTTGTTACATAGTGTCTACCCTCGAGAGGGGGAAGTAGTTCCAAACTAATAATTCCTTGTCCGGTAGAACGAACAGACACTTTATTCACGCTCGTTCCTTTGGAGATCGGCGTTCTTCTTCTTCTACTTGTGCGGTAAGACAATATCCATGGCATGACCTTGAAGGCTTCACTATAGATAAGCATGGTGAACCACAAATCCCGCTACCACTGACTTTAACCAAGCCACATACAATACATGCCTCAAGAATCTAGGAAATAATAAGACCCCAGGGCCACACCGCATCTCAAACTCCATATTAAAACTAATGCCCCCAAGATTCCACGAGCTTCTCTCCCTATTTGTCTCTAACTGCAACAAACAAAAACAAATCCCTACCTCATGGAAAACTAGTTCTACACTATTACTATATAAAAAGCTAATCCCTCAATGCTTCCAAACCATAGACCAATTGCCCTATCCAACACTATCTACAAATTCTTCACATTGAGCACATTCACAACCATGTTATCCTCATACGGAGAAAAACACCAAATCTTACATGACAGCCAAGAAGGCTTTCGTGGAGAAAGAAGTACCTCTAGACAACTCCAAATCATAATAGCCACACTTGAAGACGCACGATTTACAAACCAAGACATATGTATTTTATATATTGATGTCAAAAATGCATTTGGCTCCATTGACTACGCAAGATTATTAGAAATAATGTTTGACCTTGGATATCCCACCGACGGAATTGCACTAGTTGGAAACATACACTCACACTCATCCACCTCATACGTTGGAGAATATATCGGAACAACCCAACCCATCTCCATACAACGCAGAACTATACAAGGTGATACACTAAGTCCATATTTATTCATTATTTTCTTAGAATGACTACTAAAATGGATGCAAAGGGGAAATAACGGTTACACCTTTGAAACATCACCAGTCACCATTAACTCGGCCGCCTACGCCAATGACCTTGCCGCTATAGCCGGGAAACTCAAATCACTACAAATCCAACTTAATAAAATTGACAGATTCTGCGGTATGGATGTTGGCACCCAAAAATGTGCCGCCACATGATGTCCAAACAAATCCAGTATGAACCCCACACCGTTCAAAGCACTTACGCAAACAACCAACATAAACTACGGTAACCAACTTATTCCCATACTACATCATAACAAACCATACGTGTATCTAGGCACAAACATTGTCCCTTCACTAAAATGGAAGATACAAATCCACACTACTACCACAAAACTTACCAAAAAATGCAAAGAACTAATAACATGCCCGACCACTATGAAACAAAAGGTAAAAACAATAGATACAATACTTCGACGAGGAGTGGCATATAGTTTCTAAGCAGTCCCACATTCTATGCCTGCTATCAAAAAAATAGACAAAAAAATCATAGCCAAGCAAAAATCCATTTGCGGCCTCTCCAAATGTATGTCAAATGTTATAACCCAACTTCCACAAAAATTATTTGGATTAGAGGTTTTTTCCCTTAAAAATGCTTACCTTCGATGTGTAGGAGAACAACTTCAAAATGCACTCAACGACAAAGGTAGACTTGGAAAATTTTATGAAGGGCTCACCCACTCTATCCTCGCCAAATATGGTGGTGCTCAAAACATTCATAGAATCAACAAAGCCGATTGCATTAGATCACCAATCACCCGAACATTTTATCTACCAAAAAATGAAGCAAAAGTTTACTTTAAAAGCACACTCGGAGACTTTTTTCTAGAACCCTCACTCCTTGAACAAATTGACTACAAGAAATCCAAAATGACACAAGAATTAACCAACACCTCTTCCTAAAACTTCTACAAAAAATTTTCTCAGTAAATAGGGCTGATTTAATACAAATTACACTACCAAACGGAACACACATTATGAACCACAATGACTTCAAAACATTTCATGCTTCTCCATTCAAACTAGTAAAAAGCACCCAAAATATTGCACAACAACTATTTTGCTACCCCCATGCCCTAATACATGCGCCTCACCATGTCTCACACACCCAAACCCCTGCACACTCAAAGATGCATAAATCACCACCACCAACAACAACAGCCAACCCAAAAATGACCCCTCCCAATTCACCCCCCCCCAATTCATCCCCCCAACCCACCGCACCCACTTTTCTCCCTCCTCCCAACACACACATCCTCAAAACCCATCCACCTATCCCATAACTCTCATTATTGACCACACACATAGAAAACATATTGACCTGAACAAAATTGTAAAGAAAGGTACCAAATATCTATGCCAATGGCAACAAAATGACAATACCTATAATAAATGGTTACCCCAAAGGAACCTCTTCCCATGGCATGCCCAAAGCACCTCCACCCATAACTCCACAAAATTAACACAATATTATCAAAACACCCAAAACAAATTCTACTTAGAAATCATCCAAACACACCATCCTAAAGAGCAATTTTATGACTCAAGATTGGTTACTCCACCAATAATCATTCCCCTCCTCAGTATACACACAACCAAATGCAACCCCAAAAAAGGCATCTCACATCATGCAATACAATTAGAATTATTGATGACCACGCAAATATATACGAAAACAACGGGAGATATCTAATCATTAATCCCATCACTAGACTCCAATGGCTATGGAACCAATACCATAACAAATTACAAACTCCCACAAACATAGAGCCAATAATCCAACCATTTGAAGCTAAAATTGTTTGGCTATACCAAAGATATAAATACCGCATCTCAAAAAACAACCCCCTTATACTCGCACAATACACATTATCCATGCCCATCCTAGACTCACTAATCTCATCCTTCAACATCCAACACTTGTACTTTTCATCCTCCGTCACATGCTCCACCCAACTTACTAAGTTCTATTCACCTCTCAAAAGAGACAAATTTTTTGACTCACTAGGAAAAGCCTTTTACCACAAATGGATTGGAAATGGTATTGCACACCCCCACAATATAGAAGAAACACAACAAGCAATACATTGGGCAAGACTTGCCGCCAAAAATGACCCAAAGTCTACTTGTACTCTTATTATCACACCAAACAGTATTGGTACCAAAACTTCAACCCACATTTAGGCCCATTCCCATACTCTCACATCATTGCACTATTCAAGGCAGACTCGGTTCCATATGAAGAACCCACTATGTAAAAATAGCTCCACCTACACCTCCCCAATCTTCGGTGAATTGTAACAAAAAAATGGTCCCAACTCAAAAATGCCAACACAACATAGAACCACCTCACCACACCACCCCCCTCCCCACATATTGTGACCATATCCCCTTAAAATTTTCCCTTCAAAATTTACCTCCACAAGCAATTACTACACAAGTGGTTCCTTCAAAAATCAACAAAAGTCAGCCCGTGGCATTGGCATAGAGGAAAAGCTGGATATGGCATATACAACTCAACCAAAGAAATAAAATATCCAAAAGACTTCATGGACTTCAAAATATCCTCAGAACAGAAATGATGACCCTCTATAAAGCCTTCCAAATTATCACTACACAATACGCCAATGAACCTGTGCACATCTTTATAGATTGTATAAACGTATTATATATATAAAACACACATATAACACATCCTATCCTCCACAATAGCCACCCCGACCAAGCCATACTAATATCTATGGTTCAAATGCTACAAAATTGCACACAAATTACAATATTCCATATAGTAAGAGCACATGTCAATATAGAAGGAAACAAACAAGATTAACTAGCTAGAGAAGGACTAGGTAAATCCCATAGAAATGCCCAACACCCACATGAACATGCCCATGCTACTCCATACTACTTCCAAAGAGAAAGTTGGTCTTCTACGGAAGACACCTTGGACAAAGGCCTCGTAAGATTTCTAGATAAATATCTCAAAAAACAAGATCAGATTAACAACCTCGATTTTATATCAAAGAGGTTCCCTAACATAGCCAAATGGACTAGTAAGAACAACATTGATAATGAACTCTCTACAAACTTTTGGAAAAATCTCACAATTACAGACTCACAAAAAACATGCCTTATCAAATTCCATATTGGACAACATATAGGAAATGCCCGTAAACAACTCTTCCTTGGGATACAACAGGTCCCATCCTTAACATGCCCAATATGCACCTCCACGAGCTCGAACATATGGCTACACGTACTCCTCAAATGCCAAAACCATCACATACACTCCCTAATCGTCAAAAGGCACAATAAAGCAATATGGGAAATCCAAAAACTAATAATATCCTTGAATAAATCACGGTACTTCATACTCTGGAACGCTGGAACCTTCAACAACAAACCACAAGAAAATACACTCGTTCCATGGCTACTTCCATGCACATGTGGAATCCAAAGATGTCACTCTAATGCTAGATTTAAACTAGACATAATATGCGTCGAAGAACTACCATATATTGACCCCCACATGACCACATAAACACAGAAGCCGTTGAAAAAAAATATAATAAATACCAACCACTTATTAATGACATTGCAATCCTTGGATGGATGGTTGACTCCCTTATTGTCATTGCGGCTCGAGCTAGAGCTACTACCTTTATCCCCTCTATGAAAAGTCTTGAAAAAACATTCAACATCCACATTAATCCAATTAAAAAGACATTCACAAAAATCAACACCATTGTTATCCAACATGCAATGTCCATACTTCTTCACAAACAAAAACTTGAAAATAACCAACCTTTCCCAAAATTGTATGATACACTTAAAACCTATAAAATAACACACTTATAATTGTTACAGATCATGTTTTTGGAATTGAGCATTGTGGCTTTGGTCGGTCCTTGGCTCACAGTTATTGGTTAATGGATACTGGTTTTTGGTCACATAGTGTCTACCCTCAAGAGGGGGGAGTAGTTCCATTCTACTAAACCTATGTCCGGTGGACATGGATTTAGTGGTGAAACAAACAGACGCTTTATTCACTTTGGCCCCTCTTCAGAGACCAGAGTTCTTCTTTTTCTTGGGATATATATGAAGATCTCCAAGTTTTATGTGGAAAGGAAGAAGTTTTTTTGGTACCTTGCCCACCAATAAGCAACAATGTGTGAAAATGTTTGACGTAAATTAATATGTTATTTTTCACTAAAGTCAAAGACTTTTTTTGACAATATCAAAGAAAATATTAATATATGCTAGCATGGAAAATCTCACATTCAATAAAGCGTCCTAGCATAAGTTTTTGGAATTGCCGACGAGCACGCTCTCTCCATTTAAACTTCAAAACCCTATATCTTTTTCATTAAATGTTGGATACAGATAAAAATTGGACTCACACAAAGCTTTTAGTAATGTCCATCTATAGTAAAATTTCAAAGAAAAATGATATGAATTGACACCATAGGAACATGCCCAAACCTTAAGAGTCCCGGAGGATACTCTAGGAAATTTAGGGGTTAAGTAATGCAAAAATTTGACACCAAATGAGGTCAAAGTCTTTGATCCTCTTCATGCAAGAAAGGGGAAGAACCTATTCCTTTGCTTCAAGCACTATGAGGGAGTCTTATTCATGAGCGGTGAGCGGAGAGCAGAGAGCGGTGAGCAGAGAATTCAACCACGGAGAGCAGAAAATATTTGAATATTCCCGAAATATTTGGATATTTAATGAATATTCGATGAATATTTTTTCCATTTATAGGAATTAGGGCTCTTTGCTAAATTTAGACATGACCAAGATTGGTAATTAGTATCTGTTCATCAAAACCAGATTCTACATTTTGTACTAAATTTAGAATTTCTCGATACCAAAGGGTTACACCATACCCTCTTCGTACCGATGTTTATACAATTACTTCTACGTCACAAGAGGTTAAACCGTACCCTCTCGACCCCAAGAGATTACGGTATAACCTCTTAGTACCAAGAGGTTATAGTATAATGGATCGGTACGAAGAGGTTTTGGTATAACCTCTCGGTACCAAGAGGTTACGGTTTAGGGTCTCGATACCAAAAGGTTAATCCCTAAAGGACCAAACGTCCCCCGGGGTCAAATTGGATTAGAGCATGTTACATGTACCTACAATTCGGAAAAAAAACCTTTTGTATTGAAAATTTTATACAAGATAGCCTCCGATAAGAGCTTTGTGGAGATATTTTTATTTTATTTTTTGGATTTGTGGTTTGATAGTTAGTACCACTTAAAACCAAAAGTGGGGACTCCGGGCACCTCCAAAATTTTTGACAAAAGTTTCTATTGACATTGAGATTTTTCACACATATAAAGAAAATTTCCTTCTCTAGAAATTTTTCAAAAAAAACTCTTGTCTTTAGTGTGAAAAGGCATTTTATTCCAAGTCAAACATTTTCACAAATTGTCGTGCAACGGGGGAAAAAAATCATCTTTTCTACATGAAACCTAGAGAGCTTCATATTTTTCACTTTTTTATTTTTTCTTCAACAGTATGTGGTGAAAACCTTCTTATGGACCGTTTGGATTATCATTTGAATACATACGTAGTTCAAAAAAAAAAACGTGAAATGGCAATTTTGAACCTCCACTCCTTGCACACTTGTTTTGAATATGCTACACCCCTTTTTTACCTCTAAAAATTGGTGTGTTGGGAAATATCATCATGCTTAAGACAATGGTAAGAGATTTAGACCTTGTACAATGCAAAAATTTGATACAAAGTGAAGTCATAGTCTGTTGATCTACTCAACGTAGGGAAGAAAATGAACCATTGTTTTGACTTTAAATACTATAATCCATCAATACGTGCGGTGGATTGCAACCAACCATTATGGCATGTTTATATAGAAGTCCATTTTAAGATCTTACGGTTGAGAATCCGAAATTCACTTTAAAATGTGATTTTCATGTCTCTTTTTGGCAGTGGCAGTTTTGAACTGGTTTTAGAGCGAAAGTGGTCGTGGTCCTTTAGGGGTTAATATATAGTTTGTCTTAGTACCAACAGGTAAGAATATAACCACTAAGCACCAAGAGATCATATTGTGAGGTCAAACTGGTAATATTTTTCAACACAAGAAATATCTTGATATATATATAGGTGCTTCGTGAGCAAAGTTATATATATTTTTTAAACACCTATCCTATAACTAGTCTTAGGTTCACACGTAGGTTTAGGATATACGCTAAAGACTCGGACTAGGTCCAAGGATATGTCAGGATGCCGTGTTCAAGAATCTGCTTGACCTCCTTCCAACTGAAGGTAGAAGCATGGATGAATTTTACAGTTCGATCAATTCCACAGAATGTGAGAAAGATGAAGTAGAGATGTTTACAGTGGGAGTATTGGCTCTTTCCACGGAACGCCTTCCAAGTCTTTGTGAAAGCTGGGAAGGTGCAATGAGGGAATGCATTCACCGTGATGGAGTAGGTTTTATCTTCGGACGGATCACCATATGAAATGAGAGAAATGTGGCACCCCAAGCCGGGACCTGGGAGCATCCTCACGGCTTTAATGGAAGCATTTAGGGAATCAACAGACGCCATGGACTTCCTTTGTTTGTCTTTGCGTACTTTGGAGGTGCGCTTTACCATCTCTCTTTGTAGGAATTTTGCTAGCGTCCGCTGGCACTGGGATGTAACTTATGTCTCTTGGGGGCCTATTGTTAGTAAATAGGCATCTTGAAGAAACTTGTTGCTTTTGCGGGAGTTGAAATCCAGCCGCTTCTAGATCCTCAATCTCGCCACGAGTCAAATTAGTACCCACTATGATAGGCCATACGTTCGGGATCGGAGGCCTATCGACGCCCTTTTTGTATTGAACCAGCCACGCACGCCTCATACCCTTCACACACCTTTTGATGTCATCATTGCAGAAGTAAAAATCCATGGTTTCCAAGACATTCTTCTTCGGGTGATGGTAAAAACCAGTGTATGTTGGTGTTGGGGTTGCCTTTCTACCTCTCACAATCCTCTCTACACATTTTGTCCTTGTTTTTGTGCGTTGCGCAAAACATTTCTTGGCAGAATTCTTTGACAAGCGGGCGATATGCCACTCTATCAATTCAGCATGAGTCTCTTCCACCGCTGTGACGCGCCGCAAACCAGGTCTCCGAGCCAGAGTCGTCATTGGTGACACATGTGCAGGTCGTACATAATAGACATCATTATTAGGGACGCCGTCGTCGGCATAGACACCGTCGTCATCACCAATGCCATCGTCTTCGTTGATAATGGGCAACGGATCTGAAGAAGTTCCTAAGGGTCCTAAAGAATGTCGAGGGCCAGAGAAGTTCACCTTATCCAGTTGGTGTGACTCGTCATCGGCACCGATTGGCATGTTTGGCTTACGCTTCCATGAACCGAACACCTCTTCCCCAACCTTGTTTGTTGTGCGGGTACAAAATTCCTCTGTCCCGGGCATTTGCAACATGGACTCCTTCAGAACACTGGCATCGCCTGTCCTTTGAGCTTTTCTCTCGGACACCCTAAGCTTCAGTTCTTCCTTGCTAGCTTCGGTCCCACCAACATCGCCTTTCAGGAATTGGTGGCAGGAAACAACTTGCAAGAATCCTCAGATGTAGTTGTCTACAGTGGCGACGTATAGGTCTGGCCCTCGGTCCCCAGAGGCTTGCTCCACTTGTTGTGCACGGTCTCCGCTAGGTTGCAAGAAGGCATCTCGGGTAGTTCGTCAATGGAAATATTCTGCAAAAGTTGAACGATAATGTCAGGAATCAAGGACGAAGTAAGAAATGGACTAAGAGTGCACAATATTGAGAACGTAAGTGATAGTGCGCGTGCCATACCGAGGTCAAAACCCGTCCCATTGACGATACCTAAAGTGCCACCATGCAATCTAGTTTGACAAGGCCTCAAGCCCCTTTTCAGACACAACTCTAGATATCTTGTACCATGTTTGAAGTGCGTCGTACAATCGGCCGGCGTCCTCCATAGATGTTGCTTCCTTGTATTGTTTACAGAGGCTCTTGTGTTGCTCTTGAAATTCCTCGGTAGTCCATTTTTCTGTGTACTTGATCATACTCTGCATATAGTGAAATAGGCATGTACACTCCTTGTCCGCCATGACGTCGCCACCCCCGTAGACAGCTCTTACCGCATTCCAATTGGCCTGAGCACCATCCGCCATGAATCCCTTGAAGTCCAGCTTCTCCACTCCGTGTCGACCCATGACGTCATTGAGGTTATTCCTCAAAAGCATATGAGCATCCTTATCCTCCGACATCAAGTCACAGATAGCGACGGTCATCACCCTGCAATACGTAGCGTCGTAAACGTGATATTTCATTGTTATTCAGTCCGTCAGGTGCTTGACGTGATCGAACATCATCCACGCATTATCCAGATCATTATCCGATTGCATCCGCCTAATAAGGTCAACGCGAGATCCCGGCTTGACCTCTGACATCTTGAAGATGAAGATTTTGGATTCTTCTCCCACGATGAGAATCCATGCGCGTGACATAGAATAGGAATCATTTAAATTAATGAAATGAAAACACGTGTTGTAAGCAAAGATGATGGAGAGCATATAAATAGTTATCATGAATCTGTCAGCATTTATCCTAATTAATATGGCATGTGTAATTGTTTAAATAAAGAAAAATTGTTTTGTACCTCATTTACGAGTTTTTAGGGTGTATTTGATATTATCTACAACACAATATAAATTCTAGAGGACTTTGACATTGTTGGCACACCTTAGTAGATAGAACTGACATATCTTTAATGACTTGGAAAACTATTGAAGCTGACGTAGTTCCAACGATCGCGAAGAAGCAGAAGCAGAGGAAGAGAGGCCTTTTGTTTTCAAGTAGTAAGCAACTGAAGAGGTCTGAGATGGAAAGGAGAAAGGCACATATTTCCGAAGTTGACGTTTCCGATACTGCAAAGCTATTGTCATATGCTTCGACAGAGCGTGATTGTGATGACGAGCTACTCTCCATTTTGGAGAATGACAAAGTTCATGTTGTAAGTCTATATAGAGAGTGGTGTCTAAATAGGATAATTATGTCTTGCTTTAATACTTGTTGTGATCGCAGGTACATGAATTGTTGATTGCCTCGTGTTGACCTCGTTCGTGGATTCAAATTCTCGTGTGTGTGGTTGGCTAAGGTCTTAGGACGAAGCCATGAAGATGACATGGGGGATTCTATCCCAGAAGAACCTACAATGAAATCAAGTGCAGAAGCTTTGGCGAAAGCAACTCCAATCGTGACGTCGGTGACTCCAAACGTAGAAGTAAGTTTCTCATCTCTAAGTTTTGATTTTGTTTCGATACCGAAAGTAGCCCATATATGTCATTGTTCAACAAAACTCCACAACTAGATTCTGATTTAGTAAGCCTAAAAGGTTGTTTCGGTACCAAAAGTAGCCCATATCTATCATTATTCAACAAAATTCCACATGGTCCACCCTCGAAAGGGGGAAGTAGTTCCATACTACTAACCCATGCCCGGTGGGCATGGACTTAGTGGTGGAATGAACGGACACTTTACTCACGCCGGCCCCCTCCGGGGACCGGCGTTCTTCTTCTATTCAACAAAATTCCACAACTAGATTCTGATTACGTCAGCCGAAAAAATTGTTTCAATACCAAAAGTAGCCCATATCTGTCTAAGTTCAACGAAATTCCACAACTAGATTCTGATTAAGTCAGCCAAAAAAGTTGTCTCGGTACCGAAAGTAGCCCATATCTGTCTTTGTTCAACAAAATTCCACAACTAGATTATGATTAAGTCAGCCAAAAAAGTTGTCTCGGTATCGAAAGTAGCGCATATCTATCTTTGTTCAACAAAATTCCACAACTAGATTTTGATTAAGTGAATTGAAAAAGTTGTTTCGGTACCGAAAGTAGCCCATATCTGTCATCGTTCAACAATCCCACAACTTCTCTTAATTAGATCTTGATTTAGTCAGCCTAAAAAGTCGTTTCGGTACAGAAAGTAGCCCGTATCTTTTATTTTTCAACGAAATTTCACTACTTCTCCATATTAATGAAATATGATGCCGTCAATGAATGCTTCGGCACCGAATCATCTCTTTTATAGGGCTGTCCCGGGTTTTTTGGCCATAACTCCTTCATTTTTGGGAGTTTTTGAACGTGTAACATACCGTTGGAAGCGTCTTGAAAATACGCTTTCAACGGTATATTACACGGTTTTTTTTCCCAGTTTTGTACTAGTGAAGGGAGATTCGGCACCGAAACATCTCAACCAAGAACGTTGTTCCAGTGATTGAGATATCGAGGAGGTCGTTCGGCGATTCCACTAGATTCATATGGTTTTAATTTATGCTGTCACCGAAGAATGCTTCGGCACCAAATCATTCTTTAAACAATGAATTATCAAGGTTTCTAGCTCATGCATGTCTGTTTTTGCTTCCTTCCGAGGGAGATTCGGCACCGAACATCGTAACCATGATCATTAATCAATTAAACTAGATAGCGAGACCGGCAACTTTAATGTATGATGTTGATCAATATTCAAGTTCATCAGACCCATTGGTAACCACAAGAGTTCATAAACATGACATAATCGGCCTCAGGAACCGCATAATAGATTTGGTATTTTGAATAGATTCAAAGTTTGATGGATTGAATCGGGCCCATGGCTTTGGTTGAACATCTGTGGATGTTATTGTCTCTGAATGAATAACAAACGAAAATGAACTCTGTTGTTTGGATGACGTTCTTGGACGAGCTAGTAGGGTTTTGTGTACGTATTATCCACGCCGCCGCTTGTGTTGAAGCGGCGTCAAGATGGTGAGCGGGAGAGGTCGGAAGTGACAGGGGTTGACAAGCGACGGCAGGTAAGTTCGGCAATGATTGATCAAACTGAAATTTAGATGTATAGAGCTTTAGATCGGTATCACTTTCCGGAGCTTTGCAGAATGTTGTCTTACTGCAAGGGCGTCATTCTGCGGCACTCCTTTCCTTCACCATTGAGCTGCATCAACGAATACGACATGGAGATTTTAGAATATTTGGATGTGGTAGCCGTTTCACAGGCTCCATCTCTGGAATCAAACCCGGATTGTATGTGACTGGACTTCGGTGGAGGTGCTTTGGCACCGAAGCATGATCCTTGGCACCAATGCATGTATCCTCTGGCGTATACATACATACTCCTCTACGTCAATGACTAAAACACGGATGGACTACTCTTCTCTTACGCATACTTACGCTGTTTGTGTCTCCATTGTACCTTACTTAAGATGCCTCTTAATTTGCCATTTAATTTTTAACCTTCCTAATGTGTTGTTTTTCAAACTTGTTGTAGGAGGTGATTAGCAATATGGAAGAATCCACGTAGCCAACTTCAAATGCTGAAGTTCAAGTAAGTCACCTTTGTATTATTTTTAATAATACACTTTGATGGTATTTTTAATAATACACTTTGATAGTATTTTTAATGAATACTATTTTTTTAATAATACACTTTGATGGTATTAATGGTATGAAACTTGACATTTTGTTTATGAAACCAGGATTTGACAGATTCTAAAATTGAAGACTCATGTGACCTCAAATGTCCCGAGGGGCTTTTTGATTTCAAGGCGGGAGAACGAGCAATGAGACATCAAGAAAAGTCTGATTTTGTGTACGTCCTTCATAGTATGAATATTACACAAGGATGTTTTTATGTGCCTTTGTGTAGGATGATTCCACTACCAAGAGTTCATCCATTGCAGGAGATTGATGTTGTTGCATTGGAGAGGCATTTTGAGGGAGGCTATATTGATGGGGATAGAGCTCTCTATATTTCCATCTCTGATGATCACAAAAAGACTCAAGATGTTTATGAAGAAGTCAAGGCAGCTTGGAGTTCTCACTGGCGTGAAGCTAATGAACAGTTCATGGACCTTTTTTGTTTCAATCCAGATTATGCTGCATTCCGCGGTAAGATGCTCTACATGTGGGACGGCAACCACACGTATTCTGCATGGTGGCGCTTCATTAATGCGGAGCATGGAAATGATCCCCAATGGCATTATTTAGTCTTCAGCATAGTATTGGATCCCAAGGGGCGTATTTCAACAATGCTTAACTGTATGCATGATGTGAACTGGTAAGAATTTAATTCAATCATATATTTTGTCCTTTAGATTTTATTGTTACTATGCTCACAAATTCATGTTCACAGGTCTACACAAAACGATCACGTCAAGAACAGTTTGACTACTAAATTGCAACGCATTCGTTACTATGGTGGATTGAAGTTGGAGGAATTTAAAGACCTTCTTACTCCTGAAGAGTATTGCACTTGTCTCAAAGTGAAGAAAGCTAAACCATCTTGGTACCCGCTTACAGTTGACGTATTCATATCATTATTATTATCATTGTTATTGTTTGACCTATTTCTTTATTGTAATTTAGTTGGAAAACTTGTTCATTGTCGAGTTCGAGCGCTTTTCTTTGAAAGGAACCATTTCAGTGGATTGGCAAGCCTCTCCCGGAATCATGAGGCCTGCTGATAATATTGAGAGGTGGCGCATTTTATTATGGAACAAGGCATATTTATCATTTCTGCACACAAGCGTCAAGCCTCCTTTTCTCAAGAATTCTTGGCTTGAAAGTCTACCAACTAGAGTCTTTGTTGTTAGCCGTCTTGTCTACATGTTTGAACTAAACTCTATCATTTGCTTTCAAGAATATTTAGTTATTGTTGATTTTATCATATTGAAATTGTGTTATATATTTTAAACAATTGCATTGTCAGTACAGGTATGTCATAAGAGAACTTTTGCCTATTGAATGCACTTGGGAAGAACAACTGCCCTCCATTCTTTGCTGCATGGGCTCAACCTAACTCTCGTCTTTGCATCTTCACGGCAATTCAACAAAGCAAGTTCTCGGCAGCACACCTTCAAGGGGGTGTTTGGTACCTAGAATGTCCCATTTTGTTTACCCCGGATGAAGAGTTGGAGTTTTGAAGTAGCATACATGGCAACGCACATGTCTTACCAGTAGCAGAGGAAGAAGATGGCATTATATTGCGGGGTCCTTCTTCATTACCTCTAGTTGAGACAGATGATGGGACTTCATCAAAAAAGAAAAGGTTGTCGAAGAAGGAGAAGGAGAAGCTTCAGGAAGAGAAGGCAACTCTTGCTGCAAAAGAACAAGCTGAAATTGTAGAGAAAGCCGTGGCACATGCTCTTATGAAGGCGGCAACATCAAATCATCATGTATTAGATTCTTCTCATGTGATGGATTCGCAACCTATAGATTCTTGTTATTTGCAAACCTTTTGGAATGTGGCTGCGCAATGAAAGGTACGTCAACCTATAGCCTCTGGTTCTTTTGTACCACCTCCTGTGTCCACTGAGTCATTCATTCAAAATGCCTCAGTGTCCACTATTATGGATTTTTTCGGGCTCAGTGGTGGTCAACATCCTCTTTGGGCATTACTCCATGATTTTATATCTTGGGTATTTAATTTCTCCTTATCAATTTCAATATATTTATATGATATCATTTGATTTCATTCTTTTCATTATTCATAATTTCTTCTATCAAGTTGGAGCAAGGAGGACCCGTCGTGCTTCCAATCCACAATGCAAACACACCCAAATTGATATGATTATTGTGGACATTCTAGAGAATTTGCCTGTGCTTGGAATATCAATACCGAATACGGCCATTCCACCTTGGAATGTTAGGCCGGATAAATATATAGAGACGGTGTTTGAATTTGCTGATTTGTACTTGCATGATGACGCCGCTCTCCTACTATTTCATCCAAATGATCGTGACGTCTTGTTTGAGCTGGAAGAGCTAGCAGAGACTTATAATTTCCGGTTTGAGCACGATTGGTGGGCAATGAATGATCTTCCTTTAGCTTTGCCACGTAATTCCTCATCCACGGTATGTTTACACTTTTCATTTTCTACAATCTGCATAGAATATTAACTTTATATGTCCTAATTCATTCTTACTTTGTTTTTGTAGTGTAATTGGTTCTGGGCTCAGTTATTTGTACGAGATGATCCAATCAAATCTCAATTCTTCTTCCGCTCGAGCATTGATAAACACGACACTTTCTACAATGTGGTAACGTCTGACACTCTGAAGCTTATGCATGAAAGTGTGCCATGGCGAGGGCCTTGGGAGAAAGGTTATGATTTCATGCGGTTCTTCATTGAGGCAACATCAGAGGTTGGAGATATTATATTAGATTGGAATGCCTCTACTAGTAATTCTTATTTGACACTAAATCTTCCATTTGATTTTTTAATGTGCTCAATCTTTTATTTATTCTGTCAAGCCAATTTTTAATTGTCCTAGCCTCTTGCAGGAGCATCTATTCGTGTTTGTCAAGCAACCGGTCGCCACATTTTGGCCTTTGAAGATGACTTGGAAATCTTCAAATTTCTATTGGAACCTCTTATTCCTACAGCAATGCCGCCTCCGGTGGCTCAGAATAAGAGGATTCGACGGTATGCTTCTAATGAGCGTCCTGAAAAGAGACAAAAAGGCAATTGCGTAGCATCTTGTGAGTAACTTTGGACCTTGTACTATGGTTTAACCTTCATATTAAAAACATAATATAAAATCTTCTTCAATTCCTTATTTTTTTTTCCTTGTAGAGTTTCAACAAGATCAACTCCTTCTGCTCCATCAGGGCTTGCTTCGTCTTCACCACCATCAAGCATTTTTCTCCCTAGCTATGCTGCAGATGCGGCTCAAGTGATGGCAGAGTTGCCATCTCCACAATTACGACAGCTTAGGCGCGCTTTTGATAAGCGAGTTATTCAGTATCTTGATTTAGCCAAAAAGATGTTGGCCGAGTAGAGCTCCGTATTTTGTGGTGAGGGTAGTGGAAGGACTCAGTCTTAGAAACCACTCATTCGAAACAACAACAGGTGGCTGGAGTTGTTGTGGAGCCCTCGTTTGTAGTGGATCTGAGGCTAGTTTGGTAGTTTTGCAGAGCTGCGTGTGAGTTAGTGAAGTTGGATTGGGCTCACATCAAGATCTGTGGTAGAAGCGTTTGCAAAGAGAGAGTAGATGTGCCAGATCTGAGGAGGTAAGTAGCTGAAAGCGTGGGATACTAGTGTTGGCATTCAGATCTGAGCCTCCAACTACACTTCCTAGCAACGAATCTACCCAGATCTGACCCCCCCCTCACAGCAGATCTGCACACCTCGAGCAGTCGTTCTGCCTCCCCAACCCACGCTATCAACACTCAACATTGAAGATCCACATCTTACACACAAGTCAGAGCTGCCCAACGGCGACAGCGTCACTCACGTCCCAACACCAACACCAGAATCTAGATCTACCTACACAAAACCAACAAGAAAATGCACCATCAGCACAGAAGCAAACAACACCAGACCAAGAGTGGACAAGAATTCAACACTGCAGCCAACATATCCGCAGTGACACAATCTACATCAAGGTCTCAACAAGACCCCACAGCAAAGACATAACAACACACGGTGGTATCAAAAGCGAGCAACAAGAAGAGGAAAGAACTTACAAGCTAAAGAAGATTGAGAAGATCCGTCAACCACAACAACACGACACCAAGGAGACACGCACGCCAACGCAACTGCAAGAAGCAACTCACACCGAATCAGGGAGAAACTCAACTCTCACCTCTTCTTTTTTTGACATCTCACACACAGCTTCCCCTCCCTCCCTAATCTACACCTCCTCTCAAACCTCCTTTCCCAACCTCACCCTCCTTCACCAACTCCATCTCCCTCCCTGCGCCATTCCCCTCCCCGATCCAGCTTCCATCCCTCTCACCCTCTCTCTACGTTCTTTCCACCCATTACACCACCCCAGGTTCTTTTCCCTCCTCGCCTGTCCCTCCTCCCTTCTCACCGAACTCCACCCTAGATCCCCTCGCGAACCCCCTTTCCGACCAACACATCACCCACCTCCCCCCATAGCCTGTCCGACCTACATCCCTTCCCCCGATTACAACCTGAACTCCCCCCCACCCCTCTCCCACACAGCAGCTTTCTCGCCCTCTCCGTCACTCTTCCTCACAGCACACCCCTCGACCTCCCAGCCTCTTTCACTCACAGTGTCTCCCTCACACTCCTCGCCCCTCCCCCTCACAATCTCTCCCCCATCCTCCCCCCTCTCTCCTATACAACACCTCCCTCGCCCCTCCCACCCCTCTCCCTCACAACATCCCCCTCGCACTTCTCAACCCTCTCCCTCACAGCCCTTCCCTCGATCTCCCAACTCCTCTTCTTCACAGCACCCCACTCGCCCCACTTCTCTACAGCACCGCCCTCGTAATCCTCACCACTCTCCCTCACAGTCTCTTCCCAACTCTCCCCGTCCCTCTCCTTTACAGGGCACCCCTCGCCCTCCCCGCCCTACTCCTTCACAATGTCACCCTCATAACCCTCGCCCCTTCCCCTCACAGTCTCTCTTTCACCCTACCCGACCCTCTCCCTTACAGAACCCCCTTCGCCCTCCTCGCTCCCCTTCCTCACGGTATCTCTACACCCCGCCGAAGTTAAAACCCCTCTCAAAGCACATACCCCCAGCCCTGCTCGCCCCTCTGAAGACTGCCTCCCCCACAGCCCCTCTCATCCTCTCCGCCCCTCCCAAACCCTCCACCCACCCCTCTCTAATCCCGCCCTCCCATCCCTGACCCCTCTCTGCGACTCCGCACCCTCATCACAGAGACCTCCCAAGCTCTAACTGCGACCCCCCCCCCACAGCGACCCTCCCAGATTGAATTGCGACCCTCCTAGTTCAAATTGCTACCCTCCCAAACCTAGTTACAACCCCCCTAACCTCAACTGCGACCTTCCCACTTCCAAAAGTGACCCTCTTCTCTCCAGTAGTGACCCCCCCACCCCATTAACGACTTCCTTACCCCCAAAATCGACCCTCCCAAGACATGCGACAACTACCTACAGCACCAACCAGACAAGGCAGGTAAGTCCCCTCACTTTTACTCCTTGTGTTTTGCATGTATGTTGCCTACAATTCATAAAAACAACAAAAACGATATCTCAACTTACTAATGTAAAAAAAACCCACCGCTCTAGACTAAAACCAAAACTAAAACACAAAAACTATAATTCTCAATACTCTAACCCAATTAAACAAGTGTATGAGCACGGTGTAGATATGGACCAGGGAAGCAGTAGACGCAGTCTTATGTACGGAGATGCCATGGAGATTGAAGGGTCAAACGAAAAACTTAAGAGATTCACAAGTACTATCTCCACTACAAGCCAAGAAGAAGAATCCCCCTCGAGCAAGAAGAAGAAAAGCTCCAATGATGAAGGTATGATACACATAATTGACCCCAATGTCCTATCTTGCAAATTTTGGCTAGGGTTCCAAGTTATGGAAGACATGGCCAAGGCAGCAGGACTCGAACCGCTCAAAAATGATGAGTCAATACATGACATGGTTACAAGAGGAATCAAAGAAATGGAGGCCAAAGAAATCGCCCTAGCTACTCCGGCATTCCCACGGATCCCTCAAATCCTTTACCCTTGTGCAAGAGAAGGAGTCGTTGGACAACACTTCAACATCACACAAATCCCGTTTGACATCCCGGTTAATGAAACCACCGGTCTTACCCTTGACTTCCATGTTTCAATTTACTTTGAGCTATCTAACCAAGTACTCATGCATGATGATGTCAAAGCCTTGGTGGTTGATAGGTTAAGATTCATGGAGATTGAAGTCGGGAAAAAGATAATTGACCCCATCTCCATCCTTTGTATGAGCTTGAAGAGTGCGGGGATAAAAGGGGTTTGGGCTGGTGTAATAAAACTACACTTGCATAAGTCGAAATCGATGGCATTGGACTTCTCAAAGGTATTAGACCTTTTATCCTAAAACTAGACAAACAATATGTTCGTGGCAAAGTATGTAAAGCATATCATGATATTTCAAAAAATTCTAACCTCTCTACCAAAATTAAAAGTGAATCCCTTAGAGGCATGACCGCAAGTGATCTCTTTGTAGAGATTCTCCAAAATAGCTTTAACCGTGGGCTTGAGTTTGAAGTTACAAGTGTGCAGAAACTCAAGGGAGAGGCACATGCCTTTATCATTGCTCCAACTCCCCAACAAGTGGCAAAAATCAATCTCCACAAAGTGACAACAAACCACGAGCTATTGCAACCTACAAGCAATGATGGAGCTTCATCAAAAGGCACTACCCGTGAGAGTAAGGCAAAGAAGGACGCCATTTCCCTAACCTTATCACCATTGCCTATTGGTATGAACATGATAGATACTAGTGAAGAAATTCACAAAATCATGGGAGTAGGTAATGCTACACACATTTGGTTCCATCGTGATGATGGAATTAGGCACAATGGTAGTGCTAACGTCCATTGCATCAATCCTATAATCTATAGGAAGTTTGTGGGCAAAATTGTCAAGATAGGTGGACACTTCGTGGATTTTGCACCACACCGTAGGAGTCTTGACAAAGTTGAGCCACCCACCAAGGATCAAATCGTTGAGTTTGGATTCCTAGATGTCAACAAAGCCATTGTCAACACCGTGGAGGCCTTCAAGATGGAGGAATCGACAAACAACCTCACGAAGAACGACATCATTGCCATTGTGGAGTCCAAGGTGGAAGAAAACAACAAGAAACTAAGGCTAGAAACACAAGCATATGCGGACAAGAAGCATGAAGAATTGAAAGCCCAAATGATCACCATCCAAGAATCCATGAGCACGGCCCTTGCATCCTTGCAAGCCATCACCGAAGTTATGACCACCCCAAGAATTGAAGATGGGAAGTCAAACATGTGAAGAAAGAAGACCACAAGGCAAAAGGTATTATACACATACCATCCCCTCTTATATATAAGCTACACACATGTTGCAACCACTACAATAGAAGGCAACACAAGGTAGAATACAAGATAGCTCACAAAAATACATACACAGTAGAATACATTGTATTTAAGATAGATAAAGTAGTCTATGGGGCACAAGATAGGGGGAAATATAGGGCAAAATACACATCCGGATATGCATACCTCAATACATATATCATATACTCATTTTGTATTTTAAAAAATAATAAATACAAAAATTATACCAAATACACCTTGTCTTGTACAAAACCGCCTGCTACAAATACTGATACGAACACTAGTACACATACTGATATGTATATTGATACGTATACTGATACGTATAGCGATAAATATATTGGTACATATATTGGTACGTATATCTATAGAAGTACTGATACGTACACTAATATAAATATTGATACTGCTACAAATACCAATACGGATATGGATACCGACACGAATACCAATACAAATACCAGCACTTGTACTAATACGAATACTAACACAAATACTGGCACAAATACTATTACGAATACCAAGTCGAAAATCAAGACATATACTAACCCAAACACACGAATGAATACCAATATAAAACCAAATACGACTACATACACACACACAAAGACAACCACATACCATCAACGAAACACATACATATACACACACACATACAAAGACAAATACATACAATCAAAAAAACACAATATAAAATATCAAAACCATATACAAAAACAAAAAATACTAAAACAAAACAAAAAACTTATCTACTACAAAATACTAATATTAATTGGAGGAGACATAGAGACTAACCCAGGACCCATGCCAAACATATTAAAAAGACACCCCGCTTCGCACAAAAAGAATGCCAAAATATATTTTATACCAAACACCATAAAACTACAACCCAAATACGCACACATCGCCCAAAATTTCGCCCCCCTCCTCAATACCACACATATATCACACCAACAACATAACAACACATATCCACACATCGCCACATACATAAACCAATATAATGAACATCCTTCATCTCACATTCTACACGCCCTAGTTATTACTATACACCCCAACATAAACCTCTGCAATCAACTCCTAAATATACAAAATCAAAACATAACCCAATGGACCAATACACTCCTACATACTCTACATACTCTACAAAACCCACCCGAAAGACACATTAGTACCCCACACCCCTACACAACATTTCTTGAAACTAATTTAAACACCATAAGTCTCAACACATCGGTAAACAAAGAACTTTATGACGTTATACTCAACCAAAATACACCCCCAACAAATGACATGTTAAAACAAAAATTCCCCTACCTCCCCAACACAATCATAAATGAGTCACTAAAATGCCTAAATCCCCTCCCGGAATACACATACCCACCCCCACCGCCGAGCCACATCCCATCATAAAATTATAACCCACAAACGAATAATAATAACACAAGCATTATAACATGGAATGCCTCATCCCTCAACACCGCGATCCCGAACTTACAAAACATAGTTATACACAATAACACACCACCGGCACTCATAGTCATACAAGAAACAAAAATATCGGCCACAAAATCCACAAAATACATATAGAGACTATTCCCCGAATACAAACTAATCTTCAACAATACTCACGCCCTAACACGATGCGTACAACAAAGAAGATCATATACACCAGGCCGAGGGGGCCTCCTCACTCTCATACACAAAAATTACGCCTTTCCACGCAATATCAAAAAAATTCCCACCCCGATGAACATATCTCCATATCTCCAACTTATAGAAATCTCCAATTACCCACTACAACCATGGCTAATCCACCACATATACATGCCATCCCACCCCGAAGACATCAGACTCACAGAGGGCATCAAAACTAACATCACCACCCATATTACCAACAACCTCAACCACAACCACATCTTATGTGGCGACTTCAATAGAGACATTGCCCTCATAGGCAGACAAAACGGAAACCAACACACACCACCACAAACAACAGACCTTCAATAGAAACAATTTACAGAAAACCTAAATTTTAAATATATTCCCACAAATACCACATACTCTAGACAAGGCGGATACAACTATAGCAACTTGAGTCTAATTGATGGATTCTACGTCCGTACAACTAACCACAACACTTTTACTTCCACGACAAATAATAACATCCACCTAAACTCCGACCACTCACCTATACAACTCCACATCCCAAACAACACATTCATAAACCGTACACCAAACAACACAAACAATGACCAAATACGTATCCTTAACCCCATCCCACAAAACAACATAGAATTATTCAACATAAAATTCTTCGAGGAAAACTCACTGCGCATTGACTCTCTAATAAACGAATTAGAATCTAATAACCATCTTTCCTATACACAATGGCAAGAAGCCTGTCACACTCTAGATGCACTCATCAACAACATATGCAATACAATTGTAGAAACCTGCAAAGCCCAACCCATACCACAAATGACAAACCGAACATCACAACAAGGCGGATATTTACCCCGTAAATTATATAAAACATGGAAACAACACCTAAACATTTACCACACCATACGGAAAACCATTAGAACTGTAAAAAACAACCCCGAATGGCGAAACCATCCTATCCTCAACGAACTCCAAAACCTCCAACACACACAAATCCCTAATCCACCCCCTATACACATACCTCATGACACATGGGTAAATGACATCGCATTAATTGCAAAAAATGCCAACATACAAGCCTGAAAAATCACCACCAAACATACCCAAGAAAACATCCGAAAGGCCATCTCAAAATACAGACAACTATATGAAACCAACCCCAAGAAAATAAACAGAAGAATATTCAAAAATGTGGTATCCCCACCATTAGACTGCATCACCGACCAATATAACAACTTACTAACTAGTCCAGAAGACATTGCAAATGAAATATTTAACCAACAAACAAAAAACAACAGTCCTACAGTAGACACATGTAATTATCAACCGGACCACCCTATAACATGTACAAGTGCCGTACGACAATATCCATGGCACGACCTAGACGGATTCACATTAGAAAAAATAGGAGACCCGGAAACCCCACTACACACATACTTTAATCAAGCTACATACAACACTAGCCTACGAAACCTAGGAAATAATAAGGCCCCTGGACCGGACCGGATACCAAACTCCATACTAAAAAATATGCACTCAAGGTTCCACAAACTATTAACACTTTTCTTCTCCCATTGCTATAAACAAAAAAAAATCCCTGCTTCATGGAAAACAAGTGCAACAATCCTACTATACAAGAAAGGGGACCCATCCATGGTACCAAACCATAGACCCATTGCACTAGCCAACACCATATATAAACTATTTACAAGCACATTCACATCAATACTATCATCATACGGCGAAAAAAACAAAATATTCCATGATAGCCAAGAAGGGTTCCGTGCAGAAAGAAGTACCTCTAGACAAATCCAAACAATAATAGCCGCATTAAAAGATGCACGATTCACAAACCAAGACATATTTATACTATATGTTGACTTCAAAAATGCCTTCGGCTCCATTGACCACGCTAGACTTTTAGCCATAATGACGGACCTTGGATACCCTAAAGACGCCACCGCACTAGTGGGAAATATATACTCCGAATCATCAACCTCCTACATAGGAGAATACTTTGGTAAAACTAAACCCATAGACATCCAAAGGGGAACAATACAAGGAGATACCCTAAGCCCATATTTATTCATCATATTCCTAGAACCACTACTTAGATGGCTCGATAGAGGCAACAATGGATACACATTTGGGACATCACAAACTACCATCAACTCCACGGCATACGCGGACAACCTTGCGGCCATAACCAACAAAATCAACGCTATAAAAATACAACTTAACAAAATAGACAGGTACTACAAATGGACAGGCATGGATGTAGGTGTTCCAAAATGTGCCGTCACTGGATGCCCAAACAAATCAAAAACAAATCCTACCACATTCAAAGCCCTAATACAAACCTCTAACATTAATTACCGAAACCAACAAATACCCGTACTACACCAAAACAAACCATACATATATTTAGGAATAAGTCTCGTCCCCTCCCTAAAATAGAAAACCCAAATACATGCCACCACCACAAAATTGATCAAACAATGCAAAGAACTAGTAGCTTGTCCGGCCAATATGAAACAAAAAATTAGAATGATAGACACAGTTTTAAGACCGGGTGTGGCATACAGCTTCTACGCGGTACCATACTCAATGCCCAGCATAAAAAAACTGGACCAAAAAATAACTGCCACACAAAAAACTGTATGCGGCATGCCAAAATGTATGTCTAATATAATAACCCAACTACCACACAACCTCTTTGGACTAGAAGCCTTTTCGCTAAAAAACGCATACCTTAGATGCATAGGAGAACAACTCCAGAACGCCCTAAATGACAGTGGAAGACTTGGAAAAATATATAGGGGCCTAACACATCACATCCTTGCCCAATATGGGGGGGCCAAAAACATACCTAGAATAAAAAAGACAAATTGTACAAGATCACCAATAACACGTACTTTCTTCTTACTAAAACACGTAGCAAAAGTACAACTAAAAAGTACCCTCTCCAACTTTCTTATAGAACCAACAACACTAGAAAAAGTTTGGACCCTTGAAACACAAAGCCATAATACACTCAACACACAATTATCTAAAAAGTTATTACAAAAACTCCTATCAAAAAATATCTACGAACTAAAACAAATTTCCCTACCTAACGGAACACACATTATGAACAATGAAGAATTTAAAACCTACCACTTCACCCCATCAAAACTTATTAAAAGTGCCCTCAAAATCGCATGACAACTCTTTTGTCACCCAATATACCCCCCTCTACCCAACACCCATACCAATACACATATACACTCCCATACACTTAGAGACCCATTCATCACTATAAACAACGACATCATCCCAAGAAATACCCCCCCACAATCAATACACCCTCCCTACCCCCACCCATACCATCCCATCCCCCAAACCACATCCTCAAAAACCCCACCACATATCCCATTAACAACATCATACACCACAAATACAAAGAAAAATTAGATAAAAACCAAATCGAAAACAATTACACTAGATATCTATGTCAATGGACTCACAATAACCACACCTACAACAAATGGCTCCCCCAAAGAAATCTCTTCCCAAGACACAACCAAAACACCATTACGCATAATACAAATAAATTGACACAATATTATCAAAGAATTCAACACAAATTCTACACCGAAATTATCCAAGCTCACCACACACAAAATCAACCCCAAGACACAAGGTCCGTCACCCCACCCACAATAATTCCCCTATTAAACATCTACACAACGGAATGTAACCCGGAAAATGACATTCTCACCTCATCTAACACAATTAAAATTGACAAAGACCAAGCACATCTATACGAAGAAGATGGACGACACCTCTTCACCATCCCAATCTCTAGGCTCACATGGTTATGGAATCAATACAATACTAAACTACAAACCCCTACAAACATTGAACCAACAACCCAACCATTTGAAACCGAAGTCATATGGCTATACCAAAGATACAAATATAGAATACCAAAAAATAACCCCCTTAAACTTACACAATATACACTACCCATACCTATACTAAACTCATTAATCTCCACATTCAACATCCAACACTCGTACTTCTCCTCCCCCGTCACATGCTCCACTAAACTCAACAAATTTTACTCCCCCTTTGAAAGAGATAAAATATTCGGATCACTAGGTAAAGCCTTTGACCACAAATGGATAGGTAATGGTATGGCCCACCCCAACAACAAAGAAGAAACACAACAAGCACTACATTGGGCCCGCCTCGCGGCCAAACATGACCCTAATCACACCTCCACCCTAATCATAACCCCTGACAAAAATTGGTATCAAAATCCTAACCCACACTCGGGCCCCTTCCCCGACACACACATCATTGCACTATTCGAAGCGGACTCAATAACATACGAAGAACCCACTATCCCACTAGATCTAAAAAAGCCCAGAATTGAATCATCCACCCTACAAATAATATACATCCACCACCAAAATCAAACTCTAGGCACACAAGAACAACTAGAAGAACTCTCCTCCATAGCAAAGACACTAAACATACACCGGATACTCACAAAATTGGCCCCACCAACACCAACGCAAACACCCGTCAATAGAAGCAAAAAATGGTCAAAACTACACTATAATAACAACACACTAAACTACACCCTAACACCCCCACCCCTCCCGGAATACCAAACTAACATCCCACCTAAATTTAACCCCGCATATAGCTACTATACTGATGGCTCTTTCAAACCGCCAGAACAAATCAGCCCGGGATCTTGGCGCAGAGAAAAAGTTGGTTATGGAATATACAATGCTACGAAAGAAATCAAACTAGCCAAAAGACTACATGGACTGCAAAATATCCTTAGAGCAGAACTAATGGCCATCCATAAAACACTAGAAATCGTCACAACAAAATACAACAATGAACCGGTGCACATATTTACAGATTGCATTAACGCACTATACTTATTAAACACCCAAATAACACATCCTACCCACCATAATAATCACCCTGACCAAATCATACTAGAATCAATGGTCCAAATGATACTAAAACGAGGACAAATCACAACCCTCCACAGAGTCCGAGCCCATGCTAATATTGATGGCGATGAACAAGCGGATAAACTCGCAAAAGAAGGAAGAGAAAAATCACATAAAAATGCCAAAGACCCACATGAACACGCCCACGCCACCCCTTACTATTTCCAAAAAGAAGATTGGCCCTCCAAAGAAGACACCCCCGATAAAGGCCCGGTTAGATTCCTAAGTAAATACCTCAAAAAACAAGACCTATATAACAATCTTGACACAATCACAAACAACTTTCCTAACATAGAAAAGTGGACTAACAACAATGACATAGACAATGAACTCTCTACAAATTTTTGGAAAAACCCCATCATCACCGATTCACAAATAACATGCATTATCAAATTCCGTACCGGCCAATACATGGGAAACGCTTGTAAACAACTTTTCTTTGGAATAGAAAGATTTCCATCCATAACATGCCCCATATGCCCCTCAACGGACCCCGACACATGGCTACATGTTCTACTCAAATGCCAAAACCACCACATACACTCGCTAATTGTTTAAAGACATAATAAAGCGGTGTGGGAAGTCCGAAAACTAATCACCTCTTACAATAAATCGAGATGTTTTATACTAATGAACGCCGGCACTTTTAATAACAACCCACAAGAAAATACGGTCCCCCCTTGGCTACTCCCATGCTCATGCATGACCCAAAGATGTCATTGCAACGCTAGGCTCAAACCGGACATCCTTTGTGTTAAAGGTTTACCATATTATGACCCACCACCCGCTAACATCAACCAAGACTACACCATTCAATTCATTGAATTCACATATTACAACGATAGATTTTCCCCGGAAACAATCCAAAATAAAATAGATAAATACCAATCCCTTATTGACGACATCATCGCCCTCGGATGGAATGTTGACCCCCTTATTGTAATCACATCCGGCGCTCGTGCCACCACCTCTATCCCATCTATGAAAACTCTAGAAGATACCTTCAAGATACCCATTGAGACAATTAAAACCTCCTTTAAAAACATTAACACCATAGCTATTCAATATGCCATGTCCATTCTTCTACATAAACGCAAAATCGAAAACAACCAAGCCCTCCCCGATACATAGGACCCCCCCTAAATTCTTCCCCCGCCTTGATTATCATGACTAGTTGGTTTTGAGGTTTTTTTGACTACTTGCTTGGTTTGTGGTTGGTTCGGTGGCTAGTTGCTTGGTTAGTGATTGGTTGGTGGGTTGGTTGGTTTGTGACTCTTTTGGCTACTTGTTACATAGTGTCTACCCTCGAGAGAGGGAAGTAGTTCCAGCTTACTATTTCCTTGTCCAGTGGGCATGGTCTTAGTAATGGAATGAACAGACACTTCATTCACGCCGGCCTCCTTCGGAGACCGGCGTTCTTCTTCTTCTTATCTTGATTTAGAGGCTCATGAAAGTGCTGGTAGCGAGGATAGTTCTAAATAGGCTTTCAATGGCGGTCCGTTCATAGATAGTTTTTTTATTTGCATTGCATGCTAATTGAATAAGCATTTGTTTTGGTTTAACTTGGCCTTCAATTGACATTGATTTGCCAATTGATAGCTTTATCTTAGATTTCATTTATACTTATCGCATTGTACCATGTCCTTTAGGACTATTTCATTATATATTTATCTTCTTTTCTTCTCTTCATGTAATGTTATAATGGTTTTACAATACCAATTTCACACTAATAACTAGCACATACATTTATCTTCTATCTTACTAATTTACTCCCGCACTATCATGTTATCAAAAAAGAAATATATTTAACCATATTTTGGATCTTCATCTTATCAATCTTTATTTATTTTGACTTTTGAGTTTTTATTTTTGTTAGTACTTGTAATATTTGAGCCCTTAATCCATATAGTATTCAAAATTATGGTTTAAAAACCCTACATAGTACATGGTGACATCACTCTTTTTAATAAATGTTCATGATGATGTTAGTCCTAATGGCTATAAATATACTAAGAAAATCCATTCGAATGCAAACTTTTTCAAGTTTTTTAAAAGTATCCCACGGTAATAGGGGCCCCTTTGTTCATTAAGTCTATGTAAAATCCTTAAAAGTTAGCTCTTTTTTTTTGCTCACCGCTCTCCGCTCACCGCTCACCGCTCACATACGATCTTTCCCCTCCAATGTTTGAGATAAATAAACTTCGTTTTTCCCTCTTATGTGTATCACTCTGACACATGCTTTTCCATCTCTAAATTAAAAAAATGAGCTCTAAACAACTTCACAAAACTTCATATATTTAATATTTTGTTAGAGAAGAGATACATAGTCATTATTCATGGTATTCCATAAAAACTCCTTAACTCTCAAATAAGACAACTACAGTAACTTAAACCCCAAGTGTATGTGGGGCATACATTTTGGATGTTGGGCATGTTCCTAAGATTTGATTTTTTCATGAAACTCTTATAATAGATTTTCCCTGATAAGAGCTCCACAAGGATATTATTATTATTATTATTTTTGGATTCATGCTTTGAAAGTTAATACCACTCAAAGTTCGAAATGGGGACTTTGGGCAGCTCCAAAATTTTGCTAGAAGTCTCTACTGACATTGAGATTTTCCAAACACGTAGAGAATATTACCTTTTTTGCAGATGTCAAAAAGAAATTCTTGTCTTTTGTGTAAAAAAACATTCTAACTCAAGTCAAACATTTTTACACATTCCGGGCAAGCAGGGGAAAAAACTTCATATTTTTCTACATAAAACCTACAGATCTTCATATTTTTCACTTTTTATTTTTCCTACAACAATACGTGGTGTAAAACTTCTTATTGACCTTTCAGATTATCATTCTAAAACATATTAAATTCTCAAAAAAATAAATCCTGAATTGACAATTTTTGAACCTCCAGTCCTTGCACACTTGTTTTGAATATGCTACACCCCTTCTTTACCTCTAATAAGTGGTGAATAGGGAACTAACATCATGCTTAACACAACGGTAATGACTTTAGACCTTGTGTAGTGCAAAAATTTAATACCAAGTGAAGTCAAAGTCTGCTGATCCACTCAATGCAGTGAAGAAAATGAACCATTTTCTTGACTTCAAAGACTACAATCTTTAATCCGTGCGGTCAAACTGTATGAAACTTTGTGAGTATGTTACTTAGTAAGTCTTAATGGAGATCCTACGGTCAAAAGGATAAATATAAGGTTTTATTTCCTCCCTTACTCATTGCACTAGAATCAACAATTTTGAAGTGCTTTTGGTGTGAAATTGTCATGGATTTTTAGAGGTTAATTTGAACTTCGATGAAAGGCCTCAACTTTTTTCCACGCCCAACAAGGAATCCATCCCCAAGATAAGATTTTCTTCGCGCCTAGTCAATTTGTAAACGTTCAAAACCACAGCCAACATTCAGATAACTTATTTCATACATGAGACCTTTCAATAACGACCAAATTCCAAGATTCCACATGTTGAGACTTCATCCATATGGCGTGTGTTGGTGGAAAAAAACATCATACTTCCATAGCACTCATGCATGCATGCGCTTGTTTTTGCCTTCAAAAACCCTTCTTCCATTTAAAGCAACTTCCGGCCACCAACCGCATGCCTCCTTTCATAACAATAATATGGCATCCACATAAAGTTCCAAAAGCCCATATCTTAGCTCCAAAAGCCCATATCTTAGCTCTAAAATCCGTCAAACCTCACTTTCCTTGTAAAAAAACACAAAGGGGTACATACACAAGCATCTCCATATCCATCATTTCACTCAAGTCAAACCTGGCACTCTGTATGGGAACATGCTCTCACGGAATAAGGAACACGTTCCCGCGGAACAGGGAACGCATCCCCGGCCTCCATCAACACAACTGTCGGCATTCATGTGGCTCCCAATCCCGCACACCTCTACCTCGCCCGTACATTTCCCCGCCAAATCTACACCATTCTGACGCCTTTGGGCGCGATTCCCGCGCGTCAAAACTGTCACTTCACGTGACGTAGATTTTAGGGAGTTGAATCTACGTCTTTTCTTAGAAGGGTGAAGTGGCGGTTTTGGCGCGTGGTGGTATAGATTCCAGGGGGCGGTGTACGGTATACGTAGAAGCGAGCGGGGTTGGGAGACGGGCACGGGTTTGGGTTCCTAGCTTGTAACTTGGATGGAAGTTTAATGATAGCACCACTCGTTGTTGAATTTCTTAAGTGTTTTTTTTTATTTTAAGGAGGGATGGTGAGCGGAGCGATGGCGGAGCTTGTGTTTGTGAGAGGAACTTACCTCAGCTACGGGGCTGTAAGGGCGAGGGAGATGGCGGATCGGGGGAACTGGCGGTGTAGTGATGGAGAGTAGGAGTTTTTTGGTGTAGGGAGTGTGTTTTTGCGAGGGTTTGAGAGGAGTGTTGTACGATGGGAGGTTGCTGCTCCAGGAGCCCGGTAGTGGAGGATCGACCGCCGGCGCCGCGGAGGGCAGCGAAGGAGGCGTCCAAGCGAGGAGGAGGAGGAGGAGGAGGAGGAGGAGGAGCTTCTGCGAATGGCGCGCCGCGCAAGCCGGTGGCGCCGCCGAAGAAGCCGACCACGGAGCGCAAGCAGTCCAGGATCACGGCCACGAATCTGAAGAACAATCAGAGCCACACGCAGCCGCTCGGCAAGCGCACGAACTTCGGCTACGAGCGCGACTTCAAGGAGAAGTACACGCTCGGGAAGCTGCTCGGGCACGGCCAGTTCGGCTACACTTATGTCGCCACCGAGAAGTCCACGGGCAACAGAGTCGCCGCGAAGTGCATCGAGAAGAAGCAGGTGCTGGAATCATTTTCTCTTTGGAATTTACACTCTTGTTGAAGTTGCCAGGGATGATTTTTTTGAAATTGCTGCTGAGATTTCTTTTTTTTCGATACAGATGACTCTTCCAATTTCTGTGGAGGATGTGAAGCGAGAAGTGAAGATCCTGCGGACGTTGTCTGGTCACGAGAATGTTGTGCAATTTTATGCTGCTTTTGAAGATGACGACCTGGTTTACATTGTAATGGAGTAAGTATTTGTATAGTCTATGAGTTGATGAGGACTTGGTTTTAGGTTTATGGTTTATGCGGACGTACAGTAGTTTGGGAAGGTTTTGTGACTGCTCTAGAGTATATGTACACTGAAGCTTCAGGTTCAGGAGGTGTTCTTTAAGCTGATACTGTTGAGTTCTATTTTTTTTTTGTCAGGTTATGTGAAGGTGGAGAGCTTCTTGATCGAATCCTAGCCAAGTAAGTGAAACTTCAGTGAATTCTATGAAAGTTTTTTGTCTAGGAATCTTTTTGTTCCCTTTCTTTCAAGGGCTTCAGGAAAGTTGCGACGTTGTTTTTCCGCCCAGGGAGCATCATTTGAGCGCTTCATATGATCCATAAGCTAATTATCAGGCTTTATATAAACTCCATTTACTGCGAGCATTTTGGTTCTATCTTCGATATGAGTCAGTCCTGTAACCGCTGTAAGGAACGTATCTATGCAGGAAGGACAGCCGCTACTCTGAAAAGGACGCTGCCAGAATAGTTAGGCAGATGCTCAATGTGGCTGCGCGATGCCATTTGAATGGAGTTGTCCATCGTGATATGAAACCTGAGGTATCTTATATGCTCAACAACTACATCAAGTGTTTTCTATGGATTAGTGAATTGATATTGTGGTTTGTCATGTACTAGAGCTTGTCCACTGTGCTGATGTGAAAGTGGTCATTGATGCAGAATTTCTTATTTAAATCCACCAAAGAAGACTCGCCATTGAAGGCGACTGATTTTGGACTCTCTGATTACATTAAACCAGGTATATTCATTTGGAGAAATATCTCCTTTATTTTGATGAGGTCCTTAACAGAAGAGTGGAAACGCAAAGCATGTGAGATTTTGAAAGTTTTAGAAGGAGCTCCCATTGTGAGGAAACAACTTCCTTAGACTTGAATTGTCCATTTTAGAAAGTTCTGACCATGTCGTGGTGACAGGGAAACGATTCCGTGATGTGGTGGGGAGCGCTTACTACGTGGCACCTGAGGTTTTGAATAGGAGATCCGGACCTGAATCAGATGTGTGGAGTATCGGTGTCATCACCTACATTCTGTTGTGTGGAAGACGTCCGTTCTGGGATAAGACCGAAGCTGGTATATTCAATGAGGTAATTACACAACGTTATTGGTTACAGCCCATTAAACACCCCTGTGCTTCCACATCAGGTCTCTGGATGAATACTCTAGGGTGCATGCATGTTCACTCCTGAATATGGGCAGAATTCTGAAACTCTTCAATTTAAACAGGTTTTGAAGAAGAAACCCGACTTCCGTGACAAGCCATGGCCGTCAATTACCTCCAGCGCTCAGGATTTTGTCAAGAAATTGTTGGTCAAGGACCCACATATGAGGCTAACCGCCGCGCAGGCCCTGTGTAAGCCACTTTTACTTCCCTCGCGCTAATTTGGAATTGGATGCAATTATTGGTGTCCGTAAGGGTTCCTGATAAAGTTATTTGTTGAGAAAAGGTACGAATGACCAAATGGGGAGCTTACTTTGTGCTGCCACACACGGCTGATCAGAGAGTTGTCTGTGGGTGCAGCTCATCCATGGGTTAAGGAAGGAGGTGATGCTTCTGACATGCCTTTGGATATTTCAGTACTCTCAAACATGCGAGAGTTTGTGAAGTATTCACGTCTGAAGCAGTTGGCTTTGAGGGTAACACATTTCGTCATTTCCAAATCTGGCATCGGCATTTATCTTTCTGTCGTTCTTCAATTGAGGTAAAGGTTGCATGGTTCTTGGCTTTGAATTTATGTTTGAATTCTGGTTTGCAGGCATTGGCAAGCACTCTTGAGCCAGAGGAGATACGCGACTTGCGTGATCAGTTTGATGCAATGGACGTCGATAGGAATGGCACCATCACCCTAGAAGAAATCAGACATGTAAGGGCCTCTTTCACTTCGCCTGACCTTATTCGATATGGGTTCATCAATCCAAAGTTATCTTCTCTCATACTCGTTATTATGCGTTTGGAGCAGGCTCTTCAAAAGGACAGGCCCTGGGCAGTGAAGGAGTCTCGGGTGCTAGAGATTCTTCAAGCGGTAAGACCCCGCGCGACCATTTGCATTGATTTAGCAGTATTCAACAGCCTTCCTCATACTGGTTGCCACCCTGAATCCACAGATGGATACCAATGCGGATGGGTTGGTGGACTTTGACGAGTTTGTTGCCGCAACCCTCCATGTCCACCAGCTCGAGCAGACCAACTCTGCTAAATGGCAACATCGATCCAAAGTCGCATTTTCCAAGTTCGACGTAGATGGTGACGGCTACATCACGGCGGAAGAGCTCAAGATCGTAAGTGGAGTGCCTTGCTTCTATTCACGTCTCTTTATTGTTAACGTGTACACCTTTTCTCACGATGTCTACACTCTGCCAACAATTTGCAGGCAACAGGGCTCAAGGGGTCAGTAGAGACATTGTTAGACGAGGCTGACACAGACGGAGATGGACGAATAAGCTTACCCGAGTTCCAGAAGCTACTCCACCAAGCCAGCTTCGGATCCCGGACCAACACCGACCACAACCCGCCACGGAAGTGACGACTCCGGTACTCACTGCCAATACTGAAACTGTAGATCCGGGCTTAACTGCTTTTCTTAGTCGTTGAGATGGTGCGACCCTCGCTCTAGAGAGGTTGCCCGCAGAGAGAGATTAAATTGATGATTTGCATGGAGCTAATAAGTCTAATCCATTGGATGCAAGCTCCTGAGGCTTGTTTGTGTGCATCAGGCATGCTCCTGTAAAATATCCCCTTTGAGGCCGCCTATTTGTGGCTAGTTTAGGTGCTACCATCCGCTTTCCTTTTTATCTAATTTTTAGAAACCCCCATGTTGTGAGATTTTCAGCAGCCTTGTATTCTGGGATGCTTGGTTAAAAAAAAAGCACCGATAGTTCTACCGACGGTTTTTGTGTGTATAAATAGCCTGTAGCTATGTCTCCCTGGCAAGGACTTAGAATCGCCTATAATTAACTCGAGAGGGTGGCGGACAACTAGTTTTGCTTGCTTGGGCTATATGTGTACACTAGTGTACTGACAATATTTTGGAGCGTCGTGTGGGCGATTCAGGTTTAGCAGGCGTTCGTATTCTAATTGAGATATGTTCCTTGTGAAGAATCATTTCAGCATGTTCCACCTTGAGAGTTGCCAACTTGTGCTATTTGGTAGATAAGTGACCCGAGACGCTTGCTCCAAACATGGAAACTTGTATTCTAATCAAATGGGTGGATTATTTTCGTCACTTGCGTCATTTGGTTTTTGGTAAATTTTAGCCTATTAAATTTTTCCTGGTGGCACTGTTTTGGCCCCAAGAATGCCTTGGTCTTAACTCTTCAGTGATCATGCAACCACTTTGGATGTGTTAAATCTGAATCCGCATGAAATTTGTGAGGAACTAGATTGTGAACTCTGAAGTATAGATTTGTACACACATTGTATGTACATTTTTCAGAAAATTGGAACTCGATTTGGAGTTATACAAATCTTGGAACATCTTGGGAAACATTGGCCAAATATACTCATACAATGAGTACTTATGCTATATAGAGTGTAGTATATCATATACGGTAAACACCCGTATTGGGTTTTCAAAGTATATCATATACGGTACATGGAAAATGATATCGGTCTATCCCAATTATAATGACAAACATGAACCATGTGTGAGACAAATTTTTGTTTTTTTGGGGCTGAAACTTAGTAATTGCTTTACTTTCGGGGAGGTTATTTTTTAGGGTTCCGCCCCCATCCTCTACCACTCAATGCAAATTGTGGACACATTCACGTGAAGGTTGTTTTTCGAGGGTCGCCCGCTCTCCGTCGCGATTTGAATGGCCGGCACCTTTTTCTTGTACTCACCAGACTCAGTCACCATTCAAGGGCGACGGTAGGAGTAGACGATGGAGTTTGTAAGTTATTTGTAAGTAGACTATCTCTTTCTTTCTACCCCGTGTTTTGGATTCCGGCAGCGACGCCCTTCATGGTGAGGATGAGCGTGTCCTCGAGCCCGGGCGGGAACTCGGTGGTCGGATTCAGTTCCACGAGCTTCGCAGCGCGCATCGGGGACTTCGGCGACTTCGGGATGACGCCGTTGCCGTTGAGCGAGGAGCTTTGGTCGCGCATCTTCTTGAGCACCAGCGCCTGCTGCACGTTGAGCGCGGTCAGGTACGGCTCTCGCAGCCGCAGCCGTTGCTTCAGCGTCGGATTTCCTTGCAGGATATCCTCGTGTCCCGCAACCTTGACAAGCAATTGCGAGATTAGGGAATGGTAGGTTGTTATACTATGGCGAGGGATAGGGTTTGAGAGCGCAGTACCTTGAGGAGGAGGTTTCTGGTTTCTGTGTACTTGCGGCGGAGCTCTTCTCCGAACGGCTTGAGCGCGTCCGACACGAGCAGATCGTCGTACAGAGCGGCAATGCGGGGGTCGCCTTTGGCGAACACCATTTCCACGAGGTCGATGGTGACGCGAAAGAACGGCCACTGGTTGTACATTCTGCGGAGGACGGCGAGGTTGCGCGGCTCGCTCTCGATCGCCTCCCGCAGCGCGGAGCCGAGGCCGAGCCACACGGGCAGATGGAAGCGCGTCTGCGTCCAGGCGAAGATCCAGGGGATAGCGCGAAGCGACTCGATACCGCCGCTCGGCTTCCGCTTCGACGGCCGGCTGCCAATGTTCATGCGCCCGTACTCGAGCTCGGGCGTCGCCGTGCGGAAGTAGTCCACGAAGCTCGCGTTCTGGAACACGACCGCGCGGTACTCTGCCGTGGAGGCCACGGCCATGACGTCCATGAGGGCGCGCCACTCCGGCTTCGGCGCGATCGGCGGGTGCATCCCGTGCTCGAGCGTCGCGGCCGTGAAGCGCTGCAAGGTCCGGAAACACAAGTGCTCTTCGCCGAATGACTGCTCGATCACCTCCCCTTGGATCGTCACTCGCAGGGAACCATTGATCGTGTCCGGTGGCTGCGACAGGATGGCGAGATGCGTCGGCCCGCCGCCTCGTCCCACCGTGCCTCCGCGGCCATGAAACATCGTCAAGCGCACGCCGTACTCTTTCGCCACTCTCACCAGATCCTCCTGCGCTTTGAACATCTGCCATGCCGCGGAGAGCCGTCCCGCATCCTTCCCTGAATCCGAGTATCCGATCATCACCTCCTGCTTCCCTTCAATCCGGTGCAGGTACCAGTCGATGGAGAACAAGCGCGAGAGTGCCGCCGGCGCTGCCTCCAGATCCGCCAGCTTCTCGAATAGTGGCACCACACGCAGCGGCCTCGCCACGCGACACTCGCGCTGCAGCAGCTCCACTGCGAGCACGTCCGAGGGCGCCGTCGCCATGGAGATCACGTACGCGCCGAAGCAGTCTGCCGGAAGCTCCGAGATCACCTTGAATGTGTCCAGGACGTCTTTCGTTTCCTCCGTTGTCGGCAGATCTGCGCCGAAGAGCGGCCGTTTCCCCCGAAGTTCCGTCAGCAGCCACTCCTGCCGCTGTTCCTCCGTCCAGCTGCGGTACGAACCAATGCCCAGGTGCGTCGTGATGGTGTCCATCACGTCCGTGTGGCGCTCGGACTCCTGCCGGATGTCCAGTTTTACTAGACCCAAGCCGAAGCAGGAGACCTGCCGCATGAAGTCCAGCAGGACGCCATCAGCGATCGGCTTGTCGCCTGTTGCGCACAGCGATCTGTGACATAGCTCCAGTGGCTCCAGAATCTGCGAGCATCAGCTTCATAGTAAGCTTTCCAGAAACTTTTGCAGAATTCATGTTTATCATCAAGATTTCCCGAATGTTTATGAGCAAGTTTTCCAGAATGTTTATCAGAAGGTCCTTAAGGATGTTGATCAGAAGGTCTTTCAGAGTGCTTATCAGAAAGGTTTCCTGATATCAGATTTATTAGAAAGTCACCCAAAGTTTTCTCTTCTCCAAGAGTTTGGTCGTCGTTTGCATGATTTGAACCCAGATGAGTCTTAGCCGCCTTTCTCTCCTCTGAGCTGATTGAAGAACTTTTGAGATTTGATTTTATAAAAAACGAGGGGTATCTCACTGATACTTTACAGATAAGGAGGACAGTGTATCTACCTGTGACGCGTCCGTGTAGGTCTCTTCAACAGGGATGTCGCTGGTGCCGGTGCTGAGCAGCTGCCGCATCCGTTCTCGGGAGTTGTATAGTTTGTCTCTCATGTCCCCCAGTAATACGCGGAACGGTTCACTGGGCGGAATGTGTTTCCAGAACTCTGGTTTTGCATCAAGTCAGAACCAGGAAATGAAAGTGGGATAGAAATTGGGCATTCAAGCCAGGGCATACATACCTATGTAATGCTTTGCTTCCTTCCGTTGTAGGGACTCGATTTTCGCTACTCTTTCCTTGAGCTCGTCAGTGCACCGCCACATTGACAGCTGCAGAAACTCATTCCAATTAGTGGATAGTGCTAAATAGTGGATTGTGATATGTGATGCAGAAAGGGGAAATTTTCTACCTCGAACATGAGGTCCTCAATCTGCGCGAAGTAAAGGTTGGCTGCCATCAATCGTGCTAAGAGGCACACATCTCTTGTGACCTCGGGCGTTACACGTGGGTTACCTGATAGAAACATGAGACTCCAAATCGTTAATGGCATGCACAAGATCATGTGGCGTTCAAGTGACATCACTGACCAAAGCCATGGTACCGACCATAAGGTCAGATGTCGCCCTTTCTACATCATAGATTTCGCAAAATGGATGTGATTTTATGTATGAATCTACAGTGGCCTCACCATCGCGGTCGCCCCCCATCCACGACGAGAATTGGATGAGCGTCACGTTGTGTGGGAGGCGCTCCTTCACGCCCATGGCCTTCAACGCCGTGTCCACCCGCCGCAGAAACTTGGGGAGCCCATTCCAGATGGTCTCATGGAAGTAGCTCATCCCTGCACGCATCTCGTCTTGCGGTGTGGGCTGTGAACGGCGAATCTCGTCAGTCCGAAAGGCGGCTTGGATCTGGAGAAAGCGCCAAATAACAGTATTAGCTCAAGGGTTACATGACATGTTAGGACCTGTCCAGGTTCCATTGAGTAAGTTGAGCTTAGAACCAAACTGGAAGTGGCTAAAGTAAGAGAAGCAATAGATGTGTGGCCCATCAGAAACGGAATTTATAACAGTGGTTCCGAGAGGCCTCCCTAGCATTGGTTTTAGAATGATTATGTAGGATAATTCAGCTACGGATTAGTGTTTCTAGGCCCCAGTCGAGCTATGGGTGAGGATTTCACCTCTCGTTGCAGCTCTTCGTCGAGCTCCTTCTTCTCGTCCGGGGTGATGTCTTTCTTGTACATCTCCGAGAGACAGCTCCGAATCCTGCCAAAGAATTGGGATGGCTCAGCATCGGAGAATGAGCGTACTAGGTGTGCTTTTGAGAGTGGGTTGAGGATGCGTACCTGGAGTGTTTTTGGAGGAGGGAGCGGCGGACGGATTGCGTGGGATGGGCAGTGAAGACGAGGTCCACCGTCTGGTCCTTGAGCGCGTCGAAGATCTCCTGCGGGGACTTCTTGAGCTGCTTCACGAGACGCTGGAACGTCTCCTCCATGTCGGACTCCGTGAGCGCGCTGTTCTCGTCGCCGATGTCGCCGGTGCGCTTGGCGTTCGAGACGCGGCGGCGGTAAGCGATCTGGACCTCCTCCGCCAGGTTGCCCAGGTTGAGCATGTGGGAGAACGAGCTCGCCACCACGATGTTGTCGCCCGCGTCTAGGCTGTTGAGAAGATCCGCCAGCTGCTTCAGCTTCTCCACGTCCCCGCGCCCGTCCGTCTTGGAATACAACCCGGCTATCTCATACAGACTCTGCACCTGGATCCAAAGGAAGAGCAAGTCAGTGGCTGAGTTGAGGCTCTCTTTCAATTCTTAGAAAACTTGCGATACAGAAGTGGGGTACCTTGTTCTTGAGCTCGCTGCCATGAATCTCCTCCAGGATGTCCAGGAACCGATCCAGCAGCAGCGCGTCGTACTCGATCAGCTTGTCGTCCTCCGACACTCGCCTCGGCACCAGCAACCGCATCTGGGCGTCAATCGACGCCATATTCTGCAACATCATCTTGCAAACTTGCTTTGTCAACCTTCTTCAACTCTGTCTGTAAGTCGATCAATCCTGAACTCTCTCTCTCTCTTCTGTACTCTTGCTGTTTTTTACACTCTCTTTATAGACGTGCAACTTTGATCACCAGCCACCTCGTGGGTCCGTTGTTTGTGGATGCCGAAGCAATTGTAATAATAATTAGAGGTATCGTCTCGATTCGAGATGGCGCCGGCAGGGAATCATTCCTTGTTCGTAGTTTTGTCGGAACTTGTCCTGGCGGGGCCGGGACACCGGTGCAAATAGCCACCAAATGCTCCGCACCAGACGGAAAGAAAGAGGCTCCGGAACTGCTCCAAACTCATAACATTAAACTAGAACATGCAGCTAATGAGAGCCAAAGCCAACACTTTGGTTCGAAGCCAACAAGTAACCATAAGATTCTTCCCTACGGAAGGTCCTTCCGAGTCACTTGTGCTAGAGGCGGAGTGTAAGTGATTGCTGATGCCATGGCTTTTGGAGACGCGTAGACTTAACTTATCAGAATTCCGTTTGTCGTTGCTGCAGTGCCTCGCTTGCCACAACTGCTGTTGTCGTTGGCTCCACCAACCAGAACCGGTCTGCTGGAATCGCTTCGGAGCATATTCCAGGTACGCCTATACGTTGCGGAAGACGTGATCTGTTTTAATGGGTCATGCTCACTCCTTCCCTTTGATGACCTTCCATTCTTCATTAGCCTCTTCTAGTTTGGTTCTAACCATCCTCCTCAGAATGTTATGTCGTCATTTGATTGGATTTAACTTCACACAAAACCCTAGTTTGTTTCATTGAGACATGTATTCTACCCATGTATGTTATTGATCAATAAATAAAGTGACATCAGTGATATTGGATGTGTGTCTCAAAACTTGGCCTATGATAGGGTAGCTTTGAATTGTGTTGGTATGCGCATTCTAACGGCATCTTTTTAGTGGACCAACGCACTACTAATATTGAAATGCAGGAGCACATCATGGAGCCAACCAATCGCTTTTATGAAAGTACACAACTGTTTGTTGGAGGGAGTCTGTTGCTTCAAGCACAATGATGCTCTTGACTTGCTTTTTGTGGAATTTCAGTTATCACTCGCACTGATCACATGACTAATATAACTTATACTGCTCCATGATGCAACATAAACTTCTTCTGTAAGTTCTGCCCATACAGGTCAAGGCTAGGAAAAGCAAAATCAAATTCTTGGAAATCTTATACAACTCTTTTGAAATGCTTAAATCTTTGAAAGCTTATCCCTTTTTAGCTCCACTAATCTCTTGTTTGTTGAACAGGGAGTCTTGATTTGGGAGGTGAGCGTTAAATCCGAGGAGGCATAATCCTGTGCAGGTGGTGTATTTTATTTATTGAGAAAAGATATTTTCCTTGTCCTTCTCATGACAATTGTTGCAATCAGTGTCAAGGTATTTCACAACTTACATATGTGTTAAATTAAATTAAAACAAAAGACTATCTTGCTGCAGAACCCATTTAGACATAAAAAAGACTAAATAACAATAATTTCAAATTTTCACAAAAATACTGTGATTTCTGTAACATATTTGAGACGTGTGATCTCATCTCTGCAAAATAAAAATTTTAAAAATTCACTTATATTTGACGTGAAACTAGAACATACAATAGATTGGAAATTTAGATTGATGCCATGGTCATAGGTTCCGTCGTTTAAGGGTAAAATGGAAAATTGTGACAATTAGATTAACCCCTAAAGGACAACGTGTCAAAAATGAGCTTTTTGAAAATTCAGTTAGGTTCCTATGGTGTCAATTTCCACCTTTCCTCTTTTAAAAAATAACGCTTTAAAGGCATTACCAAGACCTTAGTGGGAAAACATTTTTTTCCTAAATTGGACATTTGATGAAAAAATTATAGGGTTTTGAATTTGAAATGGGTACATCAATCTAAAACATAGTAAGTTCACAAAAATTAAAGTGTGAATTTGCAAATTTTGAACCTCCACTCTTTGCACAGTTGTTTTGAATATACTACACGTGTCCTCTACCTCTAAAAATTGAAGTACATGGAACTAACATCATGCTTAACAAGATGGTAATGGATTAAGACCTTGTGTAGTGCAAAAATTTGACACCAAGTGAAGTCAAAGTCACCAAATCCAGTGAACGCAGGGAAGAAAATGAACCATGTGCTAGACTTCAAACATATAAATCTTTCAATCTATGCAATCAAAGTTTATGAAATTTTGCAAATATATTACTTAATAAGTATTAATTGAGATCCTACAGTCAGAGCTAGAATTCAAGGTTTTTGTTTCCTTCATTGATCATTACACTAGAATCCAACAATTTTGAAGTGTTTTTGGTGTAAAAATGTCACGGTACCTCAAGGGTTAAATATTTTTCTGACTTATTCCAATTGAGGCTGCTTCCCATTTTATAAAACTAATATCAGACAGTTCTTTTGGACAGGTGCTATTTTTATATATAAAAAGAGTGATGACCCTGCTATGGCGCTCGGTCATTCATTGGACATGCTTTTTGCAAGGTGGATTGCAAGGACGCTACCGTATATCCATCAAGCAGTACGGTAAGCATTTTGAGAGCACATTTCAACTTTCTGAAATGGGGTTCTTTTCAACAATAAACAATAAAAATTTCTGTGAAGTACGGATGTCATGGCCCCATGCAATGTGTAGAAGCCAGATATCTTTTCAGGGGAAAGGCATGTCCATATCATTCAAGAATGAGTTTGAGAGTGGCTTTTGGTTTAGGATTTTTACTTTATTTTTCTATTTTGAAATAAAAGGGAGTTTATTTCTAATCATTTGGGAATCTGTGAGGATGATTTTTTTTTATTGAGCTTTGAAACCAAAAGAGCCTCATGACATACAAGCAAAAGGAAGAAATATATTTTTGTCAGTAAAGGAGTGGGTATGGCCCTGAAAATAAGCAATTTGGTAAGCCCCGCATATCCAACAAGTTAACCCTTAACCCCTAAGGCACCGTGACAGTTTTACACCAAAAACACTTCAAACTAAATGGATTCTAGTGCAACGAATAAAGAAGGTAACAAAAACTTTGATTTTTAGTTCTGACCGTAGGATCTCAATAAAGGCTTATTAAGTAATACATGTACAAAATTTCATAAACTTTGACTGCACGGATTGAAAGATTATAGTGTTTGGAGTCAAGCAAATGGTTCATTTTCTTCCCTGTGTTTAGTGGATCAGCAGACTTTGACTCCAGTTGGTGTCAAAAAATTTCACTACAAAAGGTCTAAATCTATTACCATCTTGTTAAGCATGATGTTAGCTCCTTACACACCAATTTTTAGAGGTAGAAACCGGGTGTAGCATATTCAAAACAAGTGTGCAAGGAGTGGAGGCTTGAAATTTGATAATTCACACTTTAATTTTGTTTGAACTTAATATGTTTTTGATTGATAATCCGAATGGTTAATATGAAGGTTTACATTACATATTGATGTGGAAAAAATAAAAAGCGAAGAATATGAAGATCTCGAGGTTTTATGTGGAAAAGAGGAAGTTTTTTGGTACCTTGCCCGACAATGAGTGACAATGTGTGAAAATGTTTGATTTGGGTTGGTATGCTATTTTTCACTAAAGACAAAAACTTTTTTTTGACAACATGAAGGGAAATAATATTACTTGCAAGTACTAAAAATCTCACTTTCAATAGAGTGTCCTATCAAAAGCTTTTGGAGATGCCTGAGGTGGCCGCCCTCCCCATTTAAAATTCAAAACCCTATAACTTTTTCATCAAATGTCCAATTCAGGAAAAAATTGTTTTCCCACTAAGGTCTTGGTAATGTCTTTCTATAGTAAAAATTCCAAAGAAGAATGTTGGAAATTGACAACATAGGAACCTGACCGAACTTTCAAAAAGCCCTTTTTGGACACTTGGTACCTTAGGGGTTAAATGTCAGCCGGGATCCATATATACAGTCACATATTTAACTCTATAGAGTACAAAAATGTATTGAAATTTAGCAAGACTTACACCTTTGGATTTTAGATTTTTCAACAAACATCTTTCATTTGGAAGTTATTTCAATATTTGAACCTTGTCATGTTCAAATATAACATCGTACATGTAGAAAATTGTGGCCACTAGTGACACTTTATGACGTTTAAGGGTTAAGCAATGTGCATTTAGGAAGAGAAAAATAATAATACTTTTATTTTTTAGTGCTAACTACATTTCAACCCAAGTGATTTCATGTTTTTTAATGAAATGTGAAGTAGTTCTGAATTTTCAAAGCATGCTGCTATTTTTAGCCGGTGGGTGCAAATAGGTAACCCTCTAATAGTGTTGACCTAAAATGAGGGGTCTTACTAACACAAAACCTTTGTTTGGATGGGTGAGGTGGTAATGGGATAGAAATGGGTTGGATATACCCTAATTTTATAAGTGTCAGTTATGGGTTTTGGTTGGTTACCATGGAGGTTACTTTATTTATTCTTAACCTTCACAAATATTTGTAGTATGAGTTTTGGTAAATATTTTGTTTTCAATGAGATCGTCTACATTGTGAGTTCCCTTAGGAACAAATTTATCATCAATAGAAAACTTTTGGAGGGGAGAAGTCTTAACCCCTAAAGGACCATTTGTATGTGCGGGGTACAAATCGATTTTTCGGCAGGTTCCTAGAAATCCTTTTTCGAAGATAACTTCTTGAAATTTTAGTGGAAATGGGAATACGAGTTATCTTTGCAAGAAATGCTTTCTTTCTTTTTTTGGACTTAAAAGGAAAAAATTATGGTGCTTCAAACATAAAAAGCTCGACTCTTTTGGCAGGTAGGCAGGATACTATAGAGATGAACAATGCTACTATAGAGCTTTCCTAAGTAAAGGGCCACTTTCTTTTCCCCTAGTTGTTGCAACTCCATTTTTCTTATCGTAAACATCTCCATTACTTGTGATTTTTGGCATGCAATGTTTAACCTCACACAAGGTTACACATAGATCCATTGAGGTTATGCAATGTGTAGTAGAAAAATATGCCATCATCTTGAGTCAAAGTACATGGCCCTGTCCAGGCACAATGGAAACAAACAATTTTGCACTCTTCAAATGCATATATCTTTCAATCTATACGGTCAAAGTTTACAAATTCTTGAAGGTGTCTTTTTGTAGTAGTTAGCTTGAAGATCCAATGGTTGAAAATAGCAAATGGTTGTTTGAATAATTCTAATAATATCTCATGTCAAAGTGGTAGTTTTGAGGTGGTTTTTGGTGAAGCACAAGGCCCATTTTGAGGAGCACAAGCTAAGTGTTTCATAATTCCAAACTAAGAAAACGGAGGCAATCTTGAATTTAAAGTATCTTCGACTCTAAAAACCTTGGTGTACATCAAGAAGACACTTAAAATTATTTTATAAACTTTGACCATGCAGATTGTAACATATATGCACTTCCAGAGTGCAATTTGTTGACCCTGCTTGGACATGGTCAATGTAATTTGACCAAAGATAATATCAAAATTTCCCATTTTGCATAGCCAAAATTTTACGCAACTTGGTTTATCTTATGGTAGGTCAGTGCAAACGATAAAATCAAAAGTACCGTAGGTGAACCTTTGGTCCGGCATAAATTAATTAGAAAAGCCCATGCTGAATTAAGTGGAAAATCATTTTTTGAAAATGCCAAAATTGTAAAAAATGTATATTTGCAAATTTTGGCACATGGAGAGACATCAATGGGGATTAAGGCTTGGAAAAGTCTCCATCCATGGCATTTCATGCATTAACACCTGGGTTTGGAATCACAAGGTCTGGAGTTCAATCCCCATGCTTGCCAAAGCAAGCCAAATATAGTAGTATTTGATTTCTTGCCAAAAATAACATTATTGTTATTTTGAATTCTGAATGTCATTTTTTCACTTTAATTAATTATTCGGCATTAAGATGCCGAACCAGAGGTTCACCTATGGTATTGGGTTTAAGGTATAAGAAAAATAAAACAATGTCTAAGGTTACACAAAGGTTGGCCATTTCATAAGCATGTCAATATTATTTTTATTTGGATTAATAAATGTTGAAAGTGAAATTCAAAAAATAGATAATAAGATTATTTGTTCCTCTACATGATAGGGAGAAATGGAGGGAAAATAAAATATTTAACTTCAATGTCACTTCTATGCATGTTAGTTGTCAAAAAGAAATGCTACCAATATTCTCAAATTTTTCAAAAATCACTTTTCAAATTTTTAGAAACTTGCATAAAAATCCTCCTAGGTACAAAATAACCTTAACGGGTTAACAATGTAGCATGATCTCCTCCAAATTAAAAGTCAACCATGACAACTGACATTTTGAACTTTTGTAAAGGTAAAATGTCAATTTTCTTGAAAAATGCTCACATCAAAAGATATAGTGACCCAACTTTATGCATGCTATAAAGTAGCAAAATAGTTGTACAAAATAATTTTTCTCTTGGATAAAGAGGTTCAATCTTTGAAAATCCATTCTTTGAGGATTGTTTGCTTCAAATACTTTAATATATTCCCTCTTGATATACATATTAAATCAATATAGGTGACAAGAAATGACATTTATTTAAAATGAATTTTCTTGTCACCTATTGAGAAATCAATTAATATTTAAAATACATTTAATAACTTTGGACATAAAGAGTTTGTAATTTTTTTGCCTACATTGAATGCCACAAAAAATTACTTTATCATTACAAAGCTCAAATTATATATAAAATAGCGGTTTGTAAGATATGTTAATTACAAAATTATGTCATCAATAGCAATTTAGTGTATATGTCATTTTTTTTCATTGGATAGTCATTTGACATGTTTCAAAGTTATGACAGTTATGGTAGGCAACACTAAATACTAATGATAAAATTTATAATCAATTACTTCTGCATTTAAAAAAATTGAAACCCATTTTTGCATCATTATTATCCTTTAAGAGATGTAATATAAATGATAAACAACGTTTATTTACATTATCTATAATAAACAATGATATGATGTCATTTCTACTATTAATTTAAATTTTGAATATGATGATTTATAAGCAAGTGAATTCAAAATTGAATTATGAATCAATAATGTAATTGGTTTTTTTATAATGTTAAACTAATAATTTCAAATATGAATTAATACTATATACATACATACATACATATATATATGTATATTGGATATTTCAATCATACTACTAAAATCATAATCTACGCAGTGAACCACGCAGCAATCAACCTTGCAGTGAACTATGTAAACGCTATAGTCAACCGCGCAGTTAATTGCGCAGTCAACCGTGCAGTGAATCATGTTACCTTTTCCTTTTATAGTTTGTAATATAAAAACTATATTAAAATGGTTGGACTAATGCGTTGCAAAGCAAGCGCCAATTGCTAGTATTTATATAAAACATTAAAATGATTTTAGAATATATTTATTCAATAGAATTAAATGCATATCTTTTTTCATACGTATCTTGTAAAGCATTTTAAAATTTGAAACCATGTTATTAAATAAAAGAAAATAAAAATAATAAGCAATCTTACTTCTTATAATTTATCTCCACAACCATTTTACTTTCCACAATTTACCCCTTATTGTTATCCATTATTTCCCCACTCTCTACCTGCAAAAGCCTGATGGTCCATTGAATATAACCTTCATTAAATATGACAAAATTTGATGGTCATTAAACTCAAATTAAACATTTTTTTGCTATCTTTTGAGGTCAAAGTGTGAAACATCATGTCTCATAAATCTCAATTGATCTTTCTCTTTAAGCTAATTGTACTTATTTGAAGGTAGTTAAACAAATTCATCCATTTAGAATTTAAAAAGTTTGAGAATCATAATATATTTGTCTCTTCTAGCAAAAAAATCAAGTTAAACCTCTTGACAAGCAAATAGACTTCTACAATGTAAGCAGTGAAGATAACAAACAAGATACATATAGTTTTGCACAGAGTTTAACAAAATAATCTGAGAAAGTGAGAAAGACAATCATGACGTCAAGGACATATTCCCGAGGCGTCATAACGCCTTGGAAATATGGCCGCATGGAAGATAATTGAGGGAGGTTGTAAAGTGCATTGCTTTGTTGAATTGAGTTTAAGTCTTCTATGTAGAGAGATGTCCCCTAGACGGGCAAGCATAAAGAGAATCACTCACACCAACAGGCTTGGTGTAAAGATGTCCAACGCAAGGCAGCGGCAAAAAAAATTCCACACTATTAAAGTACACTAAATTTCTTTTGCAAATATATCAACATAGCATGACATTGAGATTTAAAGTTATTTGAAGTTTAAATATGAAATCATTTTTCAATTACAATTATATTTCTTACACTCAGCTGGTAATATGATTGGTGATCAAAATAAATATTTAAATAAATATAAATATTGAAATAAACTAATAATTGAGTCATCATATTGGTTTTTGATTGATTCAGCTAGATATTTTGATTGATGTATATTTTAAAAATTTTAATTTGTCACTTCAAATCATTTTAATGTGTTTATATTCCATGTGTGTTTTATACAACAGTACATCATCATATAAATTTATGGCATATACAGTTCACAAATCCAACATCATAATCACAAAGTAGAATAAAAAGATTTATTAATTCTTTTTATATTAATCCATTCAAATTAGTGTGTCAAATTTCAATGCTTGTTGGTACAAATTTTTAAAAATTCATCCACAAGACTACCAATTATAGTTCTTATTTCAAAAGCTCGGCATATTAGATAATTTACAATATAACTTGCAGTGTCAAACACATCTATATGTTTATTTATAATGGTAGCTATTATGTGAAGCATTAAAAGAATTCATAGCAATTGAAAATCTATGATTCATATAATAATATTTAGTATAAAGATTTTAGAATGATTATATTAAGAAATGCATATAGATGGTTTCAAATTTTAAGAATTCATTTTTTAACAATTTAAAGAAGGAATTCATCTGAGTTTTTAGATGCTACATTTTATCAAAGAACTCAAACCATTAAACTTATGGATCATATTTTTGTGAATTAAAAATTCTATTTATATAGTGAAATTGGGTTTTTCAAATTACCTATTGAAGGTCAACTATAGAAATTAGGATATCAACAATTTTTTGCAAGAGTTTGTCTTCTAAAACTTTGGTGATTTGATAATAGCTTATAATTCAATAACTTAATATTTTTGTGATGAAGTCTAGAAGAAAAAGAACACTAATCTCCAAGTGGAAACTGGCGTGAACAAAGTGTCTATTGTTCCACCACTAAAACAATGCCCATTGGACAAAGGATTAGTATTAAAGAAACTACTTTTTCTTCTCGAAGATAGACACCGTAGGATAAGAAGCTCAAAAAGAGCCATTTTAGGTGTGATGGGAAGGTATGGACTAGTGTAGTGTGTATTGTGTTAAAGGTACAATAGCTTTGCTTGCATACTTTAATTGGGCGTGGTTTATTCAATTATCATGTGTTATGTGACTCATAGGAGTTGGTTGTTTTCTAGTCTTCTTTTATGAAGGAGAATACACATGGCATGTTGGATAGCAATGGTGTTAATATTTTAAAAAGTGTTTCTAATGGAGACATTTGAGATTTTGAATATACCTTCAATGAATTTTATGGAAAGAATATAAGGAGTATAACTCTCGCTCTGGTTGTAATTACTATTAGTGGGTCCCCTTTCTATCCTGTTGAGCTAATTTTATTCAGAAGACGTTGATATGTGTTTATCTTTTGTTCAATTGTGTCTGGTGAGAATCTGCCGTTGTAATATGTGAATTCAAAAAATTAGATGGTGATGTTTGGATTGGAGGCTTCTGGCGGGGGTGGTTGTATGGTATGCCGCGGATTTATAATACATCCGGATTAACCCCTAAAGGACCAAACGTCCCCCCGGGGTCATTTTGGATTTTGGGCATGTACCTACAATTCGAAAAAAAATCCTTTTTCTTTGAAATTTTTTTTCAAGATAGGATCTGATAAGAGCTGCGTGGAGATTTTTTTTTTTTTTTTTTGGATTTGTGGTTTGAAAGTTAATACCACTGAAAGCCAAAAGTGGGACTTCGGGCACCTCCAAAAATTTTGACAAAAGTTTCTATTGACATTGAGATTTTTCACACATATAAAGAATATATCTTTTTTTGGAAATTTTCAAAAATAAATCTTGTCTTTAGTGTAAGAAGGCATTTTATTCCAAGTCAAACATTTTCACACATTGTCGGGCAACGGGGGAAAAAAACTTCATCTTTTCTACATAAAACCTAGAGATCTTCATATTTTTCACTTTTTTTTTTTCAACAACAATATATGGTGAAAACCTTCTTATTGACCGTTTGGATTATCATTTGAATACATACGTAGTTCTCAAAAAAATAAAACGTGAAATGGCAATTTTTGAACCTCTACTCCTTGCACACTTGTTTTGAATATGCTACACCCCTTTTTTACCTCTAAAAATTGGTGTGTTGGGAAATAACATCATGCTTGAGACAATGGTAAGAGATTTAGACCTTGAACAATGCAAAAATTTGATACAAAATGAAGTCAAAGTCAGTTGATCTACTCAACGCAGGGATGAAAATGAACCGTTGTTTTGACTTTAAACACTAAAATCTATCAATCCGTGCGGTGGATTGAAACCAAAAATCTGAAGGCATGTTTATATTCAAGTCTATTTTAAGATCTTACGGTTGAAAATCCAAAATTCACTTTAAAATGTGATTTTCATGTCTCTTTTTGACAGTGGCAGTTTTGGACTGGTTTTAGAGCGAAATAGGTCGTGGTCCTTTAGGGGTTAAACCTAGCGTTGTAGTAGCATCTTTTTGTTCCACAAGTACATGGAAGTAGCTATGATGGGGCCGTATTTTTTGATGGGTTGTTGTGAAAGATACCAACATTCGTATAAATAAGGCATAAATTTTACCATGGTTTATTGATTTTCCATATTGCCTTATTGTGTCTTTTGACTATTAGTGAGTGTATGTGATGTTGTTGGCACTTGAATAATACATGTAACTAGGTATCAAGTTCTTTGGAATTGCAGATGGGGCATGTGATAGAGATATATCTTTCAGGTAGTTCTCTTGCATTTTCCATATACTAACCCGTCCTAAATTTTATGATGCATGTTTTCTTTGAGTCTCTAATAAGGGGATTTTTCCAAAAGTCATTAAAGAGTTCATTGTCAATGCCTTTATTCCCTGTCCATTTTTCTATGTTTGGAAAATTTTCTCCTAATTTAGTTAGGTTGTTATGAAGATTGTGTTTATTAAGGTATTTGAATAGAAACCTTATATCAAGGCTTTTTTTTGGGGTGTCATTCATAGATGGCCATTCATCTTTTTGATAGTAATATGGTGTTGTGTTGGCATGTTTGTCTGTGTGTTCGGCTGCCTTATGTTCTTTGTCTCTTCCTGTTTTGGCAATTGGTCTGCTGGAGCCTTGTTCATTTCCATCAATGTTGACATGGGCCCTTATGTTGTGGAAGTATGTAGGTTGTGTACGTGTTTGTAACATTTGTACCATTCAGGTGAGAATGGTTTTGTTGGCATGGCTATTATGTATGGTAGGATGTTGTATTTGTGTATTTAAGAGAATCATACAGTACATTCAAGCAAGCTCTAAAGATGTGTGCAAGTTTGTTTACATATTAAGTTGTTAAAATTTGTAGTGTTTAATGGACGGCCATTATTTATGCTCTAATGATGTTTTGTAACCCATGTTGTCGTTTGACAATTTTATTTCCTTTCAATGCGTTGTATGTACCATATCCAACTTTTTCTCTATGCAAGTTACCAAGTCTAACTTTTGTTGGTTCTTTAAATAATCGGTCCATGTAGTGGTACTCTTCTGGATTGAATTTGAGTGGTAAAGTGATGAAGTTTATTCAAACAAAATTGGCGCACCAACTTTTTCAAGATCATTTTAAAGATTTAACAATGCTTATGCTCCAAGCTCACTCATAGTCCAAGATTCACATATAAAACTAAACACACCTACTTTAGTACTTGAAATTATGTGTGGAAGAACTCTTTGCACCTAGTCCGTGATTTTCTAATTTTAACTTAACCTCTAAAGGACCAAGTGTCAAAAATGGGCTTTTTGAAAGTTCGGTCAGGTTCCTATGCTGTCAATTTCCAACATTCTTCTTTGAAATTTTTACTATAGAAAGACATTACCAAGACCTTAGTGGAAAAACAATTTTTTCCTGAATTGGACATTTGATGAAAAAGTTATAGGGTTTTGAATTTTAAATGGGGAGGGCAGCCACCTCAGGCATCTCCAAAAACTTTTGATAGGACACTCTATTGAAAGTGAGATTTTCAGTACTTGCAAGTAATATTATTTCCCTTCATGTTGTCAAAAAAAAGTTCTTGTCTTTAGTGAAAAATAGCATACCAACCCAAGTCAAACATTTTCACACATTGTCACTCATCGTCGAGCAAGGTACCAAAACAACTTCTTCTTTTCCACATAAATCCTAGAGATCTTCATATTTTTCACTTTTTATTTTTCCACAACAACATGTACTGTAAACCTTCTTATCAATCATTCGGATTATCAATCAAAAACATATTAAGTTCAAAAAAAAATAAAGTGTGAATTAACAAATTTAGAGCCTCCACTCCTTGCACACTTGTTTTGAATATGCTACACCCTGTATCTACCTCTAAAAATTGGTGTGTAAGGAGCTAACATCATGCTTAACAAGATGGTAATAGATTTAGACCTTGTGTAGTGAAAGTTTTTGACACCAAGTGAAGTCAAAGTCTGCTGATCCACGAAACGCAGGGAAGAAAATGAACCATTTGCTTGACTCCAAACACTATAATCTTTCAATCCGTGCGGTCAAAGTTTATGAAATTTTGTACATGTATTACTTAATAAGCCTTTATTGAGATCCTATGGTCAGAACTAAAAATCAAAGTTTTTATTACCTTCTTTATTCATTGCACTAGAATCCAACAATTTTGAAGTGTCTTTGGTGTAAAACTGTCTTGGTACCTTAGGGGTTAAAAAGGATCATGTTAGGCACATGTGCACCAATTTTTAGGGGTAGAAGAGGGATAGAAGATGTCCTTAAAAATCATGCAATCCAACTATCTGCTAAGAATTAACAATACACTTCAAGTTTTGCACATATCATATCTTTCTCATATATTTGAAATTAAAAGATCCGTATGGTAGATGCAAAGATTTCCATTTCTATTTCAAGAAGAATTTCTCTTTTTTAAAGATGGACAAAACCTCGAATTTCTATTGAATTTAGGGTTAATTAGAGTTTTGCTACACTATTTGTTATATGTCACTCTAAACTGCTGCACTATTTGTATATGGTACATAATTTTTTTGGTAACTTTTGAACCGTATGCCAAATTTCTACAAAAATTATATCAACACCAAGCTAGTAAAAAGTTGCCTATTTCACAAATATCTCAGAAAATCATTCCTAAATTTGAGAACGCAGTACCATATCCAAACGCAAAATGTCTCCCATGGGGACATTGGGCCTGTAAGGGTTAAACGATGAAGAGAGAATGGTCATGTTTCATGAATCTTAGCTATTTTAATAATGGTATTAGTCTAATTAATTTGAAAAATTATAGAAGAAATTTATGTAAGAGATCAAAACATAAAATCAACTTGCCTCTTTGTAATATCTTCTTCTCATTCTTGGAAAAATTATATCTAAACACAAACTCTTATTTTAAATGTCTAAATCTTCTTGATATTTTGATTTTTGGCATTTTTACCAAACTACATGAATTGCAAAATTTCCAGGAATCAGGTTTTATTGGAATTTAGTAGGTCCACATTAGCCACCTTTAAAAACCCTCATTTATTGGGCCAGGCCTGGCATGATCACAGCAATAAAAACTGCTTTAAGTTTAAAGAGTTGTCTTGATGGACATGGAACCGTATGCATCCACTTAATAAGCGCCATGTGTATCATGGTTGTAAATCTTTGAGCATATTTGACCTTATTTACGCGCACTCAATAACTAATCCTGAATTCTTTGAAGAACGTACTAAAAATAGGTCCAATAAAAACTTGGGATGAACGCAACTATCATTAATAGGGTCTCCTCCATCTAAGGTAACTCCCTTGTAACCTATCAAAACTCATAATGGACTCTTACAAAATTGGGGTGTATCCTACCCACTTCCATCCCGTTACCCACCCATTCAACTCAAAAGGAGGTTTGCTATTGGTGAGGACCCCTTACTTTTGGTCGGCGGTTCTTTGGGCACCTATTGGCGACCACCAGCCAAATATAACAGCACACTTTGAAAATTCATAACTAATCAACATTTCATTGGAAAAATATGAAATCGCTTGGGCTGGAATTGCAATTCTATTGGCTATCACTACAACATAATTGTATCAAATGTTTGTTCTCTTTATGTATGCACATTGCTTAACCTCTAAAGGACCACGACCACTTTCGCTCTAAATCCAATCCAAAACTGCCCCTGCCAATAAGAGACATGAAAATCACATTTTAAAGTGAATTTTGGATTTTCAACCGTAAGATCTTAAAATCTATATAAACATGCTATGAAGGTTTGGTTGTAATCCACCGCACGGATTGATAGATTTTAGTGTTTAAAGTCAAAACAATGGTTCATTTTCTTCCTTGCGTTGGGTAGATTAGCAGACTTTGACTTCACTTTGTATCAAATTTTTGCATTGTACAAGGTCTAAATCTTTTACCATTGTCTTAAGCATGATGTTATTTCCCAACACTCCAATTTTTAGAGGTAAAAAAGGGATGTAGCATATTCAAAACAAGTGTACAAGGAGTGGAGGTTCAAAAATTGCCATTTCACGTTTTATTTTTTTGGTGAACTACATATGTATTCAAATGATAATCCAAACGGTCAATGAGAAGGTTTTCTCCACATATTGTTGTTGAAAAAATAAAAAGTGAAAAATATGAAGATCTCTAGGTTTTATGTAGAAAAGATGAAGTTTTTTTCCCCCGTTGCCCGACAATGTGTGAAAATGTTTGACTTGGAATAAAATGCCTTCTTACACTAAAGACAAGATTTATTTTTGAAAATTTCCATGAAAGGAAGTATTCTTTATATGTGTGAAAAATCTCAATGTCAATAGAAACTTTTGTCAAAATTTTTGGAGGTGCCCAATGTCCCCACTTTTGGCTTTAAGTGGTACTAACTTTCAAACCACAAATCCAAAAAATAAAATAAGAATATGTCCACAAAGCTCTTATGAGTGGCAATCTAGAATAAAAATTTCAAAGAAAAAAGATTTTTTTTCGAATTTTAGGAACCTGCCCAAAATCAGAAATCCCCCCAAAGGAGACTCTCGTCCTTTAGGGGTTAACCCCTAAATTTCCAAGAGTCCCCTTGGGGGACTTTAGTAGTTCGGGCAAGTTCTTATGGTGTCATTTTACAATAGTTTTCTTTGAAATTTTCAATGTAGATGGACACTACTAAAAGCTTTGTGTGAATCTAATTTATTCCTAAATCCAACATTTAATAAAAAAGGTTATAGGGTTTTTAAGTTCAAATGGGGTTAGCGGGCAAGTCTTGCAACTCCAAAAACATTTGCTAGGAAACTCCATTGAATGTGAGATTTTCAGTAAAAGCTAATAATATTATTTCCTTTCATATTGTCAAAAAAATTCTCTTGTCTTTAGTGAAAAAATGCATATAAATCCAAGTCAAACATTTTCACACATTATAATTTATCGCACATTGTTAGGCAAGGTACAAAAAAAAATTCTTCTTTTTGACATAAAACTTCGAGATCATCATCACATTTAAAAAAAATAAAAATTCTGCAACATTATGTGGTGTAAACCTTCTTATTGACCATTCGGATTCTCATTCCTAAACATACTAAATTCACCAAGAATTATAACGCAAATTGGCAATTTTTGAACCTCCACTCCTTCCACAATTTTTTTGAATATGTTACATCTTTTTCTACCTCTAAAAATTGGAGTACAAGGAGCTAATATCATGTTTAACATGATGGAAATGAATTTAGACCTTGTGTAGTGCAAAAATTTGACACCAAGTGAATCCACTAAACGCAAGGAAGAAAATGGACCCTTTTCTCTACTTCAATCACTGTAATATTACAATCCGTGTGGTAAAACTTTATGAATTTCTTACTATAAATTACTTACTAAGTCATATTTGAGATTCTACGGTTTAAACCAGAAGTAAAAGTTTTTTGCTTCATCCTTACTCATTGCACTAAAACGAGCAGTTTTGAAGTGTTTTCGGTGTGAAATTGTCAAAGAAATGTTGAGGTTAAGTTCTTGGTTGTGGCAGGTACCTTATGAAGTCAACCATACTCCTTCAACCAAATCAACCTTGCAATATCCAGTCACTTTGAGGCCTAGGAGTTCCGGTGGTCAGGTTACTGCGTAGTACACCTACACACTGTCAAGGAATTCAACAGAACAAAATCCTGTCAAGATTAAACAATAAACTAAACAGTTGACTCTGATGTATGATAAAAATGTGATAAAATCCATGACCCTTCAGTCTTCGACCCACATCTACCCACCGCACCCAACCAGTTTTGAAAGTCAGCCCTGCCTAACCAACAACATCACCTAACATCCCAAATCAACCCTCATACATGTCCAAGTACCTTGTACCATGTTAAACTTAATATGTCCATTGACTACAGCTTGAAATCCTTCATTCCTTTGTAACAACCAGGGCTTTTTTTTTTGGCGAAATTTCACCAGACTCTGGCTTCGTCCCTCCAAAAACTGGCCTCTGCAGTGCAGCCAGCAGGAGGGACACGGGTCCAAAAAAAAAGCCCTGCTAACAACTATGCCCCAATTATACTCTTAACCTCTAGCCTTCTTGAAGAATTAATTTAGCTGCATCACCCTAACAAGTTCATGAGAAGAAAATATTTTGGTTACGTTGACTCAAAACACTTCCCAAAAAGGGGTCAAATTATGTAGGAATTTTACTCCAACACATTTTGGAGTATACTTTGTATATGCATAATCTTCTTTCCCCAATACGGGTTCAAAGAAAAACTCTAGTCTGTGAGGGGGCCGGAGTGAATAAAGTGTTTGTTCGTTCCACCACTAAATCCATGTCCACCAGACAGAGGTTCAAAATGACAATTACAGGAGTTTATATCTAAGGAATTTAAACACCTTTTTTTCCAACTCCACAGATTCCATGGTACTAGTAATAATCCTAATTTTATCTCGAGTTTGTACCAAATAAAATTTTCTCCATCGCAAACTCTCATAAAAAAAAAAGGATGTACCTGGATAGAAAATAACCAAAATGGATGAAACATGTGGCATATCTGAATGAAAGACAGAATTATCCAGTATTTGTCTTTATAGGAAAGATAACTACCGCAAAAAGGTACTAGAAGAGAAGGATTACCACAAACGACCGAGCAACCCAATAGTACCGCTCCTTTCTATACCCTTCCTAGATTCCAGGACGAAATGTAACCTGTGACGCCAACGATGCCGCTCAGCTACTCAATTACTGAATTAATCAGCCCACGCAGTAACTCAAGGACCACTAATTAGTTAGCTGCACTAATTAAGCTCGCCTCCCTCATCAATGAATGCGAAGCCGAACTCCCATTAATGTTCTCACGAGGACGCGCATCACGACTCTCACTCGACATTCAAGTTGCCACCATCGCCAGCTCCATCTCCTCATCTCTCAACCGATCCGCCATCGCCATATCCGTCTACGGCCGCATCAGTCTTCGATCAGAGTCTCACCAGCGAGCGGAGAGCTTGTCTTTGATGCATCAGTAACTTGATTGTCTGTTGGATATCGATCGGTGACTGCATGGGGCCGTTTTGAGGCTAATCAGGGACCAGTTGGATATGCCGAACTTAGTCTGATCAGCGGCGAGCCTGTCTCTGATCAGTGGCTTGGTTGTTTGTTGGACTTCGGTTACTGGATCAGATGGCGTTTCGGGACTGATCAGCGACCAGGTGGATTTGGTGAGAGTTGGTGTTTTTAATGATGATGGATCACAGCACGTCGACTGGCTTCGGAGCGTTGTCGTGGGGCGATGGTGGCAGTGAGGTTCGGGCACCAGTAGCGGCGTTCTTGACGCGCCCGCCGCCGCCGCCGTCGTCGTCGGTGGGGGTGAGTTATATGAGCGCGAGTGGTCGGCGCGGTACTACTGCAGGGTCGACTAATTTGCAGAGGGGGCGATTAGCTGGTGTGGGTGTCGGTGATGCGGGCGTGGCGCGGTTGACGTGGTCGGAGGTGTGGGTGTCGGTGACGAACTACAAGGGCGAGCAGCAGACAGTGCTGCAGGGGTTGTCCGGGTACGCGGAGCCGGGCGAGATGCTGGCCATCATGGGGCCCTCCGGGTCCGGCAAGTCCACCTTGCTCGACTCTTTGGCAGGTGAGGTTATTGTCACCCTGTAATTCTCCTATTCGTTGTTGTTTGGCAGTCTTCAGAGCCATTTTTGCATACCTCAATTGCTGCGATATTAGAACATCTTTCTGTGGTCTAAACATGACTCCAGTCAGAGTAAGACGTGACGGTGATTTTTGTTGTCGACTGACGGGTTTCACTACCGCTGTTGGGCGAAACTGTAAGGTCTTGATAGTAAACACCTGTTGTATAGTCGCAGTAGGACATGTTAGTTTTATGACTTGATGAGTGGAGATGATCAAGCACAAACTGGCAAATGGGAAACCACATGAAACTCTAGCAGTTCTTGACTGAGACCTACGTGATACTAGTATGATAGCCGGTTACTGAGTCGATGACGGTGTGATAGACCGAAGAAAACTACGTCGAAAGCACGTGAAAGTTACTACGAGCATAATGAATACAGCGTTAATATTTGCAGTGTTCTGTATTCTGCGTGGATGCATATAATAGATATTTGGAGTTCTTAGCTAGTTTCTGTATAATAGATATGTGGTACCGTATGGATGCAGTTAGATCTATCACTGAATAGAGGAAAAAATGATACAAATATCTATTATACAACCGTGTGTAAATATGATAGCCTTCTTGCAACCTATGACTCCGGTGTGATTGACCGATCACTTGCAGGGAGGTTGTCGCCGAACGCCGCTCTGAAGGGAGACATCCTAGTCAATGGGCGTAAGAAACAGCTCTCTTTCGGCATGGCTGTAAGTGGATGTTTCGATCAGCTGGTTGGCTGAATCAATATCAGTTTGGAAGTCTCGATCTGGACGTGAAAGTTCTCCCATGCATGCATGCAGGCGTACGTGACGCAGTCGGACGATCTGATCGGCACGCTCACGGTCCGCGAGACGATCCACTACTCCGCGCACCTCCGCCTCCCGCACACCGCGTCTCCGGCCGAGAAGAGATCCGTGGTGGAGAGCGTCATCGTGGAGATGGGCCTGCAGGACTGCGCCGACACGCCCGTCGGCAACTGGCACATCCGCGGCCTCAGCGGCGGGGAGAAGCGGCGCGTCAGCATCGCCATCGAAATCCTGACGCGCCCTCGCTTGCTCTTCCTCGACGAACCCACCAGCGGCCTCGACAGGTGAGAAAACTCGACAGGTTTGAATAGTAGGTGGGGAAACCAAGCTGAGGCGCTTTCGGTTTTGTCCCCGATTGCAGTGCTTCGGCGTACTTCGTGATCACGACGTTGAAGAACTTGGCGCGCGATGGAAGGACCGTGATCGCGTCCATCCATCAGCCCAGCAGCGAGGTGTTCGATCTGTTCGAGAATCTGTTTCTGCTGTCGAGCGGTCAGACGATCTTCTTCGGCGCGGCTGCCTCTGCTCACGAGGTAAATAGCTTCTCATGCGTTGTTTCCCTTCAAATCCAAATCGTAAACCCTAATCTCTTGCTTCCTTTGCAGCATTTTGCAGCTTCGGGGTTTCCGTGCCCGCCCCTTCGGAACCCCTCCGACCATTTCCTGCGGACAGTGAACGCGGACTTCGACAGCGTCAAGACCAAGATCAAGGGCTCCTTCAGACACAGGGTAAGTGAATCAACTTCGATTGGGTTTCTTTCTCGCTCCAAAAATCTTGACTAATCTGATGTGCAGGACTTGGAGGCGCCAGGTCGCGGCTGCGAGCGCGCCCTGACGGCCAGCCAGGCCGTCAAAGTGCTCACGGAATCGTACCTGAATTCCGAGTATTACGTCGCGGCGCTCTCTCGAATGCACGAGATCAATCATGTCGTGAGTCTTCGATTTCATATCTCGTAGTTCAAGATAACACCCTGTTCATGGTTTTACGTCATTTTGCATTAGGTTTAGGTTCTTTCTGCACATGATTTGGGTCATTATTATTTTCTCATGGTTGAAAGCCATTCTTTCTCTCATTGTTCCAGAAAGGTACCGTGTTGGAGTCAGGCGGGAGCCAGGCGGGGTTTTTTCGGCAGTGCTTCACTTTGATGCGGCGATCATACGTGAACATGTCGAGAGACATGGGCTACTACTGGCTTCGTCTGGTGATTTACATCATGCTCACCATCTGCATTGGAAGCATCTACTTCAACGTCGGCAACGAATTCTCCGCCATCATGGTAAGCATGCTTTTACCTTCACTTTCTGTGTTATACCCCCACATTTTCATCACAAGCAGCTCTAATTAGTCTGAAGACGATTACAGATGATTAACCTCATAACTATTTGGAGTGAGGAAAGAGTAGAAAAAAGGGTTAGAACTTCCAGTGACTCTTACAAAGAACTCTCATACATGTGTATTGACTAGATTCCTACTGGATTCTTGTTCAGGGAAGAGCAGGATGCATGTCCTACGTCGCCGGATTCCTCACATTCATGTCCATCGGAGGCTTCCCATCATTCGTCGAAGACATGAAGGTAATTGAGTCACCTCTTTTGATGTCCAACACTGCTCTCTCCTCACTCTTGATAGCAATCAGATCGGTGGTCTCTAGACGCAAGGTTCAAACACCTTTGAGAATGAGAACATGAAGAACGAGAGGTCACGTTTTTCTACATTTTGGCTGCAGGTCTTCAGCAGAGAGAGACTGAATGGGCATTACGGAGTGGCGGCTTTTGTGATAGGCAACTCCCTGTCCTCCCTGCCCTTCCTGTTCCTCATCTCCCTGGTCTCCAGCACCATCGTGTACTTCATGGTGCAGCTTCATCCGGGCTGGGACCACTTCGTCTACTTCGTGCTCATGCTCTTCGCTTGCGTGGCGTGTGTGGAGAGCTTGATGATGGCTGTGGCGAGCGTGGTCCCCAATTTCCTCATGGGCATCATCACCGGAGCTGGCATCCAGGTGAAGCACCCTCACCCTAAAGCCTTCTGATGCACCTCCCTGTGAATTCTCAGTCGCATCCATGGTTGTGCAAAAACAGGGAATTTTCATGCTCGTTGCTGGATTCTTCCGACTGCCCAACGACCTCCCCAAATTCGTCTGGAAGTATCCCATGTCCTACATCGGCTTCCACATGTACGCGCTCCAAGTAAGAACACTCATCCCAAACAGCCCATCAAGTTGGTCACTTAAAAAAAACGCCACCAAAAGTAGCCCATGTCACAAAGAGTCTATTAAAATGGAAGCATTTCCTTGACAGGGCATGTACCAGAACGACTTCCTAGGCTTGACGTTCTCCAGCTTCGTCCTCAACGGCGTGTCCACCGGGGCTCCCATCAGCGGGGAGTACGTGGTGGAGCAGCTGTACCAGATCGACACCGGGCGTTCGAAGTGGGAGGACCTCGCCGTGGTGCTCGGCATGGTGATCGGCTACCGCATCGTCTTCTTCGTCATGATAAAATTCTCAGAGAGTTTTGGGCCGAAGCTGCGTTCCAAGCTCGTCAACCCGCTCGTGGCCTACTTCTCCTCTCGAAACCCTGCAGTCAGAAATACCATCCGGCCTCTGTCAATCCAACCATCCCCTGCTCATGATAGTAGCACTGTGCCCTTGAGATATCAGCATATTGCCATGCCCAGTGAGTTCAGAAGACATCACTCCGGAACAACAGCTCCTTACACAGCCTGACGAACATGGTTTTAGTCCTACTGTGAAAGAGTTCAGGTTGAAGATGTTAGCACACCTTTTTACAGCATCTGAGACTTTCTTTTATCTTTCATGAATGGCTGCATCAGAAAGCATTAGAGGAAACAGTGGATAGCAAAGGGGACTCTTTGTTTAGTGCAATAAACCAGCTTACAAATAACATGGTTCAACGCTTAATTACATCGTTCATTATACATGTACAATGTGGTGAAAGCTCGCCGTCTTCTGATTCAGCTTAGCATACCACTAACACAGGAAAATAATGTGCTCGAAACCGTTCTCAACACACATCCTTAAAAAGCCACTCAATACACCCAAACATCTCATTATTGATTATAAACAGAGAAAACATATTGACTTGAATAAAATCATAAAACATGATACCAAATATGTATGCCAAGGACAATACCTACAACAAATGGCTACCCCAAAGGAACGTCTTCCCATGCCATGACCAAAACACCTCCGCCCATAATTTTGCAATATTAACACAATATTATTAAAACATCCTAAACAAATTCTACTTGGAAATCATTCAAGCACACTACCTTCAAGAGTAGTTTAGTGACTCAAGATCTGTTACCCTACTCCTAATCATTCCTCACCTCAACATCCACACAACCAAATGTAACCCCAAAGAAGATATTCTCACATCAAATAGCACAATCACAACTAATGAAGTCCATGCACATATATACAAAGAGAATGGGAGACATCTAATCACTATTTTCGTCACTAAACTCCAATGATTATGGAACCAATACCAGAACAAGTTACAAACCCCCACAAACATGGAGTCAATAACCCAACCATTTGAAACCAAAATAGTTTGGCTATACCAAATATACAAATACTACATCCTAAAAAATGACCCTCTCAAACTCGAACATTACACATTATCCATGCCCATTCTAGACTCACTATTCTCATCCTTCAACATCCAACACTCGTACTTCTCATCCCCCCTCACATGCTCCATCAAACTAACTAAGTTCTATTCACCATTTGAAAGAGACAAAATCTTTGGCTTACTAAGAAACACCTTTGACCACAAATGGAATGGAAATGGTATTGCGCACCCCCACAATATAGAAGAAACACAACAAGTAACACATTGGGCAAGACTTGCGGCCAAAAATTATCCAATATACACCTCCACTCTTATTATTACACTAGATAATAAGTGGTACCAAAACTTAAATCCACACTCAAGCCTATTTCCAAATCCTCTCATCATCGCGTTATTCAATGCAGACTCAGTACAATAAAAAGTACCTACTTTACCACTTGAATTATTAAATAAACCTATAAATGAGTCATCTACCATACAAATACTATGCATACATCATCAAAACAATAATATTGGTACCATGGAACAACTTGCCACACTGACCTCCATAACAAATAACCTCAACATACGCCGATCATGTACTGTACAACAATAGCCCTACCTTTACCTTCCCAATCCCCGGGTGAATTACAATTGCTAACAAAATATGGTCCCAACTTAAATATGCAAACACAACGTTACACCACCCCCCTCTCCACATATCATGACCATGTCTCCCTAAAATTTGAACCCACATATAGTTACTATACAGATGGTTCCTTCAAGGAACCAACAGAAGCAAGCTCCGGACATGGGGATAGAGAAAAATCACGATATGGCATATATAACTCTACCAAAGGAATAAAAATATCCAAAAGACTGCATGGGCTTCAAAATATCCTCAAAGTAGAAATGATGGCCTTCCATAAAAACCCTCTAAACTATCACTACACAATATCCTAATGAACCCACATACATCTTTACAAATTGCATAAACATCTTGTATTTATTAAACACACAAATAACACACCCTATCCTCCACAATAGCCACCCCACCAAGCCATACTAACATCTAGTATGGTCCAAATGCTACAAAATTGCACACAAATTACAACCCTCCGTAAAGACAAAGCACATGTCAATATAAAAGGAAATAAACAAGTGGATAAACTAGCTTAGGATGGATTAGATAAATCTCATAGAAATGTCAAACACTTGCATGAACATGCCCATGCTACCCCATACTACTTCCAAAGAGAAAGTTGGTCTTCTATGGAAGACACCCCGAATAAGGCCCCGTGAGATTTTTGGATAAATATCTCAAAAAACATGATCTAGTTAACAAATTTGATTGAATCTGAGAAAGCTTCCCTAACATAGACAAATGGACCGATAACAACAACATCGATAATGAACTCTTTTAAAAAAATTGGAAAAACCTCACGATTACAAATTTACAAAAAACATGTTTTATCAAATTTTGTATTGGACAATACATGGGACATGCCTGTAAACAACTCTTCTTTAGAATAGAACAACTTCCATCTTAAACATGCCCAATATGCACCTCCACGGACTGAGACACATGGCTGCACGTACTCCTGAAATGCCAAAACCATCACATAGTACACTCCATATTCGTAAAAAGACACAATAAGGCAGTGTGGGAAATTTGAAAACTAATTATATCCTCAAGCAAATTCCACTGCTTTAGACTTATAAACACCAGAACCTTCAACAACAATCCACAAGAAAACACGGTCCCTCCACGGCTAATCCATGCACATGTGTAACCCAAAGATGTCATTGTAAGTAATGCCAGACTCAATCCAGACATACTATGCGTCAAAGGATTATCATACAAAAGACCCCACATAGGACCACACAAATACAAACCTTACAATACAATTTATTGAATTCAAATATTGCAATGATAGATTTTCCCCAAAAGCAATCAAAAACAAAATCAATAAACACCAACCACTAATTAAAGACATTGGAGCTCTCCGATGGAAAGTTGACCCCCTCATTGTCATTACCACTCGAGCTAAAGCTACTATCTTTCTCCCCTCTACACAAAGCCTAGAAAAAAACTTTCAGATTCCCCATTAATCCAATAAAAAAGACATTCACAAAAATTAATACCATCGCTATCCAAACGCAAAACTCAAAAACAACCAACCTCCCAGATACCTCAGAAAAAACACACATTCAACATTTACAGATCACTTCTTGAAATGGAGCCTTGTGGCTCCGACTTATCCTTAGGTCCTGGTTACTAACTACTAGCTATTGGTTACCCTCGAGAGGGGGAGTAGTTCCATACTACGAAACCTATGTTCAGTGGACATGGACTTAGTGGTGGAACGAACAGACACTCTATTCACTCCAGAACCTCGAACATACTCTAACAAAAAAATACTAGACTTTTCACATTGGAGGAGCTACACCACTATTTCTCGCCGCCGTGACAAGTGACACTGAGGAGCACCGTTTGCCTCGCCATCCCACCACTTCTGGATCAAGCGCCGCCGCTGATTCGGCAGCTTGAAGTCGCGCGTCCTGTAGAGGCTGTCGATGTGCGCGCTCGCCGGCACATTCCGCACAAACCTGAGGTGGTCCTCCTTAAACGCCTTGGGAGTGATCCCGACGCCGTAGTCCGCCTCGATGTTCCGCTTCAGGTGGGCACGGAGCCTCTCCTGCAGCTCCCTGTCTGTGGACAACCCCTTCTCCGCAATCTCCACGTCGATGAGGGAGCGGGACGTGAGAGCTGCCTCGGTGACGGCCTTCGCTCCTGCGCTTGTCAGGGCGTTGTGGCTCACGGAGACGGACTTGAGGGTGTGGCTACCGTGCAGGAGGGAGGCCACGGCGAAGGCGCCGGCGTCCTCGATGCGGTTCGGGAGCTCGCCCATGTCGGCGGTGGAGAGGTACATTCCGAGGTCGAGGCGGTGGAGCGTGGGGTGGCCTTTGAGGGCGGCGCAGAGCGCTTTGGCTCCCTCGCTCTCTATCTGCTCTGATCCCAGGACGAGGCGCTGGAGCGTTTTGTTGTGGGAGAGCCCCTGCGCTATCGCGATGGCGCCTTCGTCGCCGATCCTGTTGACACACATCATGAGGTTCACCACCGCGCGACTACAGTCCTGGAGGTACGCCCCCACCGCCCTCGCGCCCCGCGCCGTGACGCCATTCGCACTCAGATACAGGGTCTCCAGCGTCTCGTTCTCGCGCAGCCCCTGCATCAGCGCCTCCACGCCCTCGTCCAGCAGGCCCGTGTTGTCCAGGTCGAGAATCCTGAGGGAGGTGTTGACGCGCAGCATCTGTGCTAGGTGGTCGACTCCGGCGCGGAGGACCGGGTTGCGTTTCAACCAGAGAGCTTGGATGAGGGTGTCGGTGCGCAAGGAGTGAGCAATCTCACACACAGCCTCTGCGTTGAGCATGTTTCCGGCTAAGTACCAGGTTTGGATCCGGGAGTGCGGGGAGCGGATGTGGTTGGCGATGGCCTTGCCTCCTTGAGGTCCGATGATGTCGTTTCCTAGAAGAAAATGAACGACGTGCGTGTTATGAACCAGAGCCTCCAACACGCGCTCAATCGTCGTGGATCCCACTCCCTGCTTGCACAGATCCATTCGTCCATCAGAGTACAAAATGCCTCTCTCGAACTCCTCAGCTCCAACCCCTTGCTTGCACAGGTCCATGCGCCCATCAGAGTACACAATCCCTCTCTCAAACTCAGCCTGCGTCTCCAAGACAGGTTTGTTCTCTTTCAGGAATGTGAGGAAGGGCTCAAACTGCTCGCCTGGCGCGGGCGTGATGGGCATGGGCCGCGGGGACAAGACGACTTCGGAGATGGGCCGCAGCTTCATCTCGTCGTAGACGCGGCGGCTCAGGTGCGCCACCGTCGCCTCCGTCTTCAAGCGCCGCGCTATCTCCTTCCGCGAGGCGACGTCGCGGCGGTGCGCGCTTAGCTTGGCCACCAACTGCTTATACCTGAAAATGGATGCAGTGTGTGAAAAATAGAGGAAAACGCTGAATTTCTGAGCCGGGATTTGCAAGCGAGAATTCACAACCCTCCACGGATTTACAACCCGACATCTGCAACCCAGAATTTGCAACTTTACTGCACCTGATCATGGCCCAGACGCGCCGAGGCTCGGAGCCCTCCGGAGGCCACATCGCCTCGGCGACGCGGTGCGCCAGGCGGTTCGCCTTGTCCACCTTGCCATGGATTCGCGGCGCGTGCTCGCTGAGATCCGAGGGCGCGGCTCCGCAATCCAGCGCGCGCGCGTCCGCGTGAAGCTGCGAGGCGATCCGCTGCGCCAGAGTGTCCAGCTCACTCTCCACCTCGAGTGCGAGGCTCCCCACCACCAACGTCGCCCAATCCATCGCCACAGCTGCGACGTCCAAACTCCACAATGCCGCTGCTGCTGGATCAACAGTACCACTGGGTTTTCTACGTGATATGAACGAAGAGAGCTTGAGCCCCGATGAGGCCTCTTTAACCTTGACTTTCAACACGAACTTGGAAGGCTATTTGCTTGCAGGACACTGCAAAAAGTCTACCACACGTAACAATAGAAACAAGGAATATCTTTCGGTACTCGTGCCCTCCGATTGGTACCAAAGTCGTCGGAGTAGGTGGACTTCGCAGAACTGGATCTGGAAATTCAGGAGCAAATGTCGTAACGATCGGAAGAAGCTCTTGGATTCACAAACAGAAGAAGCTTCACTCCTCTTCTAAAAATCATCCTATTACAGTGGAATTGTGCCTGTCGACAGGCCATTCAACCAAACCCTAAACTCTAAGCAATTGCTCTGGCACAGTAGTAAGATTGTGCAAACGAAACACTTCCCAAATGCCAAACCATTTGCACAAATGGCTGAGTAAGGAAGACAGCAGCACGCTTTCGATCAGCAGACCACTTATACTACCCAATCGAAGTAAGAGAACAACAGCAGAAGTGTCCTGAGGAAGTGATGTATAGCAAAGAAGATGGTTGTTGCAGCTTCTTGCACCTAAATTAAGTCACCATATCCACAAGCATTTGACTGAAATTCCTCTGACACCCAGTGAATGTGATAGCATTGTAGTGATATTGTGCAAGCGAAACACCAACACGTCGAATAAGAAAACATCAGTAGCATGTTGCGCTTCAAGGCCAGAACCTCAGGCTACAATGACAAAGGAGGTGATGCGGGAGCTCGATTAAGTAGCCATATCCTCATGATTGGCACTGAAATTCTATGCCAAAGGTTTGGCATTCTCCGAAACCCTACCGCTCTCTTGAACATTCAATTGGCTGGTTGATTGCTACTAAACCTAGAGGAGAGAGAAGAGAAGACTCAGCTGACCTCGCCCTTGGGGACGATCTCGATCTTGGTCTTCGGGTTCGTCTCCCGTCTCGACGCCTCGACCTCCTCCATGGGGATGATGACGGGCCACTCGTAGCCGGCGTCGCGAAACATCTTCTCGGTCTCCATGAGCTCCGCCTGCTCCAGGATGCGCTTGCGAATCTCCTGCGCCGCGAGCGACGTCCCGTCCATCACCTCTTCGCGGCCGTTGGTGAACGTGACGGCCACCACGGGTGGCGCGGCGTCCGTGCGCCGCTTCACCACCACCTCGCAGTTCGGGTTGGAGCTCCGGGCCTTGCGCGAGTTGCACTGCGCCAGAAACTCCACCGCCGACGACGCGCGCTTGTCCAGAGCGTTGAACTCCACCCGCACCTTCGACAAATACTTCAACATCTCGCTCCTCCTCCGCTACAACCTCAAAATCATAACCAAACCCTAATTACCTCAAATTTCAAAAACCCTATCCGCTCCAACCTCGATCTCGATCAGCGCAACCTCGGAATGCTCTCGGTTACAGTCGCCGTAAGTTGATTCGATGCTGCTGATGAATGAGATCACGTGATGCGCGGCGATGGTTTTTGCGGTTCCGGAAGGTTTTGGTGAGTGTTCAGAGTCGTCTTCTCTAAAACCCTGAACCCTTCGTAAGTAACGAATTGTAAGTTACCAATCGTAAGTTACGAATTGTAAGTTACCAATCGTAAGTTACGAACTGTAAGTTACCAATCGTAATTACGAACTGTAAGTTACCAATCGTAATTACGAACTGTAAGTTACCAATCGTAAGTTACGAACTGTAAGTTACCAATCATAAGTTACCAATCGGCGTGAATAAAGTGTTCGTTCATTCGTAGGTAAAAGATGAGGTTTGGGAATTCTTAGAGTAGAAGTCATCTTTAGTCTAAAACACAAGGTAGCATCTGAAATTAACATGATTTTGAAAATATATCCAAATAGTAGTAGATATTATAAGTTTTTTTTGGGCTGTATGTTTTTTTTAATATTGAATATCCTATTTTCGCTCTATCTGTCCCAAATTTTGAAATTGTCATCCCCCAACCAAAATGGAAGTATTTGGATGAAAAATGTAAGAATGGGTGAAATAGTTTGCATATTTGGTCAAAAAGTGGTACAATGAACTCCCTTTACAATGAATAGCCTTGTTTGTTTTACCTTTTATAGAGAGAGGTTGTTATAATGAAGGGAGTTTTGGTCTAGAAATGTGCGATAGTTATAATGAGAGTGGTTGTTTGTGACAGAAGCTATTGTAAAGAGAGCTTCATGTACCCATCTAAGGTATGCCCCCCTATAACGAACAAAAATCCATAGCCAACACCTATAAAATTAGGGGATATCCAACCCTCTTTCATCCCATTACCACCAACTCAACTCCAAATGGTGATTTGCTATTAGTCAAGACCCTTACTTTTGGTCGTTGGTAATGGAGGGTACCTACTGCTGACCGCCCACTTAACATGGCTGCACAGTTTGAAAATTCATAACTAATTCAGTTTTCATTGAAAAAATATGAAATTACTTGGATTGGAATTGTAATTCTATTGGGTATCATTGAAAAATAATGGTATAATTATCTCCTCTCTCCATATATGCACATCTCTTATCTTGTCGGTTTTAGGGGGGCTTACCTTAATGAAAGAAAATCAAACTATGGCAAACCGGCACAAAACCCAAATCCCAAAAAAAATATGCATTCCTGAACACTCCAAAGAACATAACTTGAAACCCACCACATTAACCCTCCCCACTTCCACCCCATCCAACTTTCAAAAAGCATACGGACAGTTGATTTAAAATGCAGCAGCATTGTTATGGTATGATGTGACAAGTCACTAACAACAACGGTACAAACACACGGCATCAAATTCCACTCATGAAACTTGTCACAAAAGTCTTGGACCCGTGCTTGTGTTTTGCCTTTGGTAGGTGGGAGTGTTCGAAACTCATGATACTTTGTGTGTGTTGCTTTTGTGGGCATGAGCATTGAAGAAGTTGGTGTTGGGAACTTGCATCACAATCATGGCAGTGTGGTGCCTTGTTCGTTTTTGTACATGGTGGCCATTGCTTGATGGAAAGGCTTATTGTATGAGGAAGGTAGGATTGTTGACAAGGAACAATTTGTTGTCTTCTCACCGTACTCTTAACCCGTGAAGGCCCAAGACATCTTCATACCAAAAACACTTCAAAACTGCTCGTTCTTGTGCAATAAGTAAGGAGGGAAACAAAAAATTACATTTCTACATATAACCGTAGGATCTCAATTGAGATTTATTAGGTAACGTCCTCACAAAATCTCATAAACTTTGACCGCACGGATTTAAAGATTATAGTGTTTGAAGTAGAGAGAACTATTCATTTTCTTCCCTGCATTGAGTGGATCAACAGACTTTGACATCACTTGGCGTCAAGTTATTGAACTACACAAGGTCTAAATTCATTACCACCGTGTTAATCATGATATTAGTTCCTTGTACACCAATTTCTAGAGGTAGAAAAGGGGTGTAGCATATTCAAAACAATTGTGCAAGTAGTGGAGGTTCAGATATCGCCAATTCACGTTTTGTTATTTTGTGAACTAAATATGTTATAGAGTGAGAATCCAAACGGTTGATAGGAAGGTCCACAAAACATCTTGTAGTAGTAGAAAAAATTAAATGTAACAAATATGAAGATCTCTAAGTTATATGTCAAATAGAAGAAGTGTTTTTAGTACCTTGCCCAACAGTGTTTGACAATGCGTGAAAATGTTTGGATTGGGTTAACTTGTTATTTTTCACTAAAGACAAGAGTTTCTTTTGACAGAATGAAAGGAAGTAATGTTACTTGCTAGTATTGCAAATCTCATACTTGATAGTGTTCTAGCAAAAGTTTTTGGAGTTGCCAAACGTACCGGCTCTCCCCATTTGAAATTCAAAACCCTATAACTTTTGCATCAAATGTCGTATTTTGGAAAAAATTGTACTCACACAAAGCTTTAGTAATGTGCATCTACACAAAAAATCTCAAAGAGGAATGTTATTAATTGATACCATAGGAACCTTCAAGAGTCCCTTGAGGGGACTCTTGGGCCTTTAGAGATTAATCATTGAATGCTGATTAGTCAAGCGTTATATTGACAAGGAAATGTTTTGTTATTTCATTGTGTTATTTTTAATTTTCAATGCAAATCCTACACCCATTAGGATTTCAAAGCCTTGTAGATAATGTTGGTTTTTTATTTTTTGCTAAGTAGTAAAAGTATGGATTTTGATTGGCGGTGGAATTGTTGGATGTCAAGGCATTGGAAAACCAACAGTAAATGTAAAACCTCGCTTTGAACACCCTTCTAACCCCTAAAGAACCAGAGTCCCCTTCGGGGGGATTTCTGATTTTGGGCAGGTTCCTAAAATTTGAAAAAAAATCCTTTTTCTCTGAAATTTTTATTCTAGATTGCCTCTGATATGAGCTTCGTGGAGGTATTTTTATTTTATTTTTTGGATTTGTGGTTTGAAAGTTAGTACCACTTAAAGCCAAAAGTGGGGACACCGGGCACCTCCAAAATTTTTGACAAAAGTTTCTATTGACAATGAAATTTTTCACACAAATAAAGAATATTTCCTTTTTTTGGAAATTTTCAAAAAAAAATCTTGTCTTTAGTGTAAAAAGGCATTTTATTCCAAGTGAAACATTTTCACACATTGTTGGGCAACGAGGGAAAAAAACTTCATCTTTTCTACATAAAACCTAGAGATCTTCATATTTTTCACTTTTTATTTTTTCAACAACAATATGTGGTGAAAACCTTCTTATTGACCGTTTGGATTATCATTCAAATACATACGTAGTTCACAAAAAACATAAAACATGAAATGACAATTTTTGAACCTCCACTCCTTGCACACTTGTTTTGAATATGCTACACCCCTTTTTTACCTCTAAAAATTGGTGTGTAGGGAAACAACATCAAGCTTAAGACAATGGTAAAGGATTTAGACCTTGTACAATGCAAAAAATTGATACAAAGTGAAGTCAAAGTCTGCTGATCTACTCAACGCAGGGAAGAAAATGAACCACTGTTTTGACTTTAAACACTAAAATCTATCAATCCGTGCGGTGGATTGCAACCAAAATTTTTTAGGCATGTTTATATAGAAGTCTATTTTAAGATTTTATGGTTGAAAATCTGAAATTCACTTTAAAATGTGATTTTCATGTCTCTTTTTGGTAGTGGCAGTTTTGGACTAGTTTTAGAGCGAAAGTGGTCGTGATCCTTTAGGGGCTAATGAAAAGTTGGTGCCTAGTCTCGCTTTCTAAGTTATGGCATCTTAAAATATTTCTACACATCATTATTGAATACAGAGAACCTTGCACACAAGAATGGTTTATTCCACAATGGTGTACACACACAAAAAGGATGAACTAGGGTCTCCAAAAGGTGTGAATAGAGTGTGTGTTCCTTCCTGTCCTACACCTTTGTCCACATTAAGGAGTAATTGGATCGTGCACACACATACTAAATCTCACATGCATCTGCAGGTGTGGGCCTTGGGGTATGCTTCTCATAAGGTACACCGAACACTGAATATAGTGTGGATGCATAATTGATGTGGATCACCCACACTAATTTTGCATCAAACACATGCATGTCAAAATATGATTGGCTATTTGTTTTCAAGCAAGTATTTGCTAGTCGCCGATTGGATTTAAATTTCCATTTACCGTAGAAATTTGAACTACTCTAGTCCACACTATATGTATTTAGTATACCTTTTGGCAAGCAGTTCCAATTACGGTAGCTGAACGCCAAAGTTAATGAAGAAAATGCATCCAATTACCCCAGTGTACTGCACTCTCATTGTTGCAAATGTGGGTGCAAATGGAGAGAAATCAGGTCCCAAATTAGAGCGTATGAGAATGTCTGAAGGGACCAAAACCTGGATACCTTCACAGAAATCATTCACACAAGGTCCAAAATCATCCCTCAAAGGTCCAAAATCTCCCTCAAATGGGACAAGAGTCCACTAAACACTGAATATAGTGTAGAGGGATTATTGATGTAGATCACCCACACTAATTTCCATCAAAGCATGTGCATGCCAAGTTCTGATTGGGTATTTGTTCTCAAGCAAGTGTGTGTCAGTCAACAATTGCATGTAAATTTTCAATTAGTGTAGGAAATTTCAAATAGTCTAGCCTACACTATATTCACGGAACGGTGTAGTGATCCCTAAACTAGCTAAAACTACAGTAGTTGAAAAACTACATGGAAAACCTAGCTCCTACTACACTAAATTCTATCTTTAGTGTAGGCACACTGTATGATTTTTAGGTGTTATAGGTTTTTACTTTTAATGAATATTTTTACCAACCATGTTGACAATGATCACCCTCTCTAAATAAAGATAGTTGTACTCACAGTAATAATCTTCATCAAAAGTAAAAAGTTATAGCGCTTTCAAATCATAAAGTACCACTACATCAAACACAAAATCTAGTGTAGTACACCATGAATAATTGAAAAAATAATGACATTCAGCCATAATGCTAACGAGCATTATAAGTGTTTGGTCACAATCTATAATGATATCCCTTGGTACCACATAGGTATATTGTGGATATTGTAGGGTATCACCTAGGTTCATTTCCTTACAATTACGATAACCCCCTAGTAACCAACCAAAACCCACGACCGACACCTATACGATTGGGGTATCCAACCCACTTCCATCCCTTAACCACCCCTCCAAATGAAGGTTTGCTATCAATCAAGACCCCTTACTTTAAATGAGCACTCCCGGAGGTATCAATTGACGACCAATCGTGACAACACACTTTCAAAATTCACAACTAATTCACATTTCATCAGAAAAATATGAAATCACTTGTGTTGAAATGTGAAATCACTTGGGACAAGTGGCGCTGGCAATGCATTCTGGTAGGCCTCAACTAACTAACAACCTGCAGGCACCCCACCAGGACTCACAATTCATGTGAAGAGGCAAGTGAGGATGGATGATTTTACATCTCGTATTCATCCACCATAATTCATCACATACAGTGCCAATAAATCATTCGTTGGAGCATATTCGTAACCTTTAAAGTCACCCAAAGTTTCTGGATTTTCCGTACTCGTATATTTCAGGAACTTTAAAGTAACTTTTGTCTTTTCCCCGAAAGAAGCGACGTATTCGTAAATGTATTTACTTTAAAAGTCACTAAAGTTTGTGGGTTTACTAAACTTTCGGGATCTTTAAAGTACCTTTTTGCCTTTTGCTTCTTCTCTTTCGCCGCAAGAGGCAAAGCTGCAGCATTCATCCCAGACATTGCCCCCGAAACGCGCAGCGAGCGAAGTGAATCACGTCAATCCGCCGCAGAAACATCAGCACTCCTCCGCATCTCGCAAATCCATAAAGACCACCGCAACCCGAGTTTCCTCATTCCACACTCAACCAATCTGCCGACAAACACGTCAATGTAGGCGGTGGGAGATCGGGGAGGTCGCGTGGAGCGCGAAGGTTTGGGGAATGCGCATTGCGTGTTTGTACTGGTTTACGCGCTCATCCGGTTGACGTTTCGGGGCAGCTCAGTGAGGGACGACAATTTGCGCACGTTGGCGTCAGGTATTGCGTTTGGTGTGTTCAGTTCTGCGGGGTTTTGATTCCCAGCAATTCATCTCGTTGGTGTGCGTGTGTGTGTTTGGGTTTTAGATTTTGTGGGTTTTCGATTAATCCAGTTGGAGTGTACCAGGTTTCTAATTTTCGTGGGTTTACGTTTGATTGAGTTCGTGTCGGTCGCGTTTTTGGTTTCTGTTTTTAACGTGTGTCTTGGATTTGTAATTTTTGTGGGTTTAGGTTTCCGAGCGGTGGTGCGCATTGTGTTTGATTTGGTGGGTTTTACTCGATCGAGTCTATGTGCGTCAGGTTTTTGTTTCTCTGTGTGTCTCGGGTTTTCAATTTTGTGGGTTTTTGTTTGGTTTTTGATTGCAGAGCATGGACGCGCACGACGGGCCCGTGCGCCGCGCTCGGAAGCAGCCGCGGCAAGGCTCGCAGGAGGACGTTGCTGGCGAGGAAGCATGCGGCTGCGACGGTGAGAGGGAGCACGACTCGCTCTGGCGTACGGTGAAGAAGCAGTACGAGTTGGTCGAGTATCACGTCCTCCCGGAGTATCTCCGCGACAACGAATACATTCTCCGTCACTACCGCTCCGATTGGCCCTTGAAGGAGACCCTCCTCAGCATCTTCACTATCCACAACGAAACCCTCAATATCTGGACGTAAGTATGGGTGAGAGTTTCCTTCTTAACAACCAGAGACACCCGTGTTTTTCCTGACATGTTTTCCTGTTGTTATTTGCAGGCACTTGGTAGGGTTTGTTTTCTTCCTTGCGCTCACCATCTACACGATCCGGGAAGTGCCCACGGAAGCCGTGCTGCCGGAGCGGCTGGCGAGCCTGCTGCGCGTGCCGAACCGTGGCGACCTGCGCCAGCTGCACGTCGAGCTCGTCACGTGCTTCCCGGCCTTGGCGAATGCGCCGTCGTTCTTGCAGGAGCACTTGCCGCATATCGTCGCCAAGTGCATTCCGGACTCCCCGCCCATCTCCCTCAACAGCACGCACCAGTGCTTCATGGTATGCTTCAGGATCTCTCTTTATGAAATTGTTTGTGCATTGTCGTGTTGATGATCTAGATATTGAATTTTTGCCTCTCGAAAATCTGAGAAGTCTGAATATTTTAGGACGTTGTTGTCCGCCGAAGTTTGTGAAATGGTGCCAAACACTTTCGAATGTGGTGTTTGGTGATTCATGTTGATGGATTCATGTTCATGTTTTTGGATCCCTTGACGATTAACGTTCATGTTGATGATTCATGTTTGATGAATCCTGTTTTCGAGAGGCAAAATTTTTGATGAATCCTGTTTGATGATTCATGTTGATGGATCCCGTTTCTGTTCTCTTTCATGAGTGATGATTCATGCTTCATGTTGATGTGGTCTGTTTCCGCTGCTGTCTTACAGCAAACGATGAAGGACCACTTGGGCAAGGAGCTCAACATGATGGCGGCGGGCGCGACGCGCGTCCCCTTCCTGGTGTTCCTGGTGGGCGCGATGTTCTGTCTGCTGTCCTCTTCCTTCTGCCACCTGCTGTCCTGCCACTCCAGTAAGCTGACCTACTGGCTGTGGCGCCTGGACTACGCGGGGATCGCGACCATGATCGCGACCTCGTTCTTCCCGCCCGTCTACTACGTCTTCCTGTGCCAGCCCCTCTGGCGCCACTTCTACCTGTCCGCGATCTCCCTCCTCGGCGTGTTAACCGTGACCATGTCCATGGTGCCCGCGTTCCAGACCGCCAAGTACCGGCCCATGCGTGCGGTGGCTTTCGCCGCCATGGGCCTGTCCGGGGTCATCCCGGCGGCGCACAAGATCATCTTCTTCCGCCACTTGCCGGTGTGCGTGGAGACGCTGTGGTACGAGATCGCCATGGGGCTGTTCTACCTGGCCGGCGTGGTGATCTACGTCGCCCGCATCCCGGAGCGCTGGAAGCCCGGCTTCTTCGACATCGCCGGCCACAGCCACCAGCTCTTCCACGTGCTGGTCATCGCTGGAGCGTACACTCACTACCGCGCCGGACTGATCTACATGAACTGGCGCGACGCCCACCCTTGTCTCCCTGGTGGCATCTGATCCACCGGTGTTCTTGTAGCATACTTACTCCATCAGGTTCGCGGTCTCCTCTCTCAGCTCTCATTTTTTTAGTTAGGATCATTGACTTGTCTGATGAGACTCTTCTTCACATTAGAAGAATTGGACTTGAGGTTGTTGTTGCCCTCTTAGTTTATTCTTGAATTGTAGCATACATCAGCACCGACAGGTTTGGTGTCTCTTTTGTTACGTCTGATTGGTTTGAGCCAGAATTAGGTAGGATCATTGACTTGGCTGATGTTCTTCTTCTTCAATATTAGAAGAATTGGACTTGAGGTTGTTGTGGCCCTCTTTGTTAGTTTATTCTTGAATTGTAGCATACATCAGCACCGACAGGTTTGGTGTCTCTTTTGTCACGTCTAATTGGTTTGAGCCATCAGACGTAGCAGAGTGAGTTAAGATTATTGACTTGTCTGATGAGATTATGAGCCGGTTTCTTCTTCACATTAGGAGGTCTAATTTGGTGTCTACATCGAGGTCTTGTTTGTGAGGTCTAATTTTTTGACTGATTAGATATCGATGGTGTTTATTGGTGAATCGGACTTGATAGTGCTATTGATTGTTGAGTTTTTCCATGTCATTGTGGGGGTGTTATTGACTCTTGCAAACTGTGCTTTTATGACATCATGTGTATGTTGTTTCATATGCAGTCAATCAGTTATGTACTGGTTTAGCAGTACACCTTGAATGTACTGTACTGTACAGTTATCACTGTTCACCAACCAGAAAAAGGAATTTCTAGGCACACAAATATCTTCGATGAGCTTACCATAGACAAGTGACTGGACAGAAGCAAATAACGTACCACTATCCTAGATGGTCGTAGATTTTCTGCCATTTGCTCACACCACTAGAAGCTACACTAAAGTTGATATTTAGTGTCAAGCACAGTAAATGACTTGTAAAAAATGCTACAGCTTTTTACTTTTGCTGCTCGTTGAACTTCTCCAACTGCTTTCATTATAATATTATTATGAATAATATTACAATGGAAGCTACATATTTGAAATGTCATGAGGACTGGTTCTACAATCACGTCTATGTAGTTTTTCTAATGATGCTAAGCTGAGTCACTAGACTTAGACTATATCTTAATACCGGCCTTTCAAATGCATCGATGAGCTTTTGCTTAAAGTATCGAATTTGGTTGAAATCCAGTTAGATCATTAGCAACAACATATGTGTTATGTTTTGGTTTGGGTAGGCTCTTGGTCAGGATGTCTACCCACATAATACCAGTTGGGGTGTATTCCATTTGTAAGATGTTGGTTTCGACTTTCTCTTGCAGAAAATGATAATTAATTTCGATGTCTTTGGATCTTTCACGAAACTGCGGATTCTTGGAAAGCGCAATGGATGATTGATTATCGTTGAAAATTGTGCTTGAAGGCAATTGAATAGAATATCCAATCTCTGATAACAAAGCTTGTATCCACACCAATTCTTTGGTAGCTGTAGCTGCAACAACATATTTTGCCTTAGTTGAGGAAAGGGCCACAACATGTTGCTTCTTACTCTGCCAAGATAGTAGATTGTCTTTTAGTTTAAATAGATAGCGAGACGTAGATCGTCGAGTGTCAGTATCCCCGCCGAATCTGCATCGCACCATCCTTCAAGCTTTAAGTAAGAGAAGAACTTGATGAAGAGCTGCTGAAACGGAGGCTAGAATTGGAGGTCTTTCGAAGATATTGCACGAGTCTTTTAAGAGCTGTCCAATGCACAAATGTTGGATTTGACATAAATTGTGAAAGATGATTGACCGAATAAGCAAGGTCATGTCTAGTACAGGTTACCAAGTATTAGAGACAACCGAGTATATGTGAATACAGAACTGTAGTAAGATATTGGCTGTCATCTGGAGAAAGATCATTTGCTTGAGGTTTAGAGTAGCGGATACTTGCTTCTAAAGGAGTAGCAACAGGTTTGCATGAGGCCATATAAAATTTTTGTAAGAATTTCTTCAATATATGTAGCTTGCAATAAGATAAGAGTTTTACTAGAAGGATAGCATTGAATTTGAATGCCAAGGATATATTCAATATAACTTTTGTTAGTCATTGAGAAACGCCAAGAAAATAATGTTTTGTGAGAAATTAAATAAGGAAGGTCCCTAGAGACAAGCATCAAGTCGTCAATGTAGAGACCCAATCAAATAAAATTGATGTTGGACGATTTGATGTAAACATTTGTGTCAGAAATACATTTGGAGAAGCCATGACTTAATGGATAGGTGTCAAATAAGTCATACTAGATATGGGGTGCTTGTTTAAGTCCATAAAGAGACTTGTGCAAATGCCATACTTTTGAAGCTGTGTCAGGTTTCATAAAGCCAAGAGGTTGACAAATATAAATTTCTTCATCAAAATCATCGTACAGGAAGGTCGTCGTCCATTCGTTGCACATAAAAGTTGTGGATCGTGGCAAGAGCCATCAAGATACGAAGAAAAGTCATTTTGATAACCGGTGAAAAGGTTTATAATAATCAATACCTTTTGTTTGGGAAAATCCACAAGCCACAAAGGGAGCTTTGTAGCGATCAATACTTCCATCAGATTTGTATTTTCTTCAAAATAGCCATTTGGAACTAATTGTAGGTTGATTGAGTGGACGATCAACTAAAGTCCATCTATTATTATTGATTAAATAATCATAATCGCTTTCTATAGCAGTACAACAATAAGCAAATTTTGGTCCAAAAATAACTTCATTAATAGAAAGAGGTTCCTGATAATTGGGACAAAAAAGCACTCACATATGCACTTTCATCATGGAACTTCATGGTTGCCCGCTAACCTTTAGTTGATCTGGAAGAAGTTCGACGAGAAGAAAAGTGTGGTGGTGAATTTTGCTTGAGGTGAGATATCATATGAGATGATAAAAGTGGGCCATGAGTCAATTGAGTCGGAGCTAGAGTGGGTGACGTTGAAGCCGAGGGCCGCGTTGGTGAATTTCAAGGGGTGATTGGTGTTGCAGGTGGTGAGTTAGGGAGCTACTTAGGTGGTTGAACGGTGGCTGATGTTAAGGAGCCTGTGCCCAAGGCTAATGATGATGAACTGGTTCAGAAACCAAGTTATTATTATCGGGTGTAAAGGTTGGGGGCAAGAGTCTTTAGTTGAGGAAGTTTGCTTTGTAATTAAAGAGTCTTCTTCGAATATCACATCTTTGCTAGAGAAAGTTTGTTGAGTTTCAGGGTTGTAAAGTGGATAGCCATTAATCCCAAGAAGTTCACCATAGCCCACAAATATACAGGGGGTTGATTTGACTTCAAGCTTTGTGCGTTCTTATTAGGTATGTAAGAAAATCCTTTGCAACCAAAATTTTTGAAATGGCTTATATTGGGCTGCATGCCGGTCCATAAATCAAATGGAGTAGTATTGTCCAAAGCTGAAGTATATAAGGAGTTCTGCAAATAGCAGGCAATGGAAATTGCTTCAGCCCAATACATATTAGGTAATTGAGCTGTATGTAGCATACTTCTTGCATATTCAACAAGTGTTGTGTTTTTGCGTTCAGAAACACCGATTTGCTCGAGATTAAACTGGTTTGTCAAGCGGCGTTGAATGCTATCTGTACAGATTTTGTTAAAATTTTGAAAGGTGAACTTTCCTCCGTTGTTAGAACAAAGAATTAGTATCTATTTGTTAGTAGAAGTCTCGACTAAACTCTTATATTGAGTAGAGTATGAGAGGACTGCTAATTTCTTTTGCACGAAGTATATATGAATATATCTTGAGAAATCATCAACAAATATTAGAAAATATAAGGCACCGCCAATGGACAAAGTCCGTATAACCAAGGCTAGTGGTTTTGTGGCTCAAGTGACCTGATTAGTGGGGAACGGATTGCGGTGTTGCTTCCCAAAGGTGCAAGCAATACACAATGATTGAATTGACTAAAGAAGGGGGTGGCCAATGACAAGGTCATGTGTCTTCATGGTTCCCAAGTAGCGTAAATTAAGATGCCCCATGCGATAATGGCATTTTAGTGTATCAAGGTCACTTTTATAGGTTGCTACATAGTTGTGATAATAAGGAGCAATTCTAATGCCCATAGAGAACAAATTTCTGTCTTTTGGAACTCTAAAGAGCATAGGTTGACGAGTTGTTGGAGAAATAGTTTTAATAACACATTGATCACAAGTAAAGGTGACAATAGTGTTTCCAGTACTTGTAATTTGGGCCATAGAGAGTAAGTTCTTGGTCAATCCAGGCACATAAAGTATATCTTTAACAAGTAAATTTTGACCTATGTTGAGTTTGAGGAGAACTAACCCACAACCAAGAGCTTGGTAGGTGCTATTATCACCAAGTAATATTGTTCTGGAATTAGAAAGCACCTGATAATCTCAAAATAAGGATTGAATCGGTGACATTTGGTGACTTGCACCGGAGTCCAAATACCAGCATGTGGAAATGGAAGATGAAGATTAGGAAGTATGGCAGAAAACAATTATAGAGGATCATTAGTTGAAGCAGAGTTAAGATGGGATCTTGAGTTACGCACATCTTGTTTTTTTTTTTGGTGCATTTAGGGGACTTATGTCTTGGCTTGCCGCAATAATGGCAAGTGATGATTTTGGTCGGGAATGATGTTAAAGAAGCTGGATGTTGGAGTTGGTTAGCAGGTTTGCCTAGCAAGGAACTTGCCTTCTCAAAGCAATTTGGTTTGTTTTGGAAAATAGTAGGTTGAAGTTTTGGAAGACTCAATTTTGGAACTGTTAATAGCACATCGTTGTAAAATATTGGACATGTGCCCAATAAAGATAAGAGTGGGAATGCCGCCTTGTGTTGTAACAAAAGCGCTCTAGGAATCTCGTAGTGCGGCAAGAAGCTGCATAAGTTGTTGAGCATTGTCAAATTTGCAACCTACTATGGCGGCTTCCTGTAAAACAAATTGCCAGTTTTCAAGAAAGTTGACAACATTGTCACTATTAGTCATGGATAAATGACATAGTTGTTTGTGCAGATTGACTTGAGACGCATTGTTGGAGCGTTCATAAACTTATTTTAGCTTGTCCCATACAGCTTTGGAAGTAGAGAGAGATCTCAGCAAAAATAATTGTTTTTCTCCGCAATGGAGAAGAATTTCAAATCATGCATTGGAATCTTTTGATTTCCAAGTTGCCATGGCATTGACATTAGTTGCAGCACAAGCAACTTCTGAACCATCAACAAGGCTTTAGATTTTTGAGCAAATTAGTAGCATTTCAATCATGATACTCCATGTGGAGTAGTTTGTTGCAAATAATTGTGCGACCATGTAAGTTTACTGAGTCATGACAGACATTATCATGGTATTATTTATTTTTAAGGTGTGAACATATTCACAGTTCAATGATGGATCCTTCATTAGCAAAGAATTGATGATTGAGCTCGTCGAAATTATGAAGAGACTGTACAGGTGCTTCAAATATTTCATTAAAAATTTGATTAGCACATCGTAGAGCACTTTCTGTTTCCACCCTTACAAATTCATTGATTAATAAACAAAATACATCCTCACTCAAACATTTCCCTTGAGCCTTTGAGAGAAGCACATTTCAATGTCATTCAATAACCAAAGTTGAAGGGAAGCGGAAACATGCTCTTATACCATGTAGTGAAATCGAAAAAATATATTATATTATTATGAATAATATCACAATGAAGCTACAACTTAATATGAAGCTACATATTTGAAACATCATGAGGTCTGATTCTAGAGTCACGACTATTTAGTTTCTGGAATGATGCTAAGCTGAGTGACTAGACTTAGACTATGTCCCGGGTGACCAGATGAATTCAGCCCCACGAACTATAGGGGGTCCAAATCCAAGGCCATGTGCACCTGCTTTCTGTGAGGGACCGTGCAACACTGTGCAACATGTCCTCTCTTCCTCAAAGACAGGGACACGCTATGTACCGCCCTGGTGAAAGGAGCAGAGGTCGCTCTCTCTCCCTCTCCATAGCGAGCTGCTCTCAATCGGGAAAAACGCAAACGTCGAGGCAACCCTCATTGCCTCTAAATCCTTTTCCAATTTTTCCTTTTCCAACATTCCTTTCATTTCTCACTTTCCTTCTAAATCCAAGTTCTTATTTTTCCAATCTTGTACTTGCAATTTCATTTTCCTTCCATACGTAAATTCTACTTTTTCCAATTTTTGGGATTTTCCTTTTGTTCCATATCTACGTTCTATTTTTTCCAATCTTTCTCTTGCAAATTGTTGTTTTTTGAAATGCACTCAAAATCTTCTTTACTTCGATGCTCAAAATGTACTCATATTCATTTTTTAGGTTTCATACACTAGATGTCCACAAGTTAAAAAACTAATGTTCCGCTATTTACTGGAATTGACATTTAATCTAGTAGTTGACATTAAGTGTCTAGTTTTGTCACTACATTAATTGCAAACGCCACAATTAGTGTATGGGTCCGCATTTAGTGTCCACTACACTAAATGCCATCTTTAGTGTACCAAAGTGAATGTGAATTATTCAACTAGAACCGCTATACCAATAATAATATTTCTAGACCAATAATGTGGTTATCCCTACTGTTTCAATTCCACTAAATGTCAATTTTTGTTGACAAATAGATTTCAAAGTAATATCTTAAATGTTTTAGGACACTATGAAATCAATATATGTATAATATTGATTAGCATGCAATATTTAAATTGATTAAATCAATATATATATAATAAATATCAATTATTAAAATAAATATAAATATTTCATTGTAGACTAGTGGAACCCTTGTCATCCCTAACGTGCAAAAATATAGTATTACGTTTACTTTGATGTATTATATTTAACCCCCAAAAACCCAAGGCATTATAGAGGAACCTCTACTCCATTGATTATAATTTTCCAAGATGAACTTTCTGAGAATGTAATTGTAGGATCTTCTTATAAACTTGTATGAAATGATGTGCTTAAAATTTTGCAAATTTTGTCACTACGGATTGAAAGACAATCACAGTCAAAGTGAATTTTTTTGCACCCCGCACTTGGGCCTTTAGGGGTTAAGTAAAAGCATCAAATAAAAATTTCAAAGTAAAAGAATAAAAGAAACACGTCAAAGTAGTATGTAAATTTGTGAAGACATAAAAAATATTTAAAAAAAAGATCAATCCTTATCAATATTGAAAATTTTTTTTGAACTTTTCAAGTAAGAGTCTTAAGCCTTGTACCTTATTTTGGTACATGGTAGTATTCCAAAATCAACACGAATTCTATTGTAAACAAACTAGTACATCCCCCGTTGTCATCAACTGGCCGGGGAAATCCCAAGTTAAATAAACGTATGTAAATGCAAAAATCAAATTTACCCATTATACGCATTATGCGCATTGTACGCATTATACGCATTATGTACTATATATACCTATTATTCACTTTAAATACCCATTATTATTTCATATACGTGTTATTGTCTTTAGATAACTATCATTTATTTTATGTACCCGAGGTAGTATATTGTGTAGTTTCAATATGTTGGAAATTATGGTTTTATTTTTCTATTTTTGATACATAATACAATTTTAAAACTCAATAAGCCAAATTTGAATAAAAGGGCATTATAAAGGATTCCTCCAAAGGGCACATATGGAGGATTCTTTCAAAGTCCACATTCAATTCAAAGGGCACATTTGATTCAAATGGCAAATCCAAAGGTCACGTAACTGGGAGCGGCGGACAGACTAACGCCTTTTATATAGGTAGATTACAAAAGAATAAAAGCATTTAAGTAAAAAATATAAAATAATAGTATCAGAACACAAAAGTAAAATACATCCAAAAGTTTAATCCACGAACGAGAGGAACTCGAACGATACCCGCTTAAAACCCTTAATACCCATCACAAACCTAAACTTAACTCAATTGATACCCGCGTTAGACAAATCGGTTCTATCAATCCACGAATGAGAGGCTGAGGAACTCGATTGATACCCCTATAAAACCCTCGGATACCCGTATCCTCAACGAGCCTTATCCAGTGAAGAAGCGAGAGAGTGAGAAGCGCGTCGTCTCTCAAACGTGAAGCAGGTTTGCCGAGCAAGTCCAGTTCCTCAACATTTCGCAGCGATGGCCACGTTCCTCGCGACCTCGCTCTGCGTCTCCACGGCGCCGCACCTGCTCGCCTCGCGCCAGGCGCACCTCTCCGGCACCGCGCTCTCCGCGAGCCACACCGCGGTCGCTCCCGTCGCTTCCGCCGCTGCGTTGGTGCAAATCCGCGCCAGTAAGTCCCCTGCATTTTTCGTTCGGAGCGTAAGCGCCCCTAGGGTTTTCTGTGTGATTTTATGTAATTTTATGAGATTTTAGTGATTTTAGTGTTTTTTGGTGATTATTTGTGATTTTTTGTGAGCAGGCAGGGTTTGTGACTTGACCGGGAAGAAGGCGAACAATGGCTACAAGGTGTCGTTTTCCAAGAAGCGGACGAAGCACTTGCAGCAGCCGAATCTGCAGTACAAGAGGCTTTGGTGGGAGGAGGGCAAGCGGTTCGTGAGGCTGCGGCTGTCCACTAAGGCGCTCAAGACGGTCGAGCGCAATGGCCTCCAGGCCATGGCCAACAAGGCCGGGATCGACCTCGCGGACTACTAGCAGGTTAGTGTCGGATTTGTATGCAATTTGTAGAAGATTTGGGCGTGTACTCGCGCACATTACGCAAATAGAGAACAAGGAATTCCAATGTCGTTTGAGGACTTGTTGCGTGTGTCACTGTTTGAACTGTGGAGGTTTTGGAATTCGGTGTCGAGGTGACGTTTCTAGGGTTTCTGTTTGATGCGTCTGTGCTTGAGAGTTTCTTGTAGCTTTGTGTTTGCTTAGGGTCTAGAGCACAGAACGGAAGATTGTTTGATTTGGCTCCTCCATAATATCTCTTGAGTTGTTGAGTTTCCGGCTTTAAACATGTTCACTGCTGTTGTTGAATTGCAATTTTGTTCGACAACCTATAGACTGTATGGGACAGAATCATTTTTCATGCGGTTATCGTCCGGGATGAGTCTGTTCATGGGAGTGTTTTTGTGTTGCTTAAGGTTCGAATCGTTTGATTAGTGCAGAATGGCTGATATGTGTGAATGAAGTGCAAGTTATTTTCTCTGGCCTTTTGAACAGATTTACCCATGGTATCTACGTTTTCTTTGCTGAAATGTAATTTGCTTGTATGGTACAGAATGTGTTTCTCATGAAAATTCTCATCCGAAGTATGGAAAGTAGGAAGAGTTTGTCCAGGAGAGTATTATTAATTAGAGTGAGACATTGAACAATGTGTTTGCGTCTCGGAAAAAACGATTAACCTAACGAACATGAAGCGTGATTCCACGGCAAGATTATTTAGACTGGGCAAACAATTCTAAAAAGAGACTAGCCTAGAGAAGTTCACAAAGAAGGCATAATGGATATCACGCTTTTCTATAAACTCTCGATTGGCGTGGTTTGTAGAAAAATAAACATGTCATATTTTTATGTAAAACTAACCCGTTGTCTCCAACAAGGCCAGGGCAATCCTTATTATCTAGGTTTGCAAGAATATTTTTTTTACTCTTAGAACACAAAAAATGTATCAAAATTTAGCAAAATATACACCTTTGGATGGGAGACTCTTCAACTCACATCTTTCAATATTTGAACCTTTTCATCTTCAAACACGACACCATACAATAGAATATATGACCATTTTGCAACTTGTCAAACATGTAGTAGGTGCAATAATGGTCTGCATTTGAAATGCTATGTGTCATTGAATTGGGCTCAACACAGATACAAAACTTTCGTGACTACAATACACATCAATTCTTATATGTTAAATATATAGAAAAATACATAAATTTTACTAAACGTAAATTCTCATGACCATGAAACAATTGAGGAGCATGCGGAAATTCAGCATGAACCGGAAAGGGAAAGATAAACCATATTACTATACTGATTTTGATGTTTGGTGTCATTGGAATGAACCACGTTAAGCAAACGCACTTTGGGAACACGGCGGGAACTCTAAGGAACAACATGGGAACTCATTGGGTACACAATGGGAACGTTGTGGTAATAATATGGTTAAAAAGGTAAATCAGAAGAGGGTAACCATATGGTTTGGTTAGGTATCACATCGGATTTTACTGTGAAACTGGTGTGGGCATGAGGAGCCCAACCCAAACTTTTAGGGAACATATCTGGGAGATGAAGCCCCATATGGTCGTCATGTGCGTATGCTTGTTGCCTTGCAACCCTAGTGAAATGACCTCAGATTGGGCAACTCTCTTCGGTGCCCTCCTGGTGCTGCTGCATCTGTGGTTGCTTGCTTGGGCTCAAATTTGGGGTGTAGGTGGATCAGGCGTGACTGAGATTGTGGGTGCCATTCAAGGTGATTTGTGTGGATATTTGAGTGCTTGTTTGCTACGGAAATGAAGCGATGAGGGTCGCCGCGAGTCTCGAACGTAGAGCACGACATGCTCCTCTCCGCAAACAACTGTGTTTTGTCGTTGTTTGAGGTTCTACCTGCCACGTGTATCTACGGCAACGGTAGAGCAAGGAGCGCCAACAGTCCAAGCGAAGGTGGATATTGTCACATGTCACCATAGGGGCCGCCCAAGTACCAAAACCCTAAATTGCATCATTTTGAGGAGCCAACAATGCACGTTCACTCAATTAATCCATTGTAGACAATATATTTTAGTTACAATGGAAATTTGTAAAAATATTCGTTTTTTTTTTCTTCTACCTTCTTCTACTATAGGCATAATAGAATCGGTTTCGGATCAAACTTATCTATGTTTTTGGAAGATTTTATACTTTCCTTTAATACTTCTATTTTTGCCCTATTACTTCAAAACTCTTATCCTATCGGGAACAACGGGGATTCCATTAGAGTATAGTATAATATAATATAATTATACTATAGATTTTAAGATTATAAGATTATACAAGTAGTTATAAGATTATAAAATATAATAGAATAATATAGTGATTAATATAAATTTATAAGATCATAGGATTATAAGACTATAATAAAAATTTAAAAAATAATCAAAAAATTATCAGATTATAAGATTACAGAAATATAAAATGTATATGTTTAAATTTTATATGATAAATTGTCAAGATTGAAATTTATAAGATTTATAAAATAATAAGAATATAAGAATGAAACAATTCTTGAGATTATTTCTTAGATTGTAATAGGATTTATTAGATTCATCCTATAAAATGAGTTCTAACAAGGTAATTTTCATTCTAATTCTATAAGATGAAAAAATGATAAGGAATTTGGTGTATATCTTTAATTTGTTCATGTATTCTAATACTAGTAGGCCTATGCATTCGTCACTGATGTACACTACAAAGCCATATTGACATTGTTTAAACATTTACATCAATGTCATACTAAATTGAAGATTAATGTAATGATGATTTCATGTGGACATATCTTAGTGATTGTATACATGCTATTCCTTATATCATTCCTTGTGTAATAAATTTATACATTATACAAATTGATCATTCTTTTATTATATTATCAATAAACATTGAATGTAAAATCCCTATGTTATAGGTGATTTTTCTTCTTCTTCTTGCTACATATTTTAGTTCCATTTGTGACAAATTAGAATGATTCATCATAGATGCAGTAGGCTACATCAATAAATTGTCTTTTTGTTACAATTCAATAAATAAAAGACAAGGTTCATTGTAAGAACAATAAAACACTCATTAGAATATCATTAAACTAAATCTTTATCAAGTAGAAGAGTGAAACTTCATTCTACAATACATTAACAATTTTCATTATCTATAAGGTGGCATTACATCAAAACGGAGGAATAGAAGATTTCCGACTTTGAATGAACCTACCATGCAAGTCGAGGAGTATTATACTTGCAATTCTTGTTTTCAAAGCAACATTTTTTTGGAGAAATGCTACTACTTTTAGACTATGTGAAACCGTTTTACCTTTTTTCCTTTGGTTTGAAACAATTCTTGAGATTCATATTTGGAGGAATTGATCACAATTGAAATAAGGACAACTGAGCCCGGTGACGACCCTTCCATGGTGACCCATTGACGCACAAAAATGAAGAGGAAAGAATGAACACACGGTCACACGCCCCCTCCAATTTGAACCTGAAAACTAGGCGCGAAACAACCCTCCACGTCAGCACAGAACTTGCCGCAAATCAATCCTCTCTCAAAAGCGGCGCCAGTTCAATTCAAGCATTGCTCAAACTCATACCCATCATCTTCTACAACCCCCCTACATTGGCCCCTCTTGAGTCTAGTTTGATTAGCAATGGAGAGTTGTTTGTTATAACACATGTGAGAAATTAGGTTTATGAGGGGGAGATATCCTCGTATGTAAAATCGATGAGATGTTAACCCTTAAACGTCAGCTGGGAACCATATATACATGGACGTATTTTACTCTGTAGAATGCAAAAAAAGTACTCAAGTTCAGCAAGATTTATACCTTGGGATTGAAAATTCTTCAACTAAGGTAGAGGCATCCAATTCCGATCACTTAAGCTAGATGGGGACTCAAATGACATTGTATGTCCAAAACATTTATAAAGAAAGATGTGGAATTAGGAATGAAACTCAACAAATATTTTTTCAAATTTAATCTCAAAGATTTGCAGTTGATATAGAATCTAAAAGCCCAAAAACCACTGGAGCCCACAATCAAACTATAGAGTAGGTGAGATTTGGTGCCCTCCTTCACCCAATGCCAATAAGTGAGAGTGAGTAAAAGAGAGAAGACATGCCATGGATAACCAACTCATGGAGGATACCCAATACCGATCGCCCTTGTTCGACTTTCTAGGCAAGTCCACCAATGAGAGCTCAATTGAGGTGTAGCAACCCAACATTGTACACTTCACGACCCAATGCCGATTATGAGTGGAGTTTTTCAGATTTTGAGTTATTGGTTTTGGGTCGCTTCATGCACAGTTTCATGCATTTACCATTTTCATGCACCATGCCATGCATACTCTATTGCTCAGAATTGGGTGGCGGATCGGAATTGGGTGCTTCTACCTTAACATCTTTCATTTGGAGGCCATTTCAATATCTCAACCTTATCATGTTTAATTATGACATTATACATGTAGAATTCTGTGGCCACCATCGACACCTTTTGACGTGTAAGGGTCAAGCATATCCATGAGCGCCACAACTTTTAAGATCCGAGTACACTATAACTGAAGAACCATACAAAACCCATTCGTGTACCCTGTATCTGTACATAGTTCATCCACACACTAAATTTAAGATAAGCCCCCTAAAACCGACAAGTTAAGGAATGAGCATATATGGAGAGAGAAGATAAATATACTATTATTTTTCAGTAATAGCCAATAGAATCACAAATCCAATCCAAGTACTTTCATATTTTTCCAATGAAACCAGAATCACTTATGAATCTTCAAATTGTGCAGCCATGTTTAGTGGGTGGCTAACCCCCATAACCAACGACCAAAAGTAAGGGTTTTGACTATTAGCAAACCTCCAAGTTGGTGGTAATGGGATGAAAGAGGGTTGGATATACCCCAATTTTATAGGCGTTGGCTATGGGTTTTTGTTGGTTATGGGGGGGCTTATCTTACATGTTAAACCCAATGATTTTGGAACCATTCAACACAACCATATCTACAGGATGACTACATTCCGCCCTCCACATTCCGTGACGGATTTGGAATTCGGCTCCCAGAGCCACGTCTGTGGGAGCTTCAAAGTCCACTCAACCCATGACTGATCAAGAGTCAATCAACCACCGTTAAATGCCCACAGCATCTCACAATCATCTCAACCCATCAATTGAGTGGGTGCATTGGCCAATTGGTAACCTAATTCCTGAAAGAGCTTCTCAACCATCTGTGAATTAGGGGTTTAGGGTTTAGGGTTTATTTCCTATCAGATCAGGTGGAGTTTTTGATCCGAACAATTGGGTTGGTGCATAGAGGCAATTGGGTTGTGGGGGACACCGCCTTCTCATCTCTGACCCGGCTTTGGATTAGGGCTGGTGTTTAGGGTTTGCTTCGATCTGGGCAAAGCTTGTTGTTGCATGATTGGAAAGCCGTGGCAATGGCGGAGGTGGAGAGCGATCACGAGAGTACTGCGGAGCTGGTGCTCTTCCAAGTCAAGGAATGCTATGTGTACATGGTATGAAACCACCGGAGCAATTTGATGTGAGTTTGAGAAGTTGGGGGTTTAGGGTTTTGGTTTGGGTTTCTATATTCTGATGCAGTAGCATGTTGATCGTTTGTTTGCAACAGATACCTCCAAGGAAAAGCGCAGCTTCGTATAGGTAAGGGATCCATTTACATCCTTTCACATTCACAGCCAGGTTTAGGGTTTTGGATTCGATCATTAGGTGTAATTTTTGATTGCAGGGCGGATGAGTGGGACATCAACAAGTGGGCGTGGGAGGGCGTCTTAAAAGTTGTGTCCAAAGGCGAAAACTGTTCCATCAGACTGGAAGATAACGAGACAGGTATTCAATTTCTACTATATCATCCTTGGAAAACCATCTTCCATGGACTGATCATGGTTTGGCTAATGGGGTGCAGGCGACTTATATGCTCAGGCGCCAATCAGACAAGACCAGCCACTTCCTGTGGAAGCTGTCATTGACAGCAGCAGGTGCTTTTTCTCATCAGGTGTAGGGTTTAGGGTTTCGCTCCTCAATGCTTTTCACGCTGACGGAGGAGTATTTGGTGTTTGCAGGTTCTTTGTACTCCGGGTTGAGGAAGAGTCAAGTGAGTTTCTCTTTCAATGGAATCTTGTCTTGGAAATCAACTCCTCTAAACTGAAGGGTTTCTTTTGTCCGTAGGGCTTCTATTAGTATTCTGAAAGTGGCAGATGTCATGCGCAGATGGGAAGACCAAGCATGCTTTTCTTGGCCTGGGCTTCCGTGAAAGGCCACAAGCATACGACTTTCAAGCTGCTGTGTTCGACCATTTGAAGTATCCTTTTGAAAGCTCGAAAGCATTCAGAGCTTGCTCTTCTGAATCTTTTATCTAGAGGTTTGAGAGTGGATGTACTGTTAATCGTTGCATGGATGTTGAACCCCTTGACACTTAATTTGCAAGGTATCTCAACAAGAAGAAGGAAGCCGAAGAGATCACACAGGAGTACGAGGCAAAGCCCTCCGCGGATTACAGTCTCAAGGAAGGCGAGACTCTGCGGTTGCAGCTGAAAAATGTAAGCTGATTCTCACATGTTGATTTTCGGCAAATCAGAATATGATGTGTAAGGGTTAGTTCACATTCTCAACCCCTGAGTGTCCATTGCCATAGCTCACTAAAACCTCAAATGAATCACTAGAAAGGAACCCAAGCTTGTCTTACAGCATGGGGTAGTTAGTCAGACGCACATAGAAAACCTCTACAATTCTTTTTAAAGATGCCAAAGTTAGAAAGCCTAGAAAGCCTCTATATTTCTCCTTTTTAAGTCGGGGTCAACCTGTTTTTGACATGATTTTTGACATGTTTTTTATGGTTTTGGATCAGGCCAACATATCTGGAGGACTGAAATCTAACAAGTCGCTGACAAGGGAGCCAATGCCCAACCCTGACACTCCAGAGAATCATCCCAAGCGCTCCTCCGGAGCTGTGCCCTGCATTGTGCCGCCGCCTCCGCCGCCTCTACTGCAACCCCCTCCTCCTTCCTCTCTTCTGAAAACTCCATCCATGGTCAAACCTGCTTCAACAGGGAGTGAGGATGATTTGGACGAAGATTTTGGTGATTTTCAGGCTGCTTGAAGAAGGTGGGACAGGGTTCAGGCTCCTACTTTTTTTCTGTGTACAGGTTAGATTCTTCTAGGTGTGTGTTTTCGTGTTGTTGCACATAAAAATGGTGAGTTGAATAATTGAATCATCAATCTGTTTGAAGTGTGAGCGTTCAGTTGATTGCTGCAATTTTGAAGGCTGAGAGTCTGTTTGAGGTGTGGAGTGTTGTGGATTGTGTTATTGTTTGAGGGTTGATGTGAATGAGCAGATAAAATGTTAGTTTAAGGTCATATTGTTAATTTAGTTATAGTAGATTTATTTGTGAAGATACTATGAGTTTGGACTATTTTTCTCGTTTTCAATCAGCTCACTTCATCTTTAATCAGAAAAAGTGGATAAGGTTCATGAGATATCATGACCTCGACAAAGGTAGACAGCCATACTACTTCCGTGCTCTTTGTGCTGCCTTTCAGTGGCCTGATTTAACAAACTACAATTTTCAGAAGATACTTTAACCCTTTATCGCCCAGGGCAGTTTCTGGAAAAACCAAGAGTTCTGCTGATATTTTTCTTTGAACCGGATCTGATGGAACTATAATGCCTAATATTAATATCTAACCTTACAAAACTGAACTTAACCCATGACCTGAACTTTGGGGAATTTTAGCACAACATCCAATGGTTGATGGAATAGATTATAGTGTTTGAAGGCACCGTATATTGGTAGTGAAAATTGTGGATTTTGGAGGGTCTACTACTTTCACCATCAATAGATTCTTGCAAGATTTTTTTAATTTTGAATGAGAGCGGTTCACATATGCAGTAGGTTGATAGCTTGGCATTGACATATCATGTGTGAAGAAAATATTTATACACAGTTATTGGTGATTTTTTTGTTTTTTTCTACTTGATTGTATACAAAAATGTTCCAACCTTATACGAATGAAAACGGAAGTTTCGTATGTGAGAAGACATCAACAATCACAAAACAATGAAGAATGTCTTAGAGACGAAGTTCAATCAAAATTTAAGACCAAAATCAATGTGCATGTGCGTGAAATTCAACATAGTACGTGGCATAGTATTCACTGTATTCACTATATTTTAGTGTGTTTGGTGTATATTGTGTTGTATTCCTAGCTTCTCCAAGACTTCCATAAATCCAAATCATGATCTGATTGTTGGAGAGTGTTCATGTAATGTGTGCGCAAATCCGAACCTCATATCTCAAAGCCTAATTCCTCATGGGTTTCATGTAAATTGAATTTTAGCAGCTCCGGAGTTCCATTTTAGGACTCCTTGGCGGTAAACGGTTAAGTGATATTGAAAGATTTTTTTTAAGAAATCACCACATATTTTGTGAAGGGAAACAAATGAAATCCTACTCCACTTCTAGCATTAATGTCACCGCAACCTCAACTATTGCAAATATGATTGTTAGATGTTTCCACCTACACACTATAATAATAAATAGCTGTAACATGACTAAAATCCTAGACAGGTACCACTTAAAATATGATTCAAGAATGCACTATAATAGCTATGCTATGACTAAAAACTGAATGTGCAACACTACACTAAAGATTGCCTTTAGTGTAGTGACACAAGTAGTGTAATTACCCTTGGACACTATTCGTAAACAAGTTGACAAATAGTCTGTGGCCGCCAATCTCATTAATGTGAGCCTCAATCAACCGCCTACTTACAACCAATTCAATCAGTTGCCTACTCAATCAACCGCCTACTCAATCTACCTCCTATTACCCGCCTCCTCCTACCGATCTTTCCCTCATTGTTGGCTTTTCCCTTCTCTAGCAGTATCATTCTGCGAGGACTTTCCATTGCATTCCTAGGTGAGAACTTCTTTGAGTAACCAATATCGGGCAAGAAGGGGGGGAGCGATTTGTGCCTATCAATAGGGGATATGTGGCCTTTCTCTTTTCTGCCGAAGCATCTCATCTGTCGAAGTCCTTCGAAGTCACGCAGCCGGTCGAACCGCGTCCAGCACGGCCACTCTCGCAACCAGCACAGCCACAACCAACACCGGTGATCAGCCTCGTCGAACTGCAAAGTCAAACTTGACAGAGTTATAGGCTTATACAACGGCACTCAGCCCAATCGTATGGAACAAACGAGCGCGGCACAACCTCGCCACATCACCGGTAAGCGTTTTGGATGAGTGCATTTCATCCTCGTCTAGAGGCTCTAGGAGAAATTCTAAACGAAAAAACAGTTTTTCATTGTAGAAATGGATCCCGCAACCAGCACGGCCATTTCCACAAGCAACGGTCCAATGCCACGGCACCAACTGGCTCTACAGGAAGTCTCCACAATCAGGACAGGTCAGTTATTGTTGCCTGGATGTTTGAAGACCGGCGCTATGAGGCCAACAATGTTTGTGTGGCGAGACAATCCACGCATTTCTATAGCATTTTCAAGGCCAATACAACACGAACGTAGTCCGGGCAACGCGGTGGTGGGGGCTCAAAGAAACAATTCTACCCTTGTTGAATCCCTTAACAACGTTGCATTATCGTTTACTCGCTGCACCACGGACAAGCGAAAACAAGTCCTAAACAAAGTTGCCAACGAAGGTCGGCTTGCGAGCTGAGCCCAGGAAGGTCGGCTTGGATCTAGTCGCTTTACCCACGGCTACTCCATTTATTTGAGCTCTACAAAAGTGCTAGGATCAAGTTTTCAAACGCCGTCCTTATTGAATTGGCGCTCTCAATTCTTCTTGCCTTAGACTCGTCTTATAGCGGCCCAATCTAGAGACCCTAAAAATGATAGACTCCTCACACTAAAACTCACACTCTCGTGGGTAAAACAATTTATGGATGTACATGATATTGTTTTACTATCACAATGGGGCCAATTAACTTATAGTCCAGAAAAAGATATCCAAATTGAACGATCCACGACTTACCATTTGGGGGTTTTACGATAGAGGTTTCATTCTGGGGCGTTTGATGAAAATATTTTTGAAAACTTGGATAGAATCCATTTTACCATTATTGTGGACAATGGACAAACTTTAGGTTTTTGTGGGGATTCAATGGTGAAATATGCGGATGTTAATGCAGGGAGGAGGCAATGACGATGCTTGTTTGTATTTCGGGGGATCGTAGGTCCATCATAGAGGTCCCCATGCTAATTTTCAATAACTAAAATAGCAATTTTCCCATTGGGAGTGTGTTACCATACGAGCCCGAAAGGTTGGATGAACCAATTTATTTTTCCTCAATACATTGAGGACTCCTGAGTCTATCAACCGGATGTTCACAACCGCACTAAATTCATTTGGGTAGACAATTGTACGGGGCACAACATCACCCCTAGATTAGCGGCGGTTTTAGCTCAAACAAGATCCGTATTGAAATACTTACCCCCATGTGCAACTCTTCTTTGTCAATTGGCGGACACTTTCATTATTTCCAAGATCAACGATCCTTGACAAAATAGTGGGAGACCAAAAAAACCCAACTTATTGGAATGAAGGCTTGGCAAAACAATCCCCGTGTGATGGTCAATGGTCCCGGAAACTTATCAATCCGGGTAAGAGATTTTTACTCCAATTAGTAGCATTTGCAGTTGAAGATGTTAATTGTTTAGTCGATTGTGATAATATGTCATATGCTCAAAAATCTATGATTAGATGTGGCCTAGCACTAGGATTAGATGGCACTTGGACTATTAATCAATTATTTCCACGGCTTCAAGATATCATTGCCACAACGCCGTCCATATTTTCAAGGAGTAGAGGTGCCACAATTGCCTACGGCAAATTAATGTATGTTCATATTCCTTTTTACTTACTAAACTGCCATCATGTTACTTGGCATATTATGTCTATGTTCTTATTTACCAATCTTTTCTTGCAGATGTATACATTTCTTTGGTTGCAATTTTACTTTCCTTGCATGTCTATGTCATTCTTTTTTCACTCTTTATGTTTCCTTTTTTTCACATTCTTTCCATGCTTAAGTCCTTCTTTTCTTACTTTTTTTTCTTTGCACACGCTTCATTTTTTCATTCCTTCCATGTCTAAATTCTATTATTCTGCATTCTACTTCTTCCACATGTTTCTTCCACATGGTTTTTTTGGTTGCAATTTTCTTTCCTTCCATATCTATGTTCTATTTTTCCAATCTTTTGCAAATATTTCTTTATTCTAAATAGCAACTCACTTTCCTTTCTAATCAAGGTTCTATTTTTCCCAATCATTTTCGTTGCAATTGCTTGTTTTTCTAAACGTACATAAAACCTTCTTCACCAAATGTACACCAAAATTTGTTCTACTTTCACTCACAAAACGTCCACAAGTCAAAAAAAAAATTTACAATCTTTACTTCAATTGACAATTAGTGTAAAATTTGGCATTCAGTGTATAATTTTATCACTACACTAATTGCTGACTTTGCAACTAGTGTCCAGATTCGTATTTAGTGTCCACTACACTAAGTGCAATCTTTATGGACACAATTCAAATGATTCTCTATGAAAGATTCAACCGCACTTTGGATGAAGAAATGCCAAACGCACTTTCATCACAGAAGTATTCATCCTTCCCACCTTCCTGCTCCCGTTCGTAATACCTGGGTTGATACTACTCTAATACCAAGAAGACATCCATCTACACCAGGTTTCATCATCGAGAACCGGTCAATACCAAGGGTAAAGTGCACTGATCCCGTGACATACCCGGTTCATACTATCCTGATACTACCTTGAAACTGGTACGATACCCTCTCTATACTCTTGCGGATATCTCCAAAGTGTGCGTTGCGCAATCACTCGGTTTGTTTTCGCGTCGTTGTTGTTGCGGCTTCGCCATCGCCATCGCCATCTCTTTTTCTCTTTAGTGAGTGCTCCGGCGATCGCCAGCCTCGCTTCGTTCGGCGCTCGGCAGCCATGGTAAGTCTTGAATCGCTGACTCGCGTTTTCTGGATTTTCCGAGCTTCATGGTGTGGATTTGTTCTCATGAGATCGTGTTCGGTAGCAGTAAGAGCGTTCGGTTCTTTGGTTTCCTGGTTTGATCTGGGAGTTTTGGACTGCGGTGGAGGTTTTGGAGGTTCTCTGCGGTGCGATGGTTGCATTTTCTTGCTCGAGAGTGAGAATAGGGTTTGGGCGCTGAAGAAGGTTTCATGTTATGATTTTCGTCTGGTTTATATGCCCTATGTGAGAGTTGATGATCGGTTTTTTTTTCTTTGGCAGATTCGATTTATACTTTTGCAGAACCGGCAGGGGAAAACGCGTCTTGCCAAGTATTACATTCCGCTGGAGGATTCTGAGAAGCACAAGCTGGAGTATGAGGTTAGTGATTGTTGATGTGATTGAGCTCGAGTACTTGATTTGATTCCGGTTTCCTTCGAGGTGTTTTCAATGAAGTGTTTCCTTAAGGTCAAGGAATCAGCATGTCTTTCATTTTCAAGAACGTCGTGTTCTTTTAGTGGACATCGCAAATTGGTTGCTTTAGAGTTTTACTTGGTGAAGCTCAGTATGTTCTGCTTGTAAGGACTATCTTTGATCATGGAAGTCTTGTAGTGAGGTTTTCTAGTATCTGTACAGGTGCACAGGCTGGTCGTCAATAGAGATCCGAAGTTTACCAATTTCGTAGAGGTAAGCCGCTTACTTCTTAGTTTCCTAGTATGATTTTGTGATTTACATAAAGTTCAGTCATGTTAACGATGCCGGTTGGAATCACATTGACTCAATTTTGTTTTGTCACATTATGCCTCTCAACGGTTTCTTTTCCAAGAGGCCACCTTAACACTGGCTCTAGAGTCTTATGATTAATAGTGAACAACTCGGAATAATCAATAAATCAAAGAAAGGAGTATCTTATCGAAACTTGGTGACTTTAAATGTCACCTACATTATTCCTGTCTGAAAGTGAACATTTGCTTTTTGTGTGTCATTTTTTTTGTGGGACAGTTTCGGACACACAAGGTCATTTATCGACGCTACGCTGGTCTCTTCTTTTCGATGTGTGTCGACATTACGGACAATGAGCTGGCCTATCTTGAAAGTATCCATCTTTTTGTGGAGATTCTTGATCATTTCTTCAGTAACGTTTGTGAACTGGATCTGGTCTTCAACTTTCACAAGGTACAGATTACATCCACAAAAGAATATCTTGTTTAGTCTGACTCGGACTAATTGAGATAACTTATACATTTCATGGATAACGTGTAGATAAAGGTTTAGGGCTCCTAGAGTAGATACAATAATCTGTGTAGATTTTTTTTCTGGAGCAGTTGTTTTCATTGAGGTGACTCATGATAAAGTTCTCAATCACTGCTTGACAGGTATATCTGATATTGGACGAGTTTATTCTTGCTGGCGAATTGCAAGAAACCAGCAAAAAGGTTAGGACTTGTAATTATTCCGTATGTCAATTGGTCAGCACATGGTGTTGTTTACTTACTGACAACCGAGATCAGCACAACTATCTACCAATCTATCTTGTTGTTATGGTTACCTCAAATATGAAGTGGAATCGTATCCTGCAGGCTATCATTGAAAGAATGGGCGAGCTGGAGAAGCAGGACTAGGTGATTTTTTATGTGATTTCACCGCGTAAGGCACTCATAAAGTAAGTACTTGCATTGATAGAACTCCCCATTTGATTGTGTGAAACTTACGTTGATTATATATGATAATAGACCAGATTCTTTTTTCCTTTTCCTTTTCGTAGAAGACAGGATGTGCTTCCTGATCCTCTTCAATTCAAGCATCTGGGCGTTTTCCAGTGAAGTACTAAGTTCGTCATAGCTTGGATGTGATGAGGTTGCCATGCTTATTCAACTGTACCTGTAGGAAGGCTCATTCAAGCTCCAAATTCTTCATGTGAACATTTTTTGACATCTAGATTGTTGTTGCTGCTAAAAGATTTCTTACTTACGTAACATTTGAAGTCTTAACCCTTTACCGCCGAACCGGATTTGATGGAAATGTAATGACTAATATTAATATCTAACCTTACAAAATTGAACTTAACCCATGACCTGAACTTTGGGGAAATTTTGCACAACATCCAAAGGTTGATGGAATAGATTATAGTGTTTAAAGGTACTGTATATTGGTAGTGAAAACTGTGGATTTTGGAGGGTGTACTACTTTAACCATCCATAGATTCTTGCAAGAATTTTTTTACTTTGAATTAGAGTGGTTTGCATGTGCACTAGGTTGATAGCTTCGCATTGACATATCATATGTGAAGAATATATTTATACACAATTATTGGTGATTTTTTTGCTTCTTTCTACTTGATTGTACACAAAAATGTTCCAACCTTATATGAATCAAAACGGAAGTTTTGTATGTGAGGAGAGAGGTCGACAATCACAAAACAATGAAGAATGTCTTAGAGACGAAGTTCAATCAAAATTTAAGACCAAAATCAATGTGCATGTGTGTGAAATACAACATAGTATGTGGCATAGTATTCACTGCATTTTAGTGTGTTCGGTGTATTTTGTGTTGTATTCCTAGCTTTTCCAAGAGATCTATAAATCCAAATCATGATTTGATTGTTGGAGAGTGTTTGTGAAATGAGTGCGCAAATCTGAACCTTGTATCTCAAAGCCTAGTTCCTCATGGATTTCATGCAAATTGAGTTTTAGCACCTCCAGAGTCCCATTTCGGGCTTCTTGGGCGCTAAAGGGTTAACCCCTTTGTGCCTAGGAGACCCAAAATGGGACTCGGAGGTGTCAAAACTCAATTTTCATGAAATACATGAGGAATTATGTTTTGAAATGTGAAGTTTAGATTTGTAGAGATATCACATGAATACTCTGCAAAAATTAGATCATGATTTGGAGTAATAGAACTAGAAAAGCAAGGGTCACAACACCAAATACATCAAATACAATGAATACCATGCTGCATACTATATTGTATTTCATACACACAAAATGATTTTGGTCTTCAATTTTGATTGAAATTTGTCTTTTTAGAGATTCTTCATTGTTTTGTGATTGTTGATCTCTCTCAATGCATACAAAACTTCCGTTTTGATTTGTATAAGTTTGGAACATTTTTGTATACATTCAAGTAGACAAAAGTAAAAAAATCATCAATAATCATGTAGAAATGTTTTCTTCACGACGTATGATATGTCTTGAATTCAAAGTACAAAAATTCTTACAAGGACCTTTTGACGGATAAAGTAGTATACCCTCCAAAGTCCACAGTTTTCATTACCAAACATGATATCTTTAAACACTATAATCTATTCCATCAAAAGTTTTTCCCAAATTTTTATCAAGTTTTTGTGTAAATTTTTCCAAAAGTTTAGATCATGGGCTGAGTTTAATTTTATAAGGTTGGATACTAAAATAAGGCATTATACATCCATCAAAGTTAGTTCAAAGAAAACAATCAGCACATATCTTGGTTTTGGAGAAACATGACCTCTACGCTACAGGGTTAATTGACCTTCTAGAGCATTTTTTTTCTGGATACCATCAAAACCCTATAGAAACATATATGACATAGTGAAAAATACATATATCACAAATTTTTTAAACAATGTGACATTTGACAATCATTCTTTGGGGATGTTTTTGACAATGGGCTCAGTTTGGCATAGAAAAAAGCATTTCACAATTTTTTTGAAAATATTTAACAATTTTTTCTATCTCCAAATAGAGCTATTCAAGAAACTAATATCATGTAAACCATCATGATAATAAATTTGGACCTGAATAGTGCTAAAAACAACACCAAATGAAGTCAATGTTTGTTAGTCATGCTTATGAAGAATAAACTTTCTCTTCACTTTAAAGAGTATATTGGCCTTCTAATTTTTCTAGTGTACTAACCCATTATCCCTAACATTATGAATGACTAATATATTGACCCGTTGTCCCTAACGTTGCACCTTAGCATGTCCATAGCCAACATGAATATAATTTCAAGAGTAATTAATAACTTGATTGACACATGAGATTAGGGTTAATGACCATGGACATGAACTTGTAGACACTGCCACCAAAAATGATGCTAAATATGTATTCTCCACCGGCAAAAATTGACACAAAAGCATTCCTCAACCCCTACATGACCAAGGCAATTTTTCCTCAAAAACACTCCAAAACTGCCATTTTCAGCACATTCAACACAAAATTATACAAAATCATTTTTTTTGAAAATTTAACCATAGGATCTTGTACTAGACTTGTATGAGAGTGTGTGGTAAAAAATTTGGTAAGTTTGACCACACAGATTGAAAGATATCAGCCTTTGAAATGCGACATAATCTCTTTTTCTGGTCATACTAAACACCTTCAACAAACTTCGACCACCTTCTATGGCAACTTTTTGCACCACAAGCCGTGAATTTATTGTGTTAACTTGAAAAGGATCATGTTAGGCTCATGTGCACCAAATTTTAGAAGTAGAAGAGGTGTAGAAGATGTCCTAAAAATCCTGCAATGCAACTATGTGCCGAGAATCAACAATAAACTTTATATTTTTTGCTTATTTCATGTCCTTCTCAAATTTTTGAAATTCACAAATCCGTACAGTAGATGCAAAGATCTCAATTTCCTTTCCAAGAGGACATTTTCTTTCTTTTAGAAAAGACAAAAACTCAAATTTCTATTGAATTTAGAAGTTATTTAAGTTTAGTGACAGTATTTGTGATATGTCACACTAAACTGCTGCACTATTTGTATATGTAAGTGAAAATATATTGTAACTTTTGAACCGTAAGTCGGAATTCTACGAAATTTGTGTCTAAGCAAAGCTAATCAAAAGTTGTTCATTCAATGAAAAAATCTCAGAAAATATTGCCTACAATTGAGAACGTGGTACCTTACCCAAACTCAAAATGTTGCTTGACGGGACATTGGTCCTTTAGGGGTTAAGGCAGAATGTAAAACCATGGTCTAGTCCACATCCTCAATGTTGATGTGTATGAAATTAGGGTTCATAATAAGCACATAAACTGCCAATAAATTGCACTTAGAATAGCATAACTCTTATACTAGTATACCCTATGCAGTGGGAGTCATAATTGATTCAAAATGAAGAATGTTCAAAAATTTATGAAATTTTCAGAGATTTGTCTAGGTGATACCCATGTGATGCCTAGGTTTGCTATCAGTTAAGACCCCTTACTTTTGGTCAACGCTTTTGGGTGGTTCCTATTGGTAGGAACATGGCAGCACACTTTGAAAATTCATAAGTAATTCACATTTCATTGGAAAAATATGAAATGTGAAAATAAGAAAAAATCACTTGGGTTGATATTGTAGTTCTATTGTCTATCACTGAAAAATTAGTTTATGTTTTAAAAAATTCTCTCCATATATGCACATTGCTTAACTTGTTGGTTATGCAGGTTTACCTTATGCTATGTAACTTGTAGAAGCGGGTAATGCTCTACATGAGAGGAAGTATGTTTCCCAAAAATTATTGATAGCTCCAGAGAATGCACAAAACCGCAAAACTGTAACTAATGTAAAATGACAAACAAACTTTGGCTCATCTTGACAATGTATTGGAAGTTTTACACTAGTATGCAGGTTTGATCCCTAGTTGTAAAATCTTCTCTCACTTGACGGGACCGCTACAAGTTGCCAATATAGCAACAATGGTCATGTTCTTAGTTTGGTGGCTACAAGGGTTTCTACCTAGATAGACTTAAAACGCACATTGCCATGAGATAAGTGCTCATTAGCCACCAAATTGAGAACTGTCTAGGGATGTGCGTTTTAAATGTACAATGAATTAACATCACATACATTGTAAAGGTACAAGAATAAGAACTTTTGAAATGCAAAAAGTTAATACCAAGTGAAGTCAAAGTCTTCTAATCTTTAACACCCAAGAAGAAGATGAGTTTTTTTTTCCCGTTCTCCTTAACTACTATGATACTTCAATATGTATGGTCACTTTTTTAAAAAAATTGTGACCATGTGGTTTTAGTAGTATAGATTAAGATATACGATTGGATATAGAGATAATGACATTTTTCATTTGCTTTCTGCGCACTTAATGAGCAATTTTGAAGTGTTTTTGTTGAACAAGAGTCAATGAGTTTTAGAGGTTAAAGTTCCATTATATATACACTTTGAAAAAGTTGTAAAAATGGTCCCAAAACATGTATAAAATCACTTTTCATGGAGTAACATAGGCTAGAAAATGCCAAATAACTATCTAAATTGGAAAAAGACCGTTTGGATTCAAGGAAAAAAAAACCAATTTTTTTTGGCAAGAAATCACACACTATAAAATTTAGCATTCTTATTGTCAATCATGGGAATTGAATCCAAGACCTTGAAGCTCCAATATGGATTCCTCATTAACGTACTTCCAAGGGTCAAGGCTTTTTCAAGCCCCACTCTCCTTTGAAAATTTCCATGTCGCAAATTTTCTATATCATTTGTTTTTGAATTTTTTCATTTCACTTGATAATTGCAATCACTTAAAAATACTTTTTTTCAATTATTGAAGCCAAAGCTGATCCTTGCCTACAATATTTCCATCCATATGTCTAGAAGGCATCTTAACCCTTAAACGCCAGTCGGGAATTGTATATACAAATACAATATAGAATTCAAAAAAATATTACAGTTTAGCAAGACTTGATACATCTTTGGATTGAAGATTCTTCAATCAACATCTTTAATTTGGAGGGAGTTTGAATGTCTAAACCTTTTTATCATGTTCAAATACAACACTATACATGAAGATATTGTGGCCACCAGTGGCACCTTCTGAGGTTTAACCCTTTCAGGCTGATGAACTTTTTTAGCCTGCAAGAATCTACAAGTGCTCTAGATTATGCAAAGCAACATTTATGCAGAAGGGTACATTTCATCACAACCCTCCTTCACGGAAATTAGTGTAACTTGCTGATGCTTTTACTGATTTTTGTGATAATGGTCTCAATAGATGCCCATCTTCCTTGACCTCTATGTCCTTGTTAAGATTTTTCATGGAGGTGGCTTGTAGCGTTTGCTATCGAGATTATTGTGCCAAAACAACCCAAAAATGGACATGTATTGGTCTTAAAGGTTTAAGGATTAATGTGACCATGTCATGTAGAGAAACCAAAGATTGAGGATCTTCAAAGAACTGCAAAGACACTCTTCCAAGCAATCAATATATTTTTTGCAAAACATTCTCTTTGAAGGACGCTAGAGGATACAAAGTAAAATAATTTAGCCCACTGAAAGTTTATTTTTATATTTAGGAACTTAAAATGAAATGAACACAATATTTGTGAAACGATCACATTTCCATGTGAAATTTAAAAAAAAATGAGGATAATATATTAACCATGTTAAAATGAGATTAATATATTAACCATGTCACCACCCCAAGTTAGTGATGTGAATAATTATCTCATGAATAGTACTAGGGACTCCCTCTTTGGCTAATAATATGTACAACATCAAACTTTTTAAGCTGGCATTATAATAATTTGTGAAAACATTATTTATGACATTTTCATTCACCATGTGGTATTTTCACAAACACTATGTAGACCATATATAGTCCTAATATAATTTTCTTAGAAAAAATGATTTCATTCCACTTCTAATAATAGGATGTTCTCAAAATACTATTAGAAGAACACATTGTATTTGTTATGAAATTTTTATTCCACAAATTGGAAGATCATAGAAATTATCGCACGGTTAATAGTCTTTCTGCATTCTAGTTTAACATGGTCAACACTCTAAGTCTTCTTCAAAAGATGAAAGTATTTACATATTCAATCTTTACAATGTGAAATCCTTACATTATTCAAACTTGCACTACTAGTTTTTTCTTGTGATAAAATATCAAAGAAAATTACGCTGATTATTTATTATTTATATACAAATCTAAAAAAAAATGGATAATTTTAAAAACTACTCAAGCTGCCTACCTTCACAAATAGAAATATATTTCATCATATGTTAATTTCTAATTTTTATTAAATGCATGCAAATCTCTTACACTTCCACTTCTTTGATAAAACTCTCAAAAAAATGTTGAAAATTGTCATCGTAGGAACTTGTCTGAGCTTTTTAAAGCCCATTCATGGACACTTGATCCTATAATGATTAAGCCTAGGACATACATGCAACCCGATTAGAAAAGTTGAAAAATGATTAGTATTTATAAAACAAATTATTTAAGTAATATTATGGTATTTTTAAGCCATATTCAACCATGTTTATGGGACTTTGATTAAAAAGAAAATAAGAATATAGAGCCATTTTCGGAAGAATGATCCTTATTTTTCTATGAAGATCAATTGTTTTTCTAAATGGAACAATCTTGCTATGGTTATTCAAAAAGTGTCTCAAAGTTGAAAAGAACTAGTAACTTAGTATTTGTGAAAATGTCACATACGCATGTAACATTCATTTTTGCAAGCCAACCAAATTTGTTTCCAAGTGCAAAGCACGAGAGGTAGATATATACATCTTGATTCAATGATGAAAAGATAGAAGTGGTATTAAAAAAACATCATGGGAAACAATTTGGAAACCGGGTATAATTAAAACCCTTTTACAAACTCATGGTTTGATATTGCATGAAGATTTGGTCAAAACTTATATATATGCACATATCGTTGCAAGGTTTGCAAAAGTTTCTACTTATATGGTACTAGTGGACCCTTTGTTGTCCCCAACGGACTAAGGACAATCCCCAATTATATAAACGTATGCCCGTTATGTACTTTAGATACTTGGGTTGCCTAAGTATATAAAATAATAGTACTAAAGTATATGCCACATGTTGACTTCCTGGAGAAGGGGGTATTACCTGGGTATTGCCGAGTTCCATCACTAGGTATACCTCCTTCCTCTTTTATAATATCGAGATACTAGTATACTTATCCATTCTCTTTAACGGATAATGTAAGTTTAGGTAAGTAAACTAAAATTGTAATAGTAAGTATAGTCTACTACAATGATACATAGAATGACAATTTTTAGTGTAATAAGCCATAAAGATTTATTCATTTATTCAAGTATATAGATTATCAATAACCACATATATATCTATATTCATAACAAAATATTGTTTGTCAGGAACATCTGACAGTTCCACGTTGGACAATTTTCATCCAACAATTCTAGTCCAGATGACATTTTGTCAAATGAAACCCTAAATCACACCACCCTTTGGAACATCGACTCTTACGTTTTGTGCATTGTTGACTCCACCATTTCATGCTTGATCATTGTCGCCTAGGCTATTTTATGTGGCGACTTCCACAACGGTAGAGGCGCCTCCTCTTGATACCTTCTCCGAACACTTGGGATCTCTAGACTCCAAGTCCTCTGATTTCCCTCGAGGCAATCTCAAGCTCCAGATGCTTCAGTTAAGCTCCCCACTCTGTCCCTCTCTCGCCCTCCTTCCCTTGCGGATGTCTCGTCGGCTCTTCATAGGAGACCGGTCTCGCCGGCTCATCAAGAAACCTATTGCCTTGACGTCACATTTGCTACGACACTTGCTAGAAAAGCCCGCTTCCCCAAGGAATCAAACTAGGTTTTTTTTCTTTCTTTTAGACATTAGTCTGGTAGTTAGGCCCCTTTTTCTAGACTTTCTCTGCCCCTAGGGTTTGTTGGTTTTCTTTCTTTGTAAATTGATTTTTTCCTTCGTTGTAAGTTTGTTGGTTTTCCATTTCCTAGGTGGTTTTCTTCCTTGGTCTTGCCTTTGTTTGCCACATGGCGGTTGGGCTGTTTGGGCCGTTACTTTGAGATGTTCTCTTGATTCTTTATAATGTGCTCTTGTTGATTTTAACCCCGGATTTGGGTCGTCCATGGATTGTCCTTGCTCTACTTTCGGAGCATCAACACAGACGCTTGCGTTTGGAGCATCAACTCCTTTGTTCCGTGCTCACACAAAGTGCATTTGTCTTCGGTGCGAGTATCACGACCCGCTTCGGAAGCATTAATCATGCACATGAGAGGGGATCAAATTTTAGCTCTTTGTCAGATTTTTAGGGTTTGATTAGGCGGGTTTGAATTTGCAGTGATTTCTTTGAGTTAGCGTGTAGGATTTTGGGTTTTTAAAATAATGTTTGACTAAAAAAATCTCCATTGTAATTTGGATTTAGCTCATGCAAAGGTTTCAAAGTTTGCGTTTATTTGTGCCATGAAATTTGTAGCTGTTATTGGTTTTGAATTTCGGTGTTGTGACTTGAGAAGTGACTTTTAGAATGGATCACTAAACTTTGAGGTTTAGATATCGAGGATATGTTCTACATTGTCCTACGGTTCTCTGTGAGTCCCTAGTGTGGAAAATTGAAATTGTCGAAGTTGTTGAGGAGTCTGAGTATCACAAAAATTGAGTTGAATCCAAGGAAGATGCTTGATTCCAAAGTTTTCCAAATTTGAAAAATCCGAAGAGCTCAGACTATGATTACAACTTCCATAAGAAATCTTAGGTTTGATTCAATTTCTATGATTCTTAGGCTCATAGAAAGGTCTTTATGGAAGTATAAAGGTCATCTTTGTGTGATTGATTCAATTGTGGAATTCATGTACTGTACAATTGATTTGCCGGAGTTGCAGAAGGTTTAAGGGTAGAAGCACATTAAGCCCTTATACAAATTTGGCAAAAATTGAGAATTCTATAAAGAATTAAAAATAACTTTTTTTTACTTTGGTTGGTTGGTGATGGAAGTAAACTTGGTTTTCCATAAGGGCCTAATTTTATTTTATTTAATCCCTTCTACAAGAAATTTTTTAGGAACGTTAAACTTGAGAGGAGGTACATTGTGACATTAAAAACTTCTAATTTGAGTATAGAGTGATTTCAAAGACGCACGGATTAAACAAAAATTAGGCCTACTTGTAGAATCTTATTAGCTTCCTTTACTAACAAACAAAAGTGTAAAAAAATGATTTTCATTTATTTTGAATTCCCCACTTTTAGCCATTTTAGTGAATAAAACTAAGTATTGATTACAAATGGCAAATTGCCCTTGGACCCTAGGATCCATTAGTAAAGTCAATCATTCCATAAAATGTAATTCTCCTCATTTATGTACCCTTGAAATAAATTTGTTCCAAATATGAGACATTGCGACATCAAAAGTGGAGTATTGTAGTGTGCTTATACCCTCAAATGCCATGTTAAGCGTCTTAAATAAAAATTGTGATTTGCATCATCTGACGTTCAATATCTCACCATTTTAGTAGGAATCCAATATATGTTTTGATCTCCAATACTAGTACCTAAACACCTAGCAAATGAGAAGGAAATTTAATAATTGCTAAAGAGGATCACTGCCATTAGAATTTTGATGCTGAACTTTGTGTGTAGGCTAGTTTGCTTTCCATAAACCTATAATTCCCTTCATTCCAATCTTGAGAGCCAACAAAAATAACAACAATTATATCAACATGGTTGCACCAACAAATATGATAGGTTGGTAATTGTATAAACGCTTCTCTGTAATATGTGCCACTATCAAGGCATAAATTCTATTGTCCAAACGAGGGCTTGGTTATACCTAATAGCTCTTTTGCATATGCACTTGTCTTAAATCTTTTTGCTATTGACATCCCTCTAAGAGTGCTTACAAATGTTTTTCTTTCTCAGCCTAATATGCTCAGAGCTTAGAAGTTATGCTAATGAGGATATTGTCAACATCCTTGTGCTCAAATTGTTCAACTTCCTATTCATTTTGCAAAATTCAAAATATGCTATTCTATTTTTTATTGGCTCCATGACCAAAAAATGACTTTAAACTCGAGCCCATGCTTTGACAAATCCTCCATGGCTACCACTTAATGCTCATTCTCGTAGAAGATGCGCTCATCACAACCTTGCTACTCATAGAAGCTATGGTAGACTTGTCAATAAGTAAACTAGCTGCAAGCATAATCAATGGAGATTCTACTCTTGTAATCAAAGTTGTCCTTGTACCGTTTCTAAGACTTGGTCTCCACCCTTGTTTTCCTTCACAATCGCTAACCCAATAAGTCACTTGGAGGCCCCGTTGTTCTTCTCCATTGGTTTCTACAAGGCTTGAAGCATGTTCTCGACATCTCTCATTGTTGGCCGATCTTCTCGGTTCTTCTCGGTACACATCAATCTCTTGCACCCGCAACATTTTCTTCAAAGAAGCCAAACTTGGTTTGTCTATATCCCCCTCATACAAGATCGACGAATCAAGGATACACCGACACATTCGTCCACCGTTGAGTTGCACAGTCTCTTTCACCCATGCAACGATGTGCAAGGCAGTCCCATAGCTAGGATCATGGGTTGGCCCCTTTCCTGTCAAGAGTTCCAACAACAACACCCCATAAGAGTACACATCCACTTGTGGCGTCGTTGCAACGCTAAATCCTGCCTGTGCACAATGGAAAACACATGTCATGGATAATCCCAATGTGGCCCCAACTTCATTAAAGCTTACTTAAAGAACCGTGTTTCTATGTGTCATGATACTTGATCATCCATGTTGCACAAGCGGAATATCAAGTGGACCATTGTACCTTTAGAAGCTTGAATCTTACCTGGAGGAATGTAGCCAAAGGTTCCCACAACATTTTGCGTGGATAGCCACGGCTTCAATCCTTGTTGCATGCCCAACACCTTGGCAAGACCAAAATCCGAGATGCGGGGCTCCAAGTCATTGTCAAGGAGCACATTAGAAGACTTGATGTCTTGATGCACTACATGAGCATCACAATCATGGTGGAGATATGCTAATCCGTGGGCGACACCCTTGGCAATTTGAAGCCTAGCTTCCCATGTCAAATACATTATTGGTGCACCTTCTTTGTTGCCGTGTAGGGCGGAATGGAGGTTCCTCCTTGGCACATAATCATACAAGAGAAGCCCCACCTTGTCTTGCTTTATGAATCCTAATAACATGACCACGTTCCGATGCCTTGCCTTGCCTACACTCTTCACCTCGGCCCAGAAGGTTTTATGAGCTAGTGTGGTCTTAGCAGGATCCGTGAACACAATCTTCTTGACTGCAATGTAGGGATATATGTCGGTGACACCCTTTGCCTTGTAGACCACGCCACGTGCCCCCCTTCCAATGATGAACTTGTCGCTTAGGTTTTCAGTGGTGCTCATGATGTCATCAAAAGTGAGCAACCATTCCTTGTTGGACAAGTTCATCTCCAAAACTTCCTGACTTGCATTCAGGTTTCTTTGCATCAATCTACGCCTCCAAAAGTGGAATGCTGCATATGCCAACAACACAGAGGCAATCACTACCAGCACCATGCCGACAATAACTCGGATTGAGAGCTTCACCTTCCCTCCCACAACTTCTGAGGGCCCACTCACGCCAATGCACATGTCATTGGCGTCGTATTCGAGGCACAAGCCCGGGTTGCCTTGGAAGGAAGATGGGTCTGCAACCAAGAACTTCACCCATGCACGCGGTAATGGACCTGTGAGGCGGTTGAAGGATATATTCACGGAGATGAGGGAAACCATCAACTCTCCCAACAAACTTGGCACATTGCCTGTGAGGTTGTTGTGTGAGAGGTCCAAAACCTCTATATGTGCCAATAGCCCAAGAGATGACGGAATTGTCCCAGTGTGACCCCCATAGCTCAAGTTGAGGACTCGCAACACCATCAAGGATCCAATTTCTGATGGAATGGAAGCGTTCCACGGGTTCTCCGCAAGGATGAGGTCAGTCAATGTGAAAACAAAGCCCAAGTAGATGCTTGGATTGAACATGTTGAGCTTGATGCCTTCAAGGTGAAGCTTTTGTAGGTTGGAAAGGTTCCCAAGTGCTAGAGGGACGGCCCCGGTGAGGGAATTATACCCCAAGTCAATGTGATACAACAACTTGCACATGGACATTGCCGCAGAGATCTCACCTGTAAGGTTGTTCTTAGCCAATAGCAAAGCTGAGAGGTTTTGTGTGAGTTAGGGGAAGTCAAGGACAAAGATTTCTCCACTGAATCTATTCTCACTCAAGTCTAGATAGGTTAAGTTGCTCTTACTTCCAAGACCTAGTGGTAGACGCCCTTCAAATTGGTTGCGCACACCTCTGAAATCTACTAATGATGAGTTTCGACCAAAATAATCGGGAATTGACGTAAACATATGGTCTTGAATACCAACCATTTTCAAGCTCGCACAACGAGCAACAGACAAGGGGATTGCACCTTCAAATCTATTCCAACTAATAGCCAACCACTCCAATTTCCCATTGTCGCAGAGTCCATCCGGCAAAGTTCCGTTGAAGGAGTTGCGAGACAGGCTAAAAGATGTTAAATTTGGCATAAACCTTCCAAAGTCACGAGGAATGGGGCCCGAAAAGTTGTTGTAGGAGAGGACTACTCTACTTAAATGAATAGCTCTAGACAAACTTGAAGGAACTCCTCCAGTCAAGGCATTGAAACTCAACCACACCTCCGACAAGTTCTCGGTAGTTAGCACGCCATCTCAAATAGGCCCCGTAAGGAAATTAGCATGTAAGACTAAGTTCCACATTTTGTTATAACTCCTCAAGGAAGCAGGGATTATTCCAGTGAAGCTATTTCGCTGCAGCTCTATACTTTGTAAGGACGGCAGATTTCCAAGCCAGGAAGGAATTTCACCGGAGAAATTGTTTGAGCTTACATCATAATGCGTAAGCTCAAGTCATATCCTATTCTTAACCAAAAGAGACTCTAGTTAAGGAAACCGAGCTTCATTTCACAACAGGAAGTGAGAAGCGAACCGCCACAGAACTGAAGAGAATATATCCAAACATGCACACACATGGGTCCTCACAGATCACAACTTCACAGAGTCTTCGTCGCCTCCCAGAACTGATTCCGTCATTGAGGCAAAGCAAGCAGCAAACCAACAGGCGCACGAAAACATCAAGGCTTCTCCAAACGTGACGTTGCTGCCGCGGAGGAGGAATCACGCGCACCTGCTAATGCGTACCATTGCGGCGCCAGCCTGATGCATATTCCACCACCCACTGTGCCCTCGGTGGTGTTTGTGTCAACTTTATTATTTGTTTAAGGTAAGCCTCCCCATAACCACAAAAACCCATAGCCGACGCCTATAAAATTGGGGTATATCCAATCCTCTTTCATCCCATTACCACCAACTCAGCTCCAAATCAAGGTTTGCTATTAGTCAGGACCCTTACTTTTGGTCCTTGGTTGTGGGGTACCTATTGTTGGCCATCCACTAAACATGGTTGCACAGTTTGAAAATTCATAACTAATTCTGTTTTCATCGGAAAAATATGAAGTCACTTGGGTTGGAATTGTAATTCTATTGGCTATCACTGAAAAATAATAGTATAATTATCTCCTCTCCATATATGCACATTCCTTAAGTACCTGGGGGGTACAAATCGATTTTGAGCACGTTCCTAAGAATCCATTTTCGAAGATAACTTCTTGAAATTTTTAGTGCGAATACGAATACGGGTTTTCTTTGCGGGGAATTTTTTTTTTTTTGGACTTGTAGGGAAAAAGTTATGGCGCTTCAAACATAAAAAGCTCGACTCTTTTGACAGCTAGGCAGGGTACTGTAGAGATTAATAGTGCCACTGTAGAATTGACAATTGCACTTTTTGGAGGCGGGTGGTAGTGATGGAAAGTTCTTGGCAACCTTCATTGTTTTCACTTAAAAATGCATAGAAATTAAGGATTTTACTTTTTTGAATTTTTTTCTATTTTTAGAATAAGTCATGATAATTCTAGTCACCGTATGGATTTGCGATCCAACAATCATTTCTCTATTTACAAAATAAAAATTCTTTCTTATGTTAAAAGCAACTTTCTATACCCCTAGTCGTTGCGGGTCCATTTTTCTAATTGTAAACACCTCCATTACTTCTAATTTTTGGCGTGCAATGGCCTAACTTAAGGTAGAACATAGATCCGTTGAGTTTATGCAATGTGTAGTGCAAACAAAGTACGCTGAACCTATCCGGGCACAGTAGAAATAAACAATTTTGCACTCTTCAAATGCATATATCTTTCAATCCGTACGGTCAAAGTCTACGAAAATTTCGAGGTGTCTTCTTGTAGTGGTTATCTTGAAGATCCAACGGTTGAAATTAGTAAAAAAATATATAAATTAAAATAAAAATATCTCATCTCAAAGTGGCAGTTTTGGGGTGGTTTTGGTGAAGCACAAGGCTTGGTCTTTCAGGGATTAAAAATCCCCGGGGTTTTAGGGTTTAAGAGGTTAGGTTTCCGTTTCAATTCGAGAATGCAGAAGCAGCCTGGATTTTGGTTTTGAAGGTGCTGCAATTTTGTCATTGTTTGTTCTTTGCGTGCACATGAACAACATCGCAGTCAAACAATAGGTTTAATGTTTATTTGAAGTGCACCAGTTGCATTTAATTATCATCCCTTTGCAAAGCACTCTTTTGCAAAAGGATACGCAGGGTCCTTAGCCGTGTAGTTTCTAGGTCTTAGCTCATTATAGTTGCAATCTCTTCATTGTTGTTGATAAAAAGGGAGAACATGTCTGGCTTCTTTCGTAAACATGGGCTGGTCCTTCATCCTGGCGACTGACGTTGCTTCTAAGGACACTTCTGCACTATGCTCGAGGGGTGTGTTTTGATCAAGTCCAGGCTTGTCGTCCTAATTTAGGGTAATTTCGCTAATTTAAGTACTACTTAAATTAGCGATATGGTGCAGTGAACCTGCACAACCTAAACACGACAATGAGGAAGTTGAACGGAAAAAAACCAAACAGAAACGGGAACTCTAATGTTGCAACTTTTACATGGAAGGTGCGAGTCGTATATGGACTGCAATCTACAAAGTTTTCAAGACAGAATTCCACCTTCATTTGAGGACACATGAAATTAGTAGAATGAAAAGTGCTTCACCACATTCTCCATTGGCATTGCTCTTCATGGCTGAGCACTGGTATTGAAGCACCTTAACTATGCACAAAGTATCACAAAGCTTTCATATTGAAGGAAGTCCCTTTTGTTATTCTCTGCTGCTTTGTTGTGACCATCTTTCAAGCAGAGCATCTGCAATGAGGCTCGACGAGGATTTCATGGCCAGTACAACATTACCAAATAAACAAATGTCTTGATAGCATGACATACTCTGGTCTAGAGCTGCCTATTCACGGAAGTACATTTGCATTCTGTGTTGTCCATCCAAATTTCATTGTACATAATATTCATCCCACAAATCATTAATCTGCGTAACACTCTATCAGATTACGGAGGAAAAATTTGTTAAACGGATCAATTCCCCGTTCTATTTGGTCCTCAACACCATGCATGAAATTCAACATACAACCAATGCTTCCCCTTCCAAAAGAGAGACCTTCTAATGAAAGATGAAGCGAGGACCATCGTTTGCGACATTCTCTAAACCCTAAACCCTAAACTCGTTAGCGACATTCGGAGTTGCCGTTGTCACCAATCGTGGCAAGAGATCGTGTGGAGATTGGCAAGAAGAGTATCGGAGATGAGAGCAGGTAGATGGCAGGAGCGAGGTTTGAAGCACGATTTTGAACCGCAGATGTGATGCCAGGAGAGGAGACTTGCGAACTGAAGGAGCTATAATTTGAAGCGCAAAATTTCTGTTGCGGAGTCGTTTCTTAAGCCATGGATGTGTTGCAAAAAGAGAAGATCCTGGTAAACCAGTGGAGCAAGACTGTGAAGCTCAAACATTCTGTCTCAGCGTTTTTTTAAAAACAAATGTGTTGCAGAGAGAGGACAAGTATGGCTCCACGAGGGAGAAGAGGTTGTCATACACGGGAAGAGGCGCAACTCGGAACCCGAGTGACACATAGAAATGGGCAAAACGTATACTTCATCCAAGACGGGTTAGGTGCTGGTCGACGTTCTCGGTGCCCGAAGAGCAATCTGGAACTGCTGCGCTTCTCATGACTGATATCACCATCGCTTTTTTCCAGGAGTTCCGTGAACAAGGTTGGCAGGTTCACTTGGAAGCCAGCAGCAAACGCAGTCATAAAATCCAGGTAAGCCTTCTTTGAGTGCTTGTCAAGCCTTAGATAACGAGTGCAGATTCTTAACCTTAAGGCTTGACAAGCATTAAGAATGTATTGAACACACGTAACTACAACATAGGAGGACCACAACTCTAGCCCCAAGGTGCCCCAGGAAAACATTTGAAGTGCCACAGGGAAATTCGTCATTCCGCTACCCTAATCTCTGTAAAAAGGATCCGACAGTGGCTTATTCATCACTTTGCGTACAACCAATTAATCTGCTAGGATGCGAACGACCTGAGGTTCACACACAGAATTGAAATCCTCTCACCTGGAACGTATAACTAACTACCAAGGAATGTATATATTTCGGAGCCTAGTTTATCAGTAAGAATGAACGTTTTTTTTTTAGTATGTACAGGGTTTAAACTAACGTTGTATGATCACTGATCACCGTCGAGTTCGTCGCTGGAACCCGAAGTACTGTCGTGGTCTTGACACAATTGCGACGCGATGAAGTCGATCACGTCGGCGCACGTCGTCATTTTCCTGGCCTCGACGTAGGACAGGCTCAGGCCGTACTTCTCCAGCATGCCCAAGACAAGCACCACCACGTCCCCTTTCTGCAGCTTCAGATCGTCCTCGAACTTCGCAAGCTCCGTAACCTGGTCCCATAATTATGTTAATGGCTCATATAAAGTGGTTGGTTAGGAAGGTCAAGCTTATTTTCTAATAATCAAGTGCTGCTTTGCATTTGAAGAAGTTTGACAAGATCCAACCACTGATGTTAAGTCCATAACATGGTTGTTGCAACGACAGGATACTTTCGTTCTGACTTTGCACAGATATGAAACTAGGATACCTGAGAGAGATCGACGCCGTGGCAGGCCTTGACGGCGGCGAGGACGCGGGGGACGATATCGCTGCGTTCTAGGGGAGCCTCCCTGGGGTCAGAGTCCACGCGCTCCGGCCGCAGGCACCTCTGGCTGTGCCGTTGCCGCGGCCTGTTACTAGCACTGTCCGCGTGCACCTTCCCCTTGATGTGCCGAAGGAATGTCGTCTGCAGCGACCGCAGAAACGGCCTCCCAGGCTGCATGATGGCGGTACTATCTTCACCAACCTACAAACACAAGAGTCCCAATCAGTTTACAGTGTGCACTTGTCGATATCAAGAAGGAAAATGTGCTCCTATATATTCAGCTCAGTCAACAACAACTCGTTACCGACAGAGATTCACAGCCAAGTTCGAACCTAGTACTGGACCTCCCTGATTCAAAGAGAGAAGGGTTTGCCTGATTCTGGAGTCACTTTGTAAACAAGAGTAGTACATGGTCCCAGAAACCTACAAAAATATAACCCCAGCGAACAACAAGAGCTCGACATATTCGAAGATTCAGACACAACTTACCAAGCAATGCTAGTACCGGACCTTCAACCTGACCCGTTGTGAAGGCGAAGAGAGTCTGGAGCCACCATTCGATTCGTTAACAAGAGTAACACCAAGCACTGATCATGGCCCCTAGAAACCTACAAAAAAAGTAATGAACCAACAAAAACGACGACCAGTCCACACACACACAGCTCACCAAGCAATCCGTTGTGAGGGAAAGAATAAAGAGTTTGTCTGATTCTGGAGCCACTACTCACTTAAATGCAGACACGATCCATACCAAAGCATGGCAGGCTAGAAATGAAATTTGCTATTATCAATTGAATAGAAAAAACACACTTATTTGTTAACGAAGAGCTGGAAAAAATCGCAACCGAATCCAGTGGAACCAATTTGGGACATTGCGACTGGACAGCATTCTAACTATCCTTGTCACCGAATAGCAAACTTATGGAAATAACAGTTTCTCGCTTGCGAAAATGAGACCCTCCGCTCCCACATACACCAAACCTGCCAAAATTAGGATCCGAATCTGCATCACTTCCCAGTTAAAAAAAAGAATGTGCACACTGCCGATTCATTTAAAACAGAAATTTAAAACTAAGAAAATCAATTAAATAACCATGACTGCCGCCTGAGCACCGAGCCGCTTCCACGCCGAAACCACGTCCTCTTGTCATAGGTGTTGTAGTTTGCCTCCAGGATAACCTTTATTTGTGTCAAAAAGAATTTACAAAGAAACAAAAATAAAAATAAAAACCCGTAATATAGAAAGGTTGTAACGAACTTCTAATCTATTGAATGAAGCGGACTTTCTTTATGATTCTCTTGTTTGACACATGAAATCTATTATGCTTCAGTGCTTGTGTTTTTCTAGAGATTTTCCTGGAGGTCAGGGATTTGAGTTATTTTGAAGCATACGGTTATATCAATGGAGATTTGTGAGATGGTGCATATCAATTGAACACATGGCCAGGCTAGCACCTGATTTCGGAAGTCCCTCGTGCATGTACACCCATCCCTCCCATAGGTTCTAGCCAAAAATGGTGCTGGTGGATGGAGGTGGTAAGAACTGAGTAGAGGTTAAAAGTGAGTAGAAGAATTGGTAACTTCAGCCTAATTGCACCTCCATCCATTTGCATTGTTTAACCCTTAGAGGACGAAGCTATGACCGTGGCATCAATCCCGATTTTCATTCTAAGGGCCGCTTCACACCTGGCCGAGTCAAGAGTCCGTTCGTCAAAATTTCTGCCCAAACTATGGCGAGAGTCCAAACTTTTGGAATTAAAAAAAACATTAAAATTTATATATTGAAGCCTTTGGGCGGTTGTGGTGTGAAGCCCCAAAGCCCAAGTCCAAAGTCCAAACCCCATATCATTACACCAAAAAAATCAGCCGAAAAATTTGGCCTCTTTCATCTATCGGTCCAGATCTTGTCAGATTTTGATTATTTTATTAAAAAAATCGACGGACTCTCGAAGGAAGTTTGGTTCGACTAAAAACAGCGACCCAAGTTTTGCTCGAGAGTCCGTCGCCTTGGCGCCAAAACTCTCCAAAAGTACTGTCATGTAGGCACATATGAAGACAAAGGCCTTTGGACTTTGGCCTTTCGTGTGAAGGCCGAGAGGCCGGTCTTTGGCCATTCAAACAATCTCATTGGTGGTAATCGACGGACTCTTGACTCGGGCGTTAGGTGTGAAGCGGCCCTAATATGTGCTCTAATTCTTCATCAAATATAAGTGGAAATATTTTTATTTCATTTTTTAGAGATGACACCACATGTTTTGTTCATGTCACACAAAACACAAGATTTTTTTGTGAAAATTCAAATTATTGTGATTTTCTGAAGAAAATTTGAACAATATTCATCTCATGAACAAATCTTGCGTAAAAAATATGATAATTTCAGTGAAGGTGTACATTATTGTGCTGAAACTTGTGGTGTAGATGAAACTTCCATGTTCAGCTAAAATTAGAAAATCGGTCATCCATGGTAATAGGCCCAAAGTTCAAATTGCAATAACTTACTCAATTTCATGTATTTTTTACATTTTCAAATTGGATTGGAAACTAGATTTGATAAACTTCATTTCGTTAGTTTGACTCAATTTCCAAAAATACCAGTTTATTGACTCAAATTCGGATTTAGAGCTAAAGCTAGAAGTTTCTAAAATACACTACGTTGAGTTTCATGTCACAAACATTTTTTTGTTTAGAGAAAAAGTTACCCACTATGAAGGGTATCTACATTGCATGTGGTACATGCATTCATTGACAACACCTTCACAAAAACTTGGATGAAAGTAATGTTTTATCATCATGTGGGAGCATTTTACATTCTTCCATTAACTAGATTTTGGTCGCCCCGACGTTTAAGGGTTAAGAGGCGCACATGTCATTCTACTTTAGAGGTACAATGAGGATGACACAGGGCGGAGATTGACACAGAGGCCATCAGCAATAGTTATAAGTTGACAGCATAATAACTTATTAGAGGTATAACTTATGCAATGGACATTGAGTGTATTTGCATGAAGGACTAAAACCTTTTCACAAGGTGTGGCAATTTTTCAGCATTTTATATCTCAAGTTCAACCTCTGTGATATTCAGGTGGTGCTTTGTTGATACTTGTGTGGTATCCGGGCGATGCTTTTATGATATCCGGTTCATGCTTCTTAGGGCGAAACCTCATGTAATGCCCGACCCCAATTATCACTGTAGCTTCTCTACTTGTAGAGTATAGGGAAGAAAATGTAGGGCCACTTCCATGCGTCACACCCATCAGCTATTATAATCAACCCAAGGTTTTGGATGCTTCCAAGTTGTACCCCAATTACCTTTATAAAGAGAGTCTGACAAGTTCCGCCTTGAAGTTCACAATCCATCTTGCTCTGATTAGTATGTTGGGAGGAATAGAGAAGTTGACGGTCTTGAAAAGGGGCTGCATCATCTCGGAGATTGTCAGCTACACTCAACCCTACTTTTTCGGGTAGGGTAATAAGCTAGCTATATGGAAGTGACCCGACCCCGTCAGAGATGATGGGTCAAATTGACCCTCTCGCTGGGACTTACCGGAGGGGGCTATGAGGTGGTGGGGCCAAACATAGCCCCTATTTTGTTTTTGGATGGGGCCTATTTATAGCAAAGGAGGGTCTCCGAGGATAAACAATTGCCGCAGGCTCCAAATTTATCCAAAAATCCAAAAATAGCCTCTGGACCCCCCAAAATAAGAGGGCTAGAAAAATGACCCCATGCAATTAAGACCGGGCCCACCTTGGTTAAGTCCCAGCGAGGGGTCAATTCGCCTTGGCCAAAATGGTGCTGGTGGATAGAGGTTGGAAGAACTAAGTAAAGGTTAAAAGTGAGTAGAAGAATTGGTAACTTTAGCCTGATTGCACCTCGATCCATTTGCACTATTTAGAGGCGCACATGTCATCTTACTTTGAAGGTACAATGAGGATGGACACCGAGGCCATCAGTAATAGTTATAAGTTGGCAGCATAATAACTTATTAGAGGTATAACTTATGCGATGGCCATTGAGTGTATTTGTACGAGGGACTAATACCTGTGCACAAGGTGCGGCAATTTTTATGCATTTTATATCTCAAGTTCTACCTCCGTGATACTCAGGTGGTGCTTTGTTGATACTGGTGTGGTATCCGGGCGATGCTTTTATGATATTTGGTTCATGCTTCTTAGAGATCATGGTTTATGCTTCTGGAATTATCGAGTGCTATTAACCCCTAAAGGACCACGACCACTTTCGCTCTAAAACCAGTCCAAAACTGCCACTGCCAAAAAGACACATGAAAATCACATTTTAAAGTGAATTTCGGATTTTCAACCGTAAGATCTTAAAATAGAATTCTACATAAATGTGCCTTTAAACTTTGGTTGCAATTCACCGCACGGATTGATAGATTTTAGTGTTTAAAGTCAAAACAATGGTTCATTTTCTTCCCTGCATTGAGTAGATCAGCAGACTTTGACTTCACTTTGTATCAAATTTTTGCATTGTAAAAGGTCTAAATCTTTTACCATTGTCTTAAGCATGATGTTATTTCCCAACACACCAATTTTTAGAGGTAAAAAAGGGGTGTAGCATATTCAAAGAAAGTGTGCAAGGAGTGGAGGTTCAAAAATTGCCATTTCACGTTTTATTTTTTTTGTAAACTACGTATGTATTTGAATGATAATCCGAACGGTCAATAAGAAGGCTTTCACCACATATTGTTGTTGAAAAAATAAAAAGTGAAAAATATGAAGATCTCTAGGTTTTATGTAGAAAAGATGAATTTTTTTCCCCCCGTTGCCCGACAATGTGTGAAAATGTTTGACTTGGAATAAAATGCCTTTTTACACCAAAGACAAGAATTTTTTTTGAAAATTTTCAAAGAAGGAAATGTTATTTATATGTGTGAAAAATCTCATTGTCAATAGAAACTTTTGTCAAAAATTTTGAAGGTGCCCGGAGTCCCCACTTTTGGCTTTAAGTGGTATTAACTTTCAAACCACAAATCCAAAAAATAAAATAAAAACATCTCCACGAAGCTCTTATCAGATGCAATCTAGAATAAAAATTTCAAAGAAAAAGGATTTTTTTTCAAATTTTAGGAACGTGCCCAAAATCAGAAATCCCCTCGAAGGAGATTTGGTCCTTTAGGGATTAATAAACAACAAAAATTGAACTCCCGTCGCTTGAGGAGAAAAAATGTGTCTGTTGAAAAGCCCAATTTGGGATGAATTAAAGCGGAAACCAAAAATACAACAAAATTCAAACGTTCCGAGAAATACCCACAAGGGGCCCATGAGGCATTTCCACTTGAGGGACATGGGAAAAAGCGCATTTTTCCCAGGTTTGTTTACTAAGTATGTGGTAAATTTCCTCCGTGAGCAAAAAATATTGTTTTTTTTCTACTTCCAACATCTAGTAACAAGGCAATTGCTTTTGTTTTGACATATTGGAATTATTGAATGCCTTCCATGTGTAAAATTTGGTTGTTGTCACATGTGTGAATGCCTGGTGAGGTCCTTTGTGTAATGTATGTGCAGTGGCGACCAAAAGTCTTCGGACAGTGAACCACCCTTCTAACAGGTGTTGACTCTAGCTTAGATTGTGGATTAGTAAGAGATTTTTTGGGCCAGCATTAATTAGTACACCACATGGCACTTAATTAACATTGACTCCCTCAAAATTCGCCACTTGTAGAGATTACACATGCAAAAATCATGAAGGGGTGTGTACAACTTAATATGCATACAAGTTGTACACACCACTATCTTTTCATTTCAAGTGCACTTATGAGGCTTTTTGTTTTGGATTTTTTTGATAAGATTTGGAGAGGCCTTAGGTGATTTGCTATGGCTCCTAGAAGGTATGAGAATCAATGTAGGGCAGCTCTTGAGATGTATGAGCGAGGCAACTCATATGGTAAGATTTCAGAAGTTTTGGGCATTCCTCGAAGCACTTCTTTTGATATAGTGCGAAGGTTTCGTGAGAGAGAGAGCCTAGCAGACAAAACTTCATCCGGTAGACCCAGAATTCTTAATGAACGAGGTGACCGTGACATTGTGACATTAAATGATCCAAATACTAGTACAACGGCAACTACAGGAAGAGTGTTATGATTTGAGGGCTTGCAATTGAGTGATAATACGCTTAAAAGGAGTCTTCAGAGGCAAGGGTTGAGGCATGTGTGAAGACCAAGAAGCCACTTTCGTCAAAGAGACATCGAGCACGTCGTTTGCAGTGGGCAAAGAAGTGCAAACATGCACATTGGGAGTTTTGGACTCATGTCATTTTTTTTTATGAGTCTAAATTCAATCTTTTTGGCTCAGATGGACGTCAGTATTGTTGGAGAGAGTGGAGAACGTCTTTTAGATCAGCATGTGCAATCTACAGTCAAACATGGAGGAGGAAACATTATGGTTTGGGATTATATGAGTTGGGAAGGAGTTGGCAAACTTCATTTGATTGAAGGGAAGATGGATAAATATATATATATTGCGATATTTTAGAGATGGAACTCATGGGCACTATACAGATGGAAGGTTTAGAAGAGGGTGCGGTTATTTTCCAACATGACAATGATCCAAAGCATACTGCACATTATGTTGTAGATTGGTTGCGTGCTCAAAAATTTCAGCTTATTGGGCATCCTCCACAATCACCCGACCTCAATCCAATAGAACATCTTTGGAATGAAGTAGATCGTCGTCTGAGAAGGTCTAAGAAGAAACCCACTAGTAAAAGTGACTTATGAGAGAAGATCCTAACAACATCAGGCTCTATATTGATGTTGTTAGGAAGTTGATACGCTATTTGCCTCAAAGAGCTCTTGATGTCTACCAAACAAAAGGTGGCTACACACGGTGGTAAAGTTTGTGACTGCTTATGGGTTGAATCATTGAGTTGTAAAGGTGTTTAGTAATCTTTAGTCTTGTTTTCTACAGTTGATATGCAATAAAAATGAGTTTGACCATAAAGAATTGTACAGGCTTGTTGCACATTTGAATTATTGTGTGTTTTTCTAATTCATATTTTCATTGAAAACTTTATGCTTTATGCTTATTGCAGCTATATGTGCTTGTGGTTGTGTTCTTGCTATTTTATGAGAGTTCATGTAGATTTGGTAGCTAATTTTGTAAAAAGCTCCTCTTGTACAACTATTTCTGGTCGCAACTATACATGGTAAAAACATTCACCAATTCCGCAAATCGTTGTGCTTGTATATTCCATTTGGTTTGTCATGTTGAAGTAGTTCCAGCTTACTAATTCCTTGTAAGCATGGTCTTAGTAGTGGAACGAACAGACACTTTACTCACGCCGACCTCCTTCGGAGAACGGCGTTTTTCTTCTTCTTGGTTTGTCATGAGCAAGTGGAAGGACAAGTATTAGATGCGGAGGTGAATACAAGCTCTTATCTTGTGTGAGCACAGTCAATCCGTGATATTGAATGTGGATACCTAAGAGTCTCTCCAATATTAATAACAAAATGCATGTTATAGTTGGATTGAAAATATCGAATGTTTTTGGTTCAAATGTGAATTTCTACATGTTTTTTAGATTACATTTAAAAACAATAAAATTAACATGTGTGAAAACGCTACAAGTTGCCATGTCAAATAACTATGTAAAATTATTAGTGTGATAGACGCGTTTTTACTACATGGAATGAGATTACTTGATTAGTGTTATTAATTTGGTAAACCATGTGGTAAAATTGGTTGTTTTCACATATGTGAATGCCTCCTAGGCCCCTTGTGGCCAGCCTTGAGCCTAGACACGCAAAGTGTCAACACGCACAAACTATCACTAATGTGGAGTGACCCAACTATGATCACCCACCCAAATCCGCTACGTAGAGTATCATATCCTAGGGTCAAGAGGGGGTGCGGAATTGGGTCATGCCTGTGTTGGTTATGCATGGCATGTCTTCTCTCTTTTACTCACTCTCACTTATTAGCATTGGGCAAAAGAGGGCACAAAATCTAACCCACTTCATAATAACCACTACATATCCTATAGCACAATGATGGCACAAAATTTAACAACTACTACATACTCTATAGCAAAATTTAAATTTAAATTTGTATCAATTCGACATCTCTGAGATTAAATTTGAAAAGATGTGCCTTGAGTTTCATCCCTATTTCCACATCTTCCTACAAAATTTCTTTTGGCATACGATGTCCTTTGAGACCCCATTTGCCTTAAGTTACTCGCTCCACCTTTCCGGGGAAAGAAACCACAAATACGGAAGCCACAAGCAAAAAGAGCCTAACAGAATCCCACGACGAACCACCAACAAGAGATCGAAACAGCACAAACACAGTGCTGCTCCCAAGTTGAATTCCTAACCAAAAGTTAGTTTGCTGATTTAGATCTCTTTCTAATTGCAACGATTCCGGGAAAATGACATCCTCGTCTTCGAGAGCTGGCTCGCCTTCAGCCTCCAAATCCTTTAAAATAGCAGCCGAATTCTCTTCTGCGTCTATCTCAGCTTTAGTTATCCAAAGACCGAGGCTACTAAACCTATGTCTGGTGGGCATTGGTTTAGTGGTGGAACGAACAGACACTTTATTCACTCTAGCGCCTTCATGAGGACCGGAGTTCTTCTTCTTCTTTCAAAGACCGAGTTTCTGATCTAGTGATGCCTGATAATCGGACCTTGGTAGGAAAGGAAAGGATTTGCTCGAAGGAGTAGAAGAGCGTTAAGTTCACTCGAAGGAAGACTCGGTTGAGTGAGCACTGAGTGTAGTGGGCGCAACTGCTTAGGGGGAGTAGCAGCGCGAGCTGGGCCCACTATATAGCATTGCGGTCTAGCCAGCCGGTGAGGGTGCACCTCAAATTATGCTTTGTAAATGTAAGGTAATCATTGCAATTTCAGAATATGGTGAGTTAGTTATTTGAGAATCAAGAATATGGGGAGGTAATCGTTTTGTAGTAGAACATGGTGTGTATTCAGCGTGCTCGGAGCGACACGGAGGCATCCGAGCCGGCTAGCATACCGCTACAAATCTGTAGCAAATTGCTAGGTCCTGAGATAAAAAATTAGTATGAAGCACAACATTCCACCGAATGGTGGCTTTTCTTCTGCAAAAGATCCCGCTTAGGCTCTACCCTATTTGGAAAGCTTCTTCGTTTTGTTATTGTTTTGTTGTTTTGCAGCCGCTCTTGTTGAACGTGGTCAAGCTCCCATTCGTGCTTGGATGGTTATTTGCGATGCACAAAAGAGTGCTACACCAACATGAGAGTCTCCATCCCTTAAATCAAATGCGCATTTTTGGCACTACAATTGCTAGATGAAGCGATTGCGGAACGCCTCCCATGGCCTCACATCATCAACTTGAGGTACATCCTTTGAGTTTTGTGAGGTTGCTCCGAGAGAGGCACTAAAGAACCGATTCTACCCAGAAAGACGTATAAACCTGTAAGTGCCTCTTTGTCAGGGACACAAGGATGCTTGACAAAAAGTCTAAAACTATACGGGTTTAAGAAGAAAATAGACAAGAACTTGAATTAATAAGACGAGTATATGAACAACACCAAGAGAGGCGAGCTAGAGCTTCATGAGATATGTTGTTAAGATTCAACAACTCTTTAGCCTTAGTTCCTATATATACCCTAGTCTTAAATGAAAGACACTCTAAAATAAAAGAAATTCTAGTCTAAAGTCAAAGTAAATTGAAAGGTTTAAGAGATTGTTTCCCTAACATTACCCACTTCTCTGGCAACAAGTTTTAAGAGGAGCTCATGGCCTCTGAAGGTTTATGATTCTAATCTCTTTGGAAAAAATGACTATACACTAACAAAAACTTATCATTGCATATCTTTGGGCAAATTCGGATAAAGTCATTGAAACTCTTGTACCTTTTGCCATGCGTTTGTAAAATTCTTAGCCGGTTCTCATGTTCGTTCATTGATATCATAGCAATTCCAATATATCAAGTACTACAACTTGTCCCACCTTTGTCCTGGATCTGGTACTTTTTTCACCTCGTATTCCTCATGGTTCTCAATTTCAATACTAGGCGGCGGCTGTTGTACTCTTCCAGGAATAGACAACTCTCGAATAGGTTCCAAAAGAGAAATGTTAAAGATTGGATGCACCTTCATGGAAATTGATAACTCTAGACGGTATGTCACTGAATTTATTTGCTTTTGGATGATAAATGGTCCTAATTTCTGGTAGTCCAACTTGTCACATGGCCGTTTGGTCTTGATATTCTGTTGAAGAAGCCATACTTTAACTCCAACTTGGAAAGCAGGTGCTTGATTCCAAAATTTATTTGCAAATGTCTTCCAAGACTCTTGGGCGATTTGCAATTGAAGCTTCAAAGTAGCTTGAAGCTATGATAGTTGCTTTATAAACCCGTCAATCGCCACAAAATGCTTCAATGCGATTGGAGTTGCAATAGAACTCCTAAATATATCTTAATCTAAAGTTAAAAATTCTATAGTAAAAGAAACTCTAGTCTAAAGTAAAAGCAAGGTATAAAGTTCTAGTCAAATCAAGTCAAAGTGATTTAAGAACAAATAAAGAGTTTGCATGAAATCTACCTCGATAAATACTACAATCACTTCTCTCTCTCTCTCTAGTGAGTAGATTTAAAATCAAATGAGAATTATTTAGAAAATAAAAAACAAGAGGCGGTATCTTGTTAACTTTACAAATAACTAAACATTGTATCAAATTGTTGTGTGCATAGATGTAAGGGACACAAGGATATGCAACACAAGGATAAGCTAGAAGAAAAATTCCAAGAGGAAAATCGACAAGAGCTTGAATTAACAAGACAAATACATGTACAACACAAAGAAAAGTGAACCAGAGCTCCAATAGATGCGTTGCCGAGAGTGAAGAACTCTTCAGCCTCAACTCATAAACTTATTCTAGGCTAAAGTGAAAGAAAAGTAAGTTTCAAGGAAGGGGATGTAGCCTCAACTCATATATATATATATATATATATATATATATATATATATATATATATATATATATATATATATATATATATATATATATATATATATATATATATATATATATTCTAGGCTAAAGTGAAAGAAAAGTAAGTTTCAAAGAAGGAGATGTAGCTTGCCTATTCCATGACTTATAGATTGACCAAAGAATTTACAAGTGATGCAACGACAAGCTACATTTCCTCTCTAAATTCTAGGAAGGGTATAGAAGGGAGCGATATTGGATCACCGGCTGGTTTTGGGTTGTCCTACTTAGAGTCCGTCGAGTGCTTCCGTCAGCGTCCGTCAACTGCTTCCGTCAGTGTCCGTCGACTGTTTCCGTCGGCGTCCGTCGAGTGCTTCCGTCAGCGTCCGTCGACTGTTTCCGTCGGCGTCCGTCGACGGCTTCCGTCGTCGATTGCATCAGCGTTGAAGGGACATGCGGATCATGTGCTCCGAGGCCCGGCGCGGATGAGACACGAATTGAAGATGATGAGCGCCGCCATGAAATTTATGCGGCGAATCCCAACCGACGAGGAGCCGAAGCAAGTATCGCATGGGATCCAGCTCCTGATATTCGCGATGGTCACTTTTAGAATTCTGGAAATGCTCAATCAAGCAGGCGAAGAAGACGCCGAACTTAGGGTTTGGAGCATGCGCAGGAGATGTAGCTGAAGGGGTTAGCTATGGCGTCGAGTAGTTGTGGAGTTTTGATATCCTCGGGGACGCTTGGAGCTGGCAGGGCGGGAGGACGAGGCATCGTTTGTTATGGCCGCGGGGGGAAGCAGGGAGGGGGCGAGCAGGAGCGCGCGCGGCTGGGAATCGTGACGAAGCAGATGCGGTTGTTTCTGGAGTCTAGCGAGGGTTTGTTGTCTACGGAAGCCGCGCACTCTTTGGTGAACTCTATGTCGCCCGAGGGCCGGTCTGCGCTCGTCTCTGCACTCTTTCCTGGTAAGGATCTTGCCTTAAGGTTTGATATCGGCGCACGAACTTTGGTTATTTGATGTGGTTTTGTATACTACAGCCACGGAGCAGTCGGTGGAGTTCTTCGAGAAGGCGGATGTGAATTCGGACGGGTTCGTGGACGCGGCGGAGTTTTCTAATTTCGTGGAAACGCAAGCTCATCTTTATGAAAATTCTAACCAGCCGTTGACGAAAGCTCAGCTGTATCACTTGGCCTCCCGCGCTGCCATTGGTAAGCTCCGATTGACTGCAGTGAAGACTAGATTCATGGCGAGAAGCCTGCTCTTTAGATTTAGTTTTCAAGTTTTCAAGTTGCCGAGTACTTCCGACATTTCTTTTCGAAAGTCCTTCACTGAAAACATTGAATGTTTTGGTGTTATTTTGCAGGAATGATCGGCTTTGGATTTACAGGTACTGCGAGAACTCTGTAGTCATGTTGAAGCTTGTGATCTGAATGGTCCTCATTCTCCTCATGTTTTTTTTGTTTCTGTCTTTGCCCTTAAAAGACCATAGCGAGAAATTCAGGGTTGATTTATATTATATTTTTCATTAGTACACTCTAATGTTCTCCATGGCGTGACTTGAATCTGTGCAGACAATGCTATCATGATTCTCGCAGGGGATGTGATTCAAAATACCATTGGATTAACACTTGGCCTTTCTACACTCATGGTACATTCATGTTTCTTTAATCCAGTCGAGTTAACTGCATACACTAGCAATGACGTAGGCATCAAATAATAACGTGACGATGAACAGAACACGCTTGGATTAATTGTTTTGTACTGTATTGCAACAGTCTGCAGGTTTGGGAAATGCAGTTGCAGATTTGATAGGAACCGCTTTTCGTGGCTACATTGATCGCGTAAGTGGCAACTTTATGCCAGAAGTGAAGATTTCCTCTCGCCAGCTTGATTCTAAGGAGGCTTGGTGGGCTGAAACTGTGGGCGCCTCTGCAGGTCCTGTCTCTCGGCCTCTAGCTCATGATTAATTTAATAGAAATAAATTCAATATATTTGTGATGTTTTATAATTACACGCGAATGTGATAAAGTTTGAACTCTAATACTTCAAGTCGGTGACTTGTTGCCGTCCATGATTATCATTTTTTTCCATCACACGTTATGTTTAGTGAAAGCCACAAACTAAGCCCTTGGATATAACTAGGATTACGATTGTGTGATATGCAGGCGTTACGTTGGGTTGCCTACTGGGATTGGCTCCATTGCTATTTCTCCACCAGAAAAATGGAGGAGCAACTGCAGTAATTGCCGAGGCAGGGAAGGTTCCTTCACCATCCCAATTTCGAAACTCACAGTCTACAGGTGCTGTGAACAGCGGAGAGACTGCTTTCGCTACCATTTCTACAATCGCATCTCCTTGTACTAATGTTACTCTCAGGCCGTCGATGCCACAGAAATTAGGCGGCTCTGCTTTCATTCTGATGGTGACAGTTGCGATGGCTGTGAAGCGAGTACAAAAGTTCATGAAGAGCCGGAAGAAGTAAAACTTGCGCCTTCCATGATTTTGCGTGTCTTTTGTGAGTGAGGAAAGTGAAGTTATATCTTTAATTTAAGAGTTTTGGAAATGTGATACTCCTTTTGAAAGAAGAACTAGATTCTTGAGTCTTATGGGCATTCTCAATTGCATCGAATCTCATGGAACCAGACGAATGAAGACTCTGTAAGTTTGGTTTGCCCGGGATGAATTTCATGTTCGAAATCCACAACCTGATGTGATCTCTTTCGTATTGCAAGGGAGGAGGGTGTAATAGATCTGGTTGTTCGAAGCGTGGTTTTAGAATACATTCTGGTGCGTCTGGGAATCGTTCTTTCCTGCTCCTTGTATGTGTTGAATGTTCATCACATGAGAACAGTGTCTACGTCCTATTTGGGTGATTTGATTTGCACTTGTAGGCCGGATAAGTTCTAGTGCCCCGATGTGACGAATGAACCTGCTGATTGCATACTGGCCTACATAAAAATAATCCATGTACGCTACCACGAATGTATCACAAGTGTAATTTAAGTCTCTTGTGTGATCGCACTGGAGGAGCAGCGATGGCAGAGGGCAAGAGTCACAAGGCAGCTCTTCTTGCCAAGCCCAGAGTAGTGGTGGGGCTTGACTTTGGGACTACCTACTCTGGGTTTGCATTTGCACATGTTTCGAACCCGGAATGAGAGTGGCATTTGGGGTGACGGCGGATAGCATCATTTGTCCGCCTAACCCTAGAAGCGCCATATGCCATTGTGCTAGCACTCCACCTTGATGTCGTCGTGTCAAGGATATGTAAGTGGACCTATGGTTATAAAGCAGGCTTGCTTTTTAAGAATGGGATTGGTCCAATTGAAAGTTGTATGATGGATTGCAATGGTGTTGATATCGATTTGAGGTCTTAGCGAAGAAGGGTAATGTGGTTGTGATGGATAGGGCCGTGATAACAAGGTGTTGGCCATGCGACAAGGGCCAAAGCGGTCTCACGTTAGATCTATTTGGTTGTGATGACATGTTGCCCCCTAGATACACCATAGACAAGCGGTTGTAATAGGAGGGAAAACTAGTGATGGATATATCCGGGGACATTGATCTGGACAATCTTTGAAGTATTGAAGTGTCTTTGTGCTTAAGAGAAGCTAGTTTGGAAGTGAAAGCTTGGATTGTGAACTTTAATACTAAGCAGGTCCAACTTTCAATCGAAGTTGATTACATTCTCCATTGGCCCATCATAAATCCAATAGAAAGGATTGTACTCATTTTCTCCTTTTCAATGTAAAAGACTTGAGTAGGGTCAATCTTTTCCCACCAAGCTCTTGGTGCTTGCTTAACCCCTAAGGTACCAAGACAGTTTTACACCAAAAACACTTCAAAATTAATGGATTCTAGTGCAATGAATATAAAAGGTAACAAAAACTTTGATTCTTAGTTCTGACCGTATGATCTCAATAAAGGCCTATTAAGTAGTACATGTAAAAAAATTCATAAACTTTGACCGCACGGATTGAAAGATTATAGTGTTTGAAGTCATGCAAATGGTTCATTTTCTTCCCTGCGTTTAGTGGATCAGCAGACTTTGACTTCAGTTGGTGTCAAAAAATTTCACTTCAAAAGGTCTAAATCTATTACCATCTTGTTAAACATGATGTTAGCTCCTTACACACCAATTTTTAGAGGTAGAGACCGGATGTAGCATATTCAAAACAAGTGTGCAAGGAGTAGAGGCTCGAAATTTGTTAATTCACACTTTAATTTTTTTTGAACTTAATATGTTTTCGATCGATAATCCGAATGGTTAACATGAAGGTTTGCATTACATATTGATGTGGAAAAAATAAAAAGTGAAAAATATGAAGATTTCTAGGTTTTGTGTGGAAAAGAAGAAGTTTTTTTGGTACCTTGCCCGACAATGAGTGACAATGTGTGAAAATGTTTGACTTGGATTGGTATGCTATTTCTCACTAAAGACAAGAATTTTTTTTTGACAATATGAAGGGAAATAATATTACTTGCAAGTACTGAAAATCTCACTTTCAATAGAAACACGCAATTAAGCAATTATGCACTTGGCCATTTAAAAGTGCACTTGGGTACAACGGCGGCCATTGCGAGCAAAAGTGACAAAATTGAAGAAAAAAATGTTTTTCAAAGAAAAAAAAATGAGCTTTTGCAACAATATTAGGTACAATCATGGTTGTTAATATTGGAAGCGATTTTTTGGCATTTTCAACTAATTTTTGGTGGCCCCTCCTTAATACTAGATAAAAGTGTATTTAATATAGTTTCACAATATTTCAATGATAGATTTGAAGGATTGTAGTATTCAAACAGGTGTAATCACAAAAAAATATACTTTATGCAAGGGTTGACAGTTGATTAAAAGATATTCTAACGTAGTACATAATGCACACAATGGTGGAAACTAAATATAGATGCTTCTACAAATGGACTTAGCACCAATAGTAAAAACACCTTTACTCTATAGGATTAATGACATAACGTCTTACATCACTCTTAGAATATACTACTCTTACACATACACTATATAGCAATTACCATACACAACTAGTATACTCTCATAAAGGCACACTATCTACTCCATAGAATTTAGGGCTGCTTACAAACGGTCGTCATCAATAGCTTCGGTTTGCATTGCAACATATTGTAGTATGTAAGCCTTTGCCGATTGAAGAATGTGAATCCTAATATCAGCCTGCACTCCAAATACCTTGCGCTTTCTCCACCCGCTCGCCCCGGACATGGTTTTATTGTTGAATTAGAAATAGACAACTCAACACACAAAAAGGCACCAAATAATATGTTCAAATTGTCAAATTCAAAACAAGTTGAATGTTTATATATGATGGGAGACATCAACTACACTAAAATTGAGAATTAGTGTTAAGCACAGCAAATGATCTAAATTGTTAATTAGTTTTTACTTGTGATGAACGTTTTTACCAACAATGTTTACAATGATTCCCCTCATTGAATACTATCAATAGTTGTGCTCACAGTAAAAACCTTCATCAAAAGTAAAAACTTACAACAGTTACAAATTAATTAGTGTGGTTACACTAATTCTCAATTTTAGTGCACTGAGTGACATCAAAACCACTACAATTGAAGCCGTGAGTGTAGTACAGAGTGACACTGAGTCTGTGGGTACAGCTATACACATCAGCCCAGAAACCCTAACCCTAGCCGCCACAGATCCAAACCCTAGCCGCCGCCAGTAGGAACCCAAACCCTAAATTAAAAAACCCTAGCCGTGTTCCCATGAGATCCTTGACGATCCCATGGAGTTCCATAGACTAGAGGTGTGCGCGCGCACACCCCTGCATGCTGGTGTTCCTCCATCCAGCACATCCGAACGAGATCTGGGACGACAATTAGTAGAAGCGTTAAGAACACGGATTCTGCAGCTGATAATCCTCGTAGCTGTTTGCACATGCGCGAGAGAGGAAGAGTGCAGGCTCTTAAGCGAAGAAACACCGGAGCTGCGGAGAAGGAATGTCCTGTCGAGACACTGTCGTGACACTGTCGAGGAGAGAAGGAATCCTGTCGAGACACTGTCGAGACACTGTCGAGAGAGTGTAGTACAGAGTATAACATTGAGTCTCTGCAGACAAGCAAGAGCTGCGTGGGAATCTCCTGCCACCGTGCACAAGCAAGAGCAGCTGTTTGGACTCGTGCAGGAAAGGAGAGGTGAGGGCACTCCTCCACGTGAAGGAATCTTTGCAAACAAGGAGAAGACACGGAAAAGGAGCTCGCTGTAGACACGGACAAGCTGCGTGGAAGGAGCTCAATGCAGACGCAGACAAGCTGCGTTTAAGGAGCTCGCACACATACAAGGAGTTCTCTGCGGACTTAAGGAGAAGCTGCAGACAAGGAGATCTCTGCGAAGGAGGGAATCTCGGCGAGGAGTGGGGCGCAGCTTTACAGCAAATGAAGGAGACATGAAGGCGGCGCGTGTGCTACACAGGAGAGGTGTGTGCCTGTCGAGACAGGAAGGCGCCATGAAGCTGCGCTCCACTCCGTAATGTCGGTCTTCATCTGCGGTTGGTTTGCATGACTTCAGCAGCCATGACCACACTGGACACTGGGCTCGGCAACCCACAACTGAGAGGACAACCCGGCTTCGCTTTCGCCAGGCGCCAATCGGGACAGTGGGTCGCGTCGCCCCGAGGCCCGCCACCGCGACTCAGAAGTTGACGTCGATGACACACAGGCAAACCAACCGCGACTCAGAAGTTGACGTCGATGACACATACATGCAAACCAACCGCAGGTGACATCGTCAGCCCCTGTGGGGATTGAGCAGCTCGTGCGGTCGCACCTTTCATGGGTCGCCAGATTCTGTTCGCGGCGTGGGGACTGAGCAGCTCGTGCGGTCGCACCTTTCATGGGTCGTCAGCTTCTATTCGCGGCGGAGGAGTCTTCCCGAGGAACCCTTCTCATCGGTGCGAGCTGCTCATCGCGCACAGCTGCTGCCCAATCGCGCGCTCATCGCGCACAGCTGGCCCTCATCGCGCGCTCATCGTGCCCTGCTCATCGCGCACAGCTGCTGGACGCCTCGGATCAGTGGACGCCTGCCGCCCCTCACATTCTTCTCTCACCCTCAAACGCCGCCCCAGCTCCCTCTCACCTTCACATTCTCTCACACTCCGTCCATTCCTCTCCCTCAAAACTCCTCTCTCCCCACCCTCATAGCCCGTCTCTTCCCGCCCTCACAAGCCCATCTCTCCCACACCTCCATTGTCTCCCTCTACCAAACCCTAGGCTCTCACAATCACAGCCTCCCTCACAACTACTGCAAGGGGTGTGCGCGCGCACACCCCTCGTAGGACTACCCAACGTTTCAAAGGATTGATACCCGCAAGTCAAAAACCCTAATCCGAAACCCTAAATTGATACCTTGAATGATATCCGGGTAGTGGTGCCCAAGAAATCATACCCTGCTCGTGATACACTTGTTGTTGATATCCAAAGTACGTTGGTCCAGAAATTATGTTGAAAATATCTCAACCAAAAATCGTTAAAAATGCTTGTTTTTGTGCAATTAGCAAGGAAGAAAAAATGAAGTTTTTTGGTAGTTTTAACCGTAGGATTTCAATTATGACTTATTAAGTACTATACTCACTAAATTTCATGAAGTTTGACCGCACGGATTGAAAGATTATAATGTTTGAAGTAGTGAAAAGGCTCATTTTCTTCCCTGCGTTTACTGGACCAGCAGAGTTTGACTTCAATTGGTGTCTAATTTTTGCACTATAAAAGGTCTCAATTAATTACCATAATGTTAAGCACGTTGTTGGTTCCTTATGCACCAATTTTTAAAGGTAGAAATGGAGTGTAGCATATTCAAAAAAATTGTGCAATGAGTGGAGGTTCAAAAATTCTCAATTCGCGTTATATTTTTTTATGAACTCGATATTGTTTTAAATGAGAATCCAAATGGTCAATAAAAAGGTTTACATCACATAATGCCGTAGGAAAAATCAAAAGTGATTCATACAAAGATCTCAAAGTTTTATGTGGAAAGGTAGATGATTTTTTGGTACCGTGACCGAAAATGTGTGACAATGTGTGAAAATAATTGACTTGGATTAATATGCTATTTCACCAAAGAATTAACAACATGCTTAACACGATGGTATTGGATTTAGATCTTGTGTAGTACAAAAGTTTTTTGAAGTAGACAAGGGGTGTAGCATATTCAAAAAAATTGTGCAATGAGTGGAAGTTCAAAAATTCTTATTCCATAGTAATAGTGACTATGGGTTTGTAATGATATACAGGTTTTTTGAGTGTAGCGATATGGCACCACCAAAAATTGGCAGAATTTGGGAGAGCCACGGTTAATGTATCGCATAAGTGGATGAGTCGAGCGCCCAGTTCCGCGACATGTGTTTCGGATTAGTTAGATTGTAGTGGCATGTAAAAATTCTCATAATGTAAATTTTTTTACATAATGTAGACCAAACTGGTTCTTGCAATTACGTGGTTCAATTTGCAATAGATGCATCCAGGATCTATTTCTTAGACAAGAAAGGAAATAGTCAAATGTACACATCGCCTTACAAGTCATCTTGAATAAGAATCAAGTTAGTTTTTGTATAGCAAATTCACTTGTGTAATAACGTATGACAACATTCAAGATGTCTTTTAAACCAAAACAAAGAAAACATGTCACTTATATGCACATGAAAATGCCAATGTTGAATACAAAAGACATTTAAATTCACTTCAAAACGGTTTACAATTTTTATAATTTAAAAAAAAAGTTTTGAGCAAAAACACGTTGTTTTTTTACCACCAACCAATGCACTTGGCCAAGTGCATAATTGCTTAATTGTGTGTTTAGAATGTCATATCAAAAGTTTTTGGAGGTGCCCGCCCTCCCCATTTAAAATTCAAAACCCTATAACTTTTTCATCAAATGTCCAATTTAGGAAAAAATTGTTTTCCCACTAAGGTCTTGGTAATGTCTTTCTATAGTAAAAATTTCAAAGAAGAATGTTGGAAATTGACACCATAGGAACCTGACCGAACTTTCAAAATGGACCATTTCGGACACTTCGTCCTTCAGGGGTTAACCATAGTGTCTCTTCTTTGAGCTTGCACACAAGAGTCTCTTTTCTGGCCATAGTGAATCTTTGGACCACTTAGACATCTTCCTCTAACTTTGCATTGAGGAAGTCACATCCAACATCTACATGATATGTAATCCATATTGTGTTTTTGCCATTGCCATGATGATGTGAATAGTTTATTTAATTGACCATTAATGCAAAATTCTCATAGTAATCTAATCAAGGATATCGCATGTAGCCTTTTACTACTAGTTAGGCTTTTAACCATTCTATGTTGCCGTTGAAGAATCAACAATTGGTTTTTTTTAATCTTTATTAAGTAATCATTGAAATATATTAGGTGCTAACTTTCTGAAATAGGTCTTCATAAATAAACAATTATTTTGAAGCTATTTCTCACAAGTTTTTCATGAAGTACACTAAACATCGCATTAGTGTAGTCACACAAATAGTATAATTATCCTACTATACTATTTGCGCACAAGTTCACGATTACACTAAACATCGTATTTAGTGTAATATGAAATATAATTTTTTACACTAAATGTAAGAATCACAATTAGTATAATGACATAACAATAAACTAAATGTGAAACATTATACTATATGTGAATAGTAGTAAAACTTGGAATATATTTTTTTAACTTGTGCACAATTAGTGTATGAAAAGCTTGCTGCAGTGAATGAAAAACAACATTGTTTAGAAGAACATAAGTCATTCAAAAAGAATGGGAATTACACTTATGAGATGTTTTTTGACATCTACATATTCTTTAGATGTCAAAAAACATCTCATATGCTTAATTTGAAGAAAACTTGAGTAAGCTATGGGCATTCTAAGATTCTGATGATGTAATGGAAGAGAGACTAAAGGCATGATGGTTGGTAGGTGATTGATTGGGGGTAAAGAAAGGTGGGAAATAGGAAAAGTCAACATAGAGAATATAGACATCACGGCTAGTAGGTGGTTGATTAAGGCATCATTAATGATGTTATCGGCAAACACTAATCGTGAACTTGTTTGTAAATAGTGTAATAAGATAATTTAACTATTTGTGTGACTACAATAAATGCGATGTTTAGTGTAGTATTCGCCACCAACATCATTAATGATGCCTTAATCAACCGCCTACGAGATGTCACATCTATATTCTCTATGTTGATTATTCCTATTTCCCACCTCTCCCTCCCACCTCTTCCTCCCACCAATCAATTATCTACTGGCCGCCTTGCCTTTAGTTTCTCTTCCTTTACATCATGAGAAGGTTTGAATGTCCATAATTTACTCAATTTTTCTTCAATTCAAAGATATGAAATGTTTTTTGATGTCTACAAAAAATAGAGATATCAAAAAACATCTCATAACTGTAATTCCAATTCTTTTTGAGTGCCTTATGCTCCTCTGGACAATGTTGTTTTTCATTCACTGCGGCAAGCTTTTCATACAGTAATTGTGCACAAGTAATAAAAAAAAATCCAATCTTTACTTCCATTCACGTACAATGTAATGTTTCACATTTAATGTATTGATATGTCATTACACTAATTGTGATTCTTACATTTAGTGCAAGGGTTCGTATTTAGTGTAGACTACACTAAATGCGATGTTTAGTGTAGTTAAAAAAGAGTGAAAATGAGCTTAAAAAAAACAAGAAAGAACAGGCGTGAGATAGGAGCAAAAGACGAATTCCTGCAATTCATCACTGCCGCAGTCCGGCTCATTTGAACTATGCTAGAGCATCATCCGCCTGCCTGCCTGCTTCACCAAACCAACAACATACACATAACATAACAAGGTCTCAGATCGTCCTAGTCAAAAGTGTAGTCAATCAAAATGATTCAGAATCAACCATACAGAGTTTGATCATCACCGCTATGTACAAACATATCTCAGAAGGAAGGCAGTTCGGTCCTAGATAATCACTGTCATATACTCACGCCAGTCTTTGGCAGGAACCTTCTTCATCATAGATCTAAACACCCTTCAAAGCAGACTCAAACCCTAGGGTGACCAAACAGAAGGTCTCGGTAACCCTAAATGGATCCTCACGTGGACAATACCACTCAGTTATATGCTTGTCATTCTTTGTAACATCCACGACCTTCAACAGCATAGCCAATCAGCCTCAAAGACACATACATCCTCCTCTCGCAAAACACATAACCCTAAAACAAAACGCTCTAAACAGACCAAAGACCTAAGAGCACACGAAAACGAAGATAGGCTCCGGAAAACAAGAAGCTCGGAAAAGCCCCGAAAGAGTGCGCTGAAAGACGCAGCGCACCGCAGCAGCGACAGATGATCTCATGGTCGAAGCACGGCGGTTTATGTAGAACCGCCTCCACCATAGCTCCTGGACAAAAATAGACACCACGTCAAATAAAGCAAGTACTTTACTCTGTAGAATACAAAAAATGTAATAAAGTTTAGCAATCACTTACAAGATTGTTCAACTGATATCTTTCATGTGGAGGTCATTTCAATATGTGAACCTTATCATGTTCAAATACGGCACCGTATATGAAGAATACCGTGGCCACATTCAGACGTTTAAGGGTTAAACCTCCAAATCTTCACTGTAATTCTGCACCTTCAATATGATGTGACTCGAGAGAATTGGCGGTCATTCACAGACGGGGACCATGGCCGCAGCAGCTGCAGCAGCGGCGTATTCTCTCGGCCATGGTAGGGTGATGCGGTGCTGCAGCACCGGCTCCGAGGTCAGGCAGACGACGCTGCGGGAGAAGCTGCGCTCGTTCAATTTGGAGGCCAGGAGCAAGCGCGCTCTCGGGACCAGGCTGGCGTACAACAGGTTGCCCAATGTGGAGGTCCCCGTGAAGAGCAGCAGCCACAGCTCGCGCAACGGCGCATTCGGCCGCACGTCGACCAATTCCGAAGTCGCAGCACGCATCCTTGAATTGTAAGCGTGTTTTTTCATGTTTTTCTTTAGGGTTTAGGGTTTGATGGGTTTCTTCTCACTCTCGAGTTCATCCTGCCCAGGCTGAACACACCACACGAGAGTGTGGCCTCGGCTTTGGGGTCCTTCGACGGCGCTCTCACTCCGTTTGACGTGGTGGGGCTGCTAAACGGATTGAGTAACAGCTGGAGTTCGGCGCTGTCGCTGTGGACATGGCTCCGGTCGGAGCGGACCGCCAGTCTCAATATTTACACTTACAACGTCATGCTGAAGGTGCTGCGGCGCGGGCACCAGTGGGAGCTCGCGGAGCGCGTTGCTGTGGACATGATCCACGCTGGGATTCTGCCTGATAACATCACGTACAGCACGTTGATCAGTTGCGCGAATCGATGCAAGCATCAGGTGCGATATCTGTTTTTCCGAATTCTGTATCTGCAACGAACTAACGTCACTCATCTAAGTCATAAACTCTTCTCGCACAACCTCCTATCAACGACTCTTTTGGAATGTATAGGGTGAGGCGATGGCGTGGTTCGACAGGATGCACGAAGCAGGGTGCGTTCCGGACGCAGTGACCTACAGCACCATGATAGACGTGTATGGCAATATGGGTAAATATGAGGAAGCAGTAGCGCTCTACGAGCGTCTGAAGAGAGCAGGATGGAAAGCGGACAAGGTGACATACGGCACCATGGTGCGTCTCTTCGGAAGGGCAGGGTACATACGGGCTGCTCTGTCCACGTTCCGGGAGATGAAGGAATCTGGCGTGCAACCAGACTCCGTTGTGTACAACATCCTAATCACCAGCCTGGGTCGCTCTGGCCGAATGGGCCATGCGTTGCGGATCTTTGAGGAGATGGAGAAGACAGGAGTGCAGCCGGATGCTGTCACCATGAGCACGGTCATGGAGATGTACAGCAAGTCCGGAAAAGTGGTGGAAGGGCTGGAGGTTTTCTCTCGGTTCAGAAGAGGCGTCACTTGTGATGTCATTGTGTACAACACGGTGCTCAAGATGTGTGGAGATGCTGGGTTTGTCACTGAAGCAGGGGAGTATTTCAGGGACATGGTGGAGGTTGGGTGCTTGCCTAATGACTGGACCTACAGAAACATGATCCGTTTGTATGCGAAGCAGGGGATGGCTGTTGAGGCGCAGGGGATGTTTTCGGCTCTGATTGAAGCAGGGTATGGAGCCGATGTCATGGCGTACACCTGCCTTCTGCAGGCGTATGGAAATGCCCGGGAGTATATGAAGGTGAAAGAGATTATGGAGGAGATGAAGTGTGCCACGGATGAGCGGCTCTGTTGCGTGGTCCTCAATCTTCTGAATTTCTGTGACCGTGAGGAAGATGTTGCGCTTGTCAGGAGCTGCCTGAGGATGTGCAACAGGACGCTGGATGGCATTGTAAGGCGCATCTTGGAGGATGAGATTGTGGTGGAGAATGAGTTTCGGTTGTTGCTGAGTGAGATTTCCCCGGAGGCGCATAAGCCGATTTGCAACTCGTTGGTGCAGCTGGCGTGGCATAAGGGAAACCGTCACCACGCTTTCCAGCTTCTTCCATTACTATCGTTTCTGAACGTGTACTCAGGGCTTCAATCCAAGTCGCCAACTACGTGGACTCTGCATCTGCGCTCCCTCTCGACTGGCGCCGCACATTGTGCGCTCTTGAGCTGGTTGTCATCTGTGAGGTACGCCATTCAGGAAGATCAGGAGCTTCCCAGCAGAATGATAATTGAGACTGGCGTTGGGAGGCAAACAAATGCGGTTGAACTCAGGCTCATTGTTGTGATTTCTTCCATCTTGAAAAATATGTCGTCTCCGTTTGAAGAATGCGCTGATAGAAAGGACTGGTTGGAAGCCTCGGGTGTAGATGTCTGGCAATGGTTGCAGACTGCGTCTCTGGATCTGACATAAATTTGTATCATTTAGTACATAGGCCGGGTTTATTATCCTCTCTGTCATCTACTTTTGTAAAGGCTTAGGGAAGGGCATGAGCATTGTATTATTTGGAGGAATGAGCATCTCACGACTCAATAGAAGAGCCCAGAGCGATGCCACAGGAGAGCTGCTCTTAAAAATGAAGCCTAGTCGCCTTCCAAGATTCTCATCTTGAGAAACTTTGTAGGTTCGCAGAGGTGGCACAAGCATCAGAGGTGAGTATCAATTGCCTTTTGAAGCCCAGGATCATGTTCCAAGGTTGCCTTATTTCAGTTCTGCACAGATGTTTGGGTGCACCCTTGCGTCTCATCTTGATATTTCATACTGCAATTCCTCTGTTTTTTCTGGTTTTCCTTCCTCCTCGCAGGTCTGTTCTTCCAAGCTCCACGCTCTTGGACAATACAGCCCATCTCTGCAGCAATCCACTGCTCTCCCATGGGACCACACCCAAGCTCCTCAGGAACTGACCCCATCTCAGGAAAACGAATCCAAGGCTCAACCACTGGGCAACACTCCTCAGCAATTGGTACGTCTTCCTCTGGATTATACTCGTCCTCCCCTGGATCCCACTCTTCTTCCTCTGCATTAGACTGCCCTTTCTTCGCATCTTGCAGGTCATTGTTTGGATCACTGATCATAAATGCAGTAGTATTCTTGTGGACCCTCTTTCACCATCTTTCCTCTTCACTTGGACCATAATTGAATCATTAGCTTTAGAGGCTGCAACAATGAGGTTGGAAAGTAACCTCATGGAACCCTCCTTGAGCTCCTTAACCGTCAAAATCATGGAAGTTGTGATAAGTGTGAGATTTTAGGCTTGCGTGAGAAAGAGTCTCTTCTGGCAAGAGGAGTATATATGCCAATATTTGCCCTTTTGGTGATGTCCTCTTGTTGCCTACTCAGCTTGGTCTTTGGTTTCACATGTGATATCTCCGAGGGTTCAGTTGCCATGTTGTGATTGAATCACTGGCTTCAGAGTGAAACCTTTGGTAGTAGTCTCGATAAGGAACACTCCTTGAGCTTCCCATATCAAAATCACGCCAGTTGGGACAATTGCGAGTCTTCAAGCTAATGAGAGTTTGTCTTGTTGGTCATCTTTTGTTGAAACAATTGTGTTTTTGGTGATGACAGAACATGTTTCTAGCCACTCAGTGATGCTGGATTCACGTAAGGTGCAAACATCCGTCGATTTGTGTGTGAAATTTCAGCTCCAAGGCTCAATCTCATCAGCGATCATGTACATGATAGTTTTTCCTGTAGTTTGTGAGTACCAGCGATGATATAGCAGTGGGATAAGTTTGCCCCATTCTTATTGTATGTGTTGTTTCTGTCACTGTAAGTCATCCTTAGCTAAAGTTGAGAAGTGGTAGAATTCCTGTTTTTCTCCTCTTTTTTACTTTGTAGGTACAACTTCTAAATTATAAGTTGGAAGACTATCCTCAGCTGATTGTGAAGTAGTAAGAGCTGTATGGGCATGAAGTCCTTGAAGAGAGGTGAAAGGATGTGGAAGTGAAGATCCAACGAGTCGTGGCCCCATGGTTGTGTGGCCATTTGCCTTCTACATGAGTAATTAGATTCCAATACTTGCACCCATAGTTGCAACGAAGCTTAGATTGTTGTATTCCATAAACGACTATGTGCGTGAACTCAACATTCTTGTATAGAAAAGAGCATACAATTTTTTACGAGAGAGAGTTTAGGGCTTTAGGGTTAAGGGGAATCGAGTGACAGGCTGGCAGAGTGACGAGGGCAAGGGCGAGGGGAAGGCGAAGGAGCTGAGCTGGAACACCCAACTCACGTGATCGTCAACTTGAACAACGTCCTAATCCACTCCCAAAACCATCCACTGTCCACCCTCATTCCTCACTTACTCCTCCAATTTCTCGCCATTCCTCGTCACCAGCACCTGATCAATCAAATCACATCAACACATTGGCAGTAGTAGCAATCAATTCACAAACAGTAGTGTTAGTATCATCGATCGATA